>CAMXCT020001080.1:164032-181631 GCA_947184155.2 Cladocopium goreaui
CGGAACGAGGTTCGACCGTCAAAAACTGAGGTAAAATTGCAATTTCAACTTGTCCCGCGCAACCCTTTCGCACGAAACGAGGTTTGATCGCCAAAAACTGAGTAAAATTACGATTTCAACTTGTCCGGCGCAACCCTTTCGCACGAAACGAGGTTCGATCGTCAAAAACTGAGGTAAAATTGCGATTTCAACTTGTCCGGCGCAACCCTTTCGCACGAAACGAGGTTCATCGTCAAAAACTGAGGTAAAATTGCGATTTCAACTTGTCCCGCGCAACCCTTTCGCACGAAATGAAGTTCGATCGTCAAAAACTGAGGTAAAATTGCGATTTCAACTTGTCCGGGGCAACCCTTGCACACGACATGAAGTTTGATCGTCAAAAACTGAGGTAAAATTGCGATTTCAAGTTGCTCCGCGCAACCCTTTCGCACGAAACGAGGTTCGATCGTCAAAAACTGAAGTAAAATTACGATTTCAAGTTGCTCCTTGCAACCCTGTCGCACGAAACGAGTTTCGGTCGTCAAAAACTGAAGCGTAAAAGCGTCTGTGTGTAAAAGCGTCTGTGTGTAAAAGCGTCTGTGTGTAAAAGTGTTAGTGTGTAAAAGCGTCTGTGTGTAAAAGCTTTTGCGTGTAACTGTGTGTGTGTGCAAAAGTGTCTGTGTGTCAAAGTGTTTGTGTGTGAAAGCGTCTGTGTGTAAAGCGTCTGTGGGTAAACGCGTCTGTGTGTAAAAGCGTCTGTGTGTAAAAGCGTCTGTGTGTAAAAGCGTCTGTGTGTAAAAGTGTTAGTGTGTAAAAGCGTCTGTGTGTAAAAGCTTTTGCGTGTAACTGTGTGTGTGCAAGCGTCTGTGTGTAAAAGCTTTTGTATGCAAAAGTGTCTGTGTGTCAAAGCGTTTGTGTGTAAAAGCGTCTGTGTGTAAAAGCGTCTGTGTGTAAAAGCGTCTGTGTGTAAACGCGTCTGTGTGTAAAAGCGTCTGTGTGTAAAAGCGTCTGTGTGTAAAAGCGTCTCTGTGTAAAAGTGTTAGTGTGTAAAAGCGTCTGTGTGTAAAAGCTTTTGTGTGTAACTGTGTGTGTGCAAGCGTCTGTGTGTAAAAGCTTTTGTGTGCAAAAGTGTCTGTGTGTCAGTGTTTAAAGCGTCTCTGTGTAAAAGTGTCTGTGTGTGTAAAAGCGTCTGTGTGTAAACAAACGCATCTGTGTGTAAAAGCGTCTGTGTGTAAAAGTGTCTGTGTGTCAAAGTGTTTGTGTGTAAAAGTGTCTGTGTGTAAAAGCGTCTGTGTGTAAAAGCGTCTGTGTGTAAACGCGTCTGTGTGTAAAAGCGTCTGTGTGTAAAAGCGTCTGTGTGTACAAGCGTCTCTGGGTAAAAGTGTTTGTGTGTAAAAGCATCTGTGTGTAAAAGCTTTTGTGTAACTGTGTGTGTGCAAGCGTCTGTGTGTAAAAGCGTTTGTGTGTTACTCTGTGTGTGCAAGCGTCTGTGCGTAAATGCTTTTGTGTGTAAAAGTGTCGGTGTGTCAAAGCGTTTGTGTGTAAAAGCGTCTGTGTGTAAAAGCTTTTGTGTGCAAAAGTGTCTGTGTGTCAAAGTGTTTGTGTGTAAAAGTGTCTGTGTGTAAAAGCTTCTGCGTGTAAAAGCGCCTGTGTGTAAAAGCGTCTATGTGTAAAAGCATCTGTGTGTAGAAGCGTCTGCGTGTAAAAGCTTCTGTGTGTAAAAGCTCCTGTGTGTAAAAGGGTCTGGGTGTAAAAGTGTCTGTGTGTAAAAGCGTCTGCGTATAAAAGCGCCTGTGTGTAAAAGCGTCTATGTGTAAAAGTGTCTGTGTGTAAACGCTTCTGTGTGTAAAAGCGTCTGTGTGTAAAAGCGTCTGCGTGTAAAAGCTTCTGTGTGTAAAAGTGTCTGTGTGTAAAACCGTCTGGGTGTAAAAGCGTCTGTGTGTAAAAGCTTCTGTGTGTAAAAGCGCCTGTGTGTAAAAGCGTCTCTGTGTAAAAGTGTTAGTGTGTAAAAGCATCTGTGTGTAAAAGCTTTTGTGTGTAACTGTGTGTGTGCAAGCGTCTGTGTGTAAAAGCTTTTGTGTGCAAAAGTGTCTGTGTGTCAAAGTGTTTGCGTGTAAAAGTGTCTGTGTGTAAAAGCGTCTGTGTGTAAAAGCGTCTGTGTGTAAACGTGTCTGTGTGTAAAAGCGTCTCTGTGTAAAAGCGTCTGTGTGTACAAGCGTCTGTGTGTAAAAGTGTTAGTGTGTAAAAGCGTCTGTGTGTAAAAGCTTTTGTGTGTAACTGTGTGTGTGTGCAAGCGTCTGTGTGTAAAAGCGTCCGTATGTACAAGGTTCTGTGTGTAAAAGCGTCTGTGTGTGAAGTGCCTGTATGTAAAAGCTTCTGTGTGTGAAAGCTTTTGTGTGTAAAAGCTTCTGCGTCTAAAAGCTTCTGTGTGTAAAAGTTTTTGTGTGTAAGAGCGTCTGTGTGTAAAAGCTTCTGTGTGTAAAAAAAGTTTGCGATGCAAACTATTGTCTTGTACTTGTGCTATATTGTCTTGATACTCCTCTTCTCGACTGCCTACAACACATCTTTAATATATTGTTTTGTAATATGGTGTCTCCATACTAACAAGAAGACCCTGCTCCTCTACGCTCTCGGGCCATCCGTCGTCTAGTTTTCATTTGCGTCTTCAAAGTTCCAAGAACAAGTTCTGAGCCTAGCATCAAGAGCGTGTTACAGTTTCCAAAAACAAATTCAGAGCGTAGCATCAAACGCATCTTAGAAGTTCCAAGAA
The DNA here is from genome assembly GCA_947184155.2 of Cladocopium goreaui. Lineage (NCBI taxonomy): Eukaryota > Dinophyceae > Suessiales > Symbiodiniaceae > Cladocopium > Cladocopium goreaui. The sequence goes on from CAMXCT020001080.1 coordinate 166,782, forward strand.
AGAGTTCGGAGCGTAGCATAAAGAACGTACTAAAACGTCCAAGAACGAGTTTAGAGCGTAGCATCAAGAACGCGTTAGAAGTTCCAGGAACAAGTTCAGAGCGTAACATCAAGAGCGTGTTGGAAGTTCCAGGAACGAGTTCAGAGCGTAGCATCAAACGCATCTTGGAAATTCCAAAAGTGAGTTCAGAGCGTAGCATAAAGAGCGTGCTAGAACGTCCAAGAACGAGTTCAGAGCGTAGCATCAAGAGCGTGTTAAAAGTTCCAGGAACAAGTTCAGAGCGTAGCATCAAGAGCGGGTTAGAAGATCCAGATAGTTCCAGGAACGAGTTCGGAGAGCGTAGCATCGAGAGCGTTCCAAGAACGAATTCAGAACGTAGCAGCAGAAGCGGCTTAGAAGTGCCAAGAAACAAGTTCGGAGCACAGCATCAACAAGAACAAGTTCAGAGAGTAGCATCAAGACCGCGTGAGAATTTACAAAAACAAAAGCGTATTGTTAAAAAAGATATCACCAACCAACCAGAAGACAAGAACGTTATTACACCCCCCCTTCCACCCCCCGACCCCAACCCAACCCAACCCAACCGGACCCGACCCGACCCGACCCAACCCAACCCAACCCTCCCCAACCCCTCCGCCTGTTTTTGTTTGGGCTTGGATCCTATGTGGATATAGCATGAGTGTTGAACACGTTTACATACGCTCTCAAGGCTCAAGAGAGATATAGAGTAATCCTGTGGACACCGCACCGACTGGCTATTGGCCGAGTATAAAAGGTGTGAAGCTGTCTTGGGAAGACGCTCTAGCTGATCTAACCTAGACGCTAGTGCCCCTCTTCAAGTGGTAGCCGAGCTGCGATCCTTCATTAAAGGTGAGCTCCAGGTAGAGCCCGATACTGCACGCCATGGCTACGATGATGATGACTTCGACATTGTCGATGCAGGTGGATGGAATCAATATGACTCTTACGCAATGAGAAGAGCGCCCCTCAATCCATATGAGGCAGCAGATGACCACGAAGGTAGCCCCTGCATATGCCGGGATAACCAGTTTCTTTGCCTTTGAAGATGCAATCGATGACTGGTGTGACATCGCAGAGCTAGAACCTGAAAAACGTGGACCAGCTTTGCGTAACAGAAACGCGAGGCGCAACAATACAAGAGGTTACTGGATCGAGAAATGCTCAGGGATCCCAACGATGGTGTCAACTATTTCAAAAGATTCTTGCGACCCCATTTCATTAAAGGTGCCCAGAACGTGTTCTTATACCGTTTCATGCAGTTCATGAAGTACAACAGAGGAACCATGGATCTTCAAAAATGGATGACTAGATTTCAACTGACTGGCAATGGCCTTATTGAGTCTTGAATGGATCTTCCATCAGATTTGATGATTACGAGTCCAGATGCAAGTGCATTCGTTGCGCAACGTCGTCAAGATCATGAAGCACATCAAGCTGAAGATTGCAGCAGCAACACCAGGACAAGATCCGCATGTCATTGTACCATGGACTGATGAACATGCTTTGATAGCATTCAGACTTATTTCCTACACATAAAATTAAGCCACCAAGGTTTGAAAACACAACTCCATAAACGGAAGCATCCGACATAAAATCGCGAAACGCCCAAAAACAGAAGTATCGCCAAGTTTAAATCATTCGGACTCTCGATAATCAAAACTGTGAAAAAACCGCTTCACTGAAAATCCAAAAATACACGGCTGAACCACATGCAAGCAATTCTTTTTCCCCACATCTTTGTGTGGGGTTCTTGTTTTTGATTCTGTATCCCGGGTCGTTTCCCCGCCTCCCGCCTCCTTTGTCACACACCATCTTTCACATACAACTTTGTCACACACCATCTTTCACATACAACTTTGTCACACACCATCTTTCACACACAACTTTGTCACACACCATCTTTCACCACACCATCTTTCACGCACAACTTTGTCACACACCATCTTTCACACCCACCTTTGTCACACACCATCTTTCACATACAACTTTGTCACACACCATCTTTCACATACACCTTTGTGTCACACCATCTTTCACATACACCTTTGTCACACACCATCTTTCACACACAACTTTGTCAACCACCATCTTTCCCATACAACTTTGTCACACACCATCTTTCACACCCACCTTTGTCACACACCATCTTTCACATACAACTTTGTCACACACCATCTTTCACATATCACATCTACCTTCATCTTGCGTGGCAGGCGTGGCACAAACTCACATCCACCGTCAGGTGGCAGGCGTGGCACTTATGGCACTGGGCTAGCTCTGGTGGCGCGCTTGGGCGGGCTTGGTCGCCGGTGACGCCGCGGCACTTTGCGTGGCAGGCGTGGCACTTGGTGACATCCACCTTCATCTTGCGTGGCAGGCCTGGCACTTGGTGACATCCACCGTTATCTTGCATGGCAGGCGTGGCACTTGGTGACATCCACCGTCATCTTGCGTGGCAGGCGTGGCACTTGGCGACATCCACCTTCGTCTCACGTGGCAGGCGTGGCACTTATGGCACTGGGCTAGCTCTGGTTTCGCGCTTGGGCGGGCTTGGTCGCCGGTGACGCCGCGGCACTTTGCGTGGCAGGCGTGGCACTTGGTGACATCCACCATCTTGCGTGGCAGGCGTGGCACTTGGTGACATCCACCGTCATCTTGCGTGGCAGGCATGGCAGGCATGGCACTTGGCGACATCCACCTTCCTTTCACGTGGCAGGCGTGCCACTTATGGCACTGGGCTAGCTCTGGTGGCGCGCTTGGGCGAGCTCGGTCGCCGGTGACGCCGCGGCACTTTGCGTGGCAGCTGTAGCACTTGGCGACATCCACCTTCATCTTGCGTGGCAGGCGTGGCACTTGGCGACATCCACCTTCGTTTCACGTGGCAGGCGTGCCACTTATGGCACTGGGCTAGCTCTGGTGGCGCGCTTGGGCGGGCTTGGTCGCCGGTGACGCCGCGGCACTTTGCGTGGCAGGCGTGGCACTTGGTGACATCCACCTTCATCTTGCGTGGCAGGCGTGGCACTTGGTGACATCCACCGTCATCTTGCGTGGCAGGCGTGGCAGGCGTGGCACTTGGTGACATCCACCTTCGTTTCACGTGGCAGGCGTGGCACTTATGGCACTGGGCTAGCTCTGGTGGCGCGCTTGGGCGGGCTTGGTCGCCGGTGACGCCGCGGCACTTTGCGTGGCAGGCGTGGCACTTGGTGACATCCACCTTCATCTTGCGTGGCAGGCGTGGCACTTGGTAACATCCACCGTCGTTTCACCTGACAGGCGTGGCACTTATGGCACTGGGCTAGCTCTGGTGGCGCGCTTGGGCGGGCTTGGTCGCCGGTGACGCCGCGGCACTTTGCGTGGAAGGCGCGGCACTTGGTGACATCCACCTTCATCTTGCGTGGCAGGCATGGCACTTGGCGACATCCACCTTCGTCTCACGTGGCAGGCGTGGCACTTATGGCACTGGGCTAGCTCTGGTGGCGCGCTTGGGCGGGCTTGGTCGCCGGTGACGCCGCGGCACTTTGCGTGGCAGGCGTGGCACTTGGTGACATCCACCTTCATCTTGCGTGGCAGGCGTGGCACTTGGTGACATCCACCGTCATCTTGCGTGGCAGGCGTGGCACTTGGCGACATCCACCTTCGTTTCACGTGGCAAACGTGGCGCTTATGGAGTGGGCTGGCTATGGTAGCGCGCTTGGGCGGGCTTGGTCGCCGGTGACGCCGCGGCACTTTGCGTGGCAGGCGTGGCACTTGGTGACATCCACCTTCATCTTGCGTGGCAGGCGTGGTACTTATGGCACTGGGCTGGCTCTGGTGGCGCGCTTGGGCGGGCTTGGTCGCCGGTGACGCTGCGGCGGCACTTTGCGTGGCAGGAGTGGCACTTGGTAACATCCACCTTCATCTTGCGTGGCAGGCCTGGCACTTGGTGACATCCACCGTCATCTTGCGTGGCAGGCGTGGCATTTGGCGACATCCACCTTCATCTTGCGTGGCAGGCGTGGCACTTGGCGACATCCACCTTTATCTTGCGCGGCAGGTGTGGCACTTGGCGACATCCACCTTCGTTTCACGTGGCAGGCGTGGCACTTATGGCACTGGGCTGGCTCTGGTGGCGCGCTTGGGCGGGCTTCGTCGCCGGTGACGCCGCGGCACTTTGCATGGCAGGCGTGGCACTTGGTGACATCCACCTTCATCTTGCGTGGCAGGCGTGGCACCTGGTGACATCTACTTTCGCTTTGCGTGGCAGGCGTTGCACTTGGCAACATCCACCGTCATCTTGCGTGGCAGGCGTGGCACTTGGCGACATCGGGCTAGCTCTGGTGGCGCGCTTGGGCGGGCTTGGTCGCCGGTGACGCCGCGAAACTTTGCGTGGCTTTTGGCGACATCCACCTTCATCTTGCGCGGCAGGCGTGGCACTTGGCGACATCCACCTTCGTTTCACGTGGCAGGCGTGGCACTTATGGCACTGGGCTGGCTCTGGTGGCGCGCTTGGGCGGGCTTCGTCGCCGGTGACGCCGCGAAACTTTGCGTGGCAGGCGTTGCACTTGGTGACATCCACCTTCATCTTGCGTGGCAGGCGTGGCACCTGGTGACATCTACTTTCGCTTTGCGTGGCAGGCGTTGCACTTGGCGACATCCACCGTCATCTTGCGTGGCAGGCGTGGCACTTGGCGACATCCACCTTCGTTTCACGTGGCAGGCGTGGCACTTATGGCACTGGGCTAGCTCTGGTGGCGCGCGCTTGGGCGGGCTTGGTCGCCGGTGACGCCGCGGCACTTTGCGTGGCAGGCGTGGCACTTGGTGACATCCACCTTCATCTTGCATGGCAGGCGTGGCACTTGGTGTCATCCACCAAGATTGGCGTTTTCCTCAGGGCCTACCCTTCGTGTAACCTCACCAAATGTACAAGACCGTTTCAGGCAACTACCACCACCGCCCATCGCAAGGCATGGCGAGTCAGCTTCTGATGAAAGAATGCCGCTTGAGCGAGCTGGAACCGCGAACTTCGCGGTTCAGTGACCCCAACGATGTGGAGGTGCACCCATGTCGAAGGCATCAGCGGTGGCCACAAGCGCGGGGTCATTGCCTATGTCCACTGCTCCAGCGGACGCGAGAAGACGTCGTGACAGCAGGCCACGGGAGAAATGTTTGTCATTATGATACATATCTTTCTGTACATATCATGAAATGGTTTGAAGCAATGTGCGAAGAACCGTTTGATGCTGTAGCAAAAGTGGTTGTGTGTGTTTCTGAATATGATGAAACACATGGTTTGACACAATGTGCGAAGAACCATTTCTGGTCCGGAAAGAAACATTTCTTCGTCCGCAATGAGTGCGGAGCAGCTTCGGTTTGGTTGTCGGAAAAAAATCAGCTGCTTACCAATTGTCACATTACGGGTGCACAGTTACCAACGAGAATGTCTTGCCTTTGCATCTGCGTCTGCGTGCCGTCCTTTCTTTCTGTTTGACATTCCCCGTGGTGCGCTGCTTCCATTGCGAAACGAGAAGCGGGGAACCTAGGACATTAATTCGAGAGCATCTATACGGTTGATCAATAAGATATCTAGTGTGGTTAAACTATGAAGAATAGATTGGTTCTTTGGGTTCATATTGTGACAAGATAGCACGCGTGCTAAGTTGAGAACCCTACACAGCAATTCATTGCTTAATATATCCAATATGATGGAACTAGTAAGATTTCATGGGTTGCCGCTGTCATGTAGTAACAAGATAGCACGCATAAAGCCTCTGTGTGTTTGCAACTGGCTCAGGTGCCCATCCCGTGAGCTTCTTGGACGGAGGACAGGCGCGTGTCGCACGGCCCGACAATGAGTCAACGAGTCTATGTCCTCGGGAGCAAGAGCTTTGACCCAATGTGGGAAGAAGCGTATGCAGATGCATCGCGAACCGACACCTATTTGAATGTCTATGACGCCTGTGTTCTGAAATTTGTGGTTGGTGGACATATTTGGAAAAAATGCACAGTTAGCGTCATAACCATGGTGCTTGCCACTGTGACTTGACAGGCATGCGCTCTGTACTTGTCTTCCATAGTTGCATTGACAACCAGCTACATTCGTGTTCTACACTTTTGCGGCCAGGTACCTTTCCTCTATGTCATCATCGTCGGATTCGTGGCTGTAGGACAGGCGCGGCTGTCACGTAGCACATCTCGTTGCACCACATGGAGCACAGAAGATCATGGAACACCTCATTCAGTCCATTCCAGGTCCGCAGTGCTGCCACATGCAGAGCCGATGACATTGCAGCGCTGGCCAAAAAAATGTCTGCACTGTCGCGCACTCACGTCACTTTCACATACACCATCTTTCACACCCAACTTTGTCACACACATACATACATACATACATACATACATACATACAAACAAACAAACAAACAAACAAACAAACAAACAAACAAACATACATACATACATACATAGATACATACATACATGCATAGATACATGCATACATACATACATACATGCATACATACATACATACGTACATACATACATACATACATAGATACATAACATAACATAACATTACATTACATTACATTTCATTACATAACATAACATAACATACATACATACATTACTATCTTTTCACATACTTTCTTGCTTTGTCACACACCCTCTTTCACATACCACTTTGTCACACACAACTGTTTTACTTTCTCGATCTTTCACCACCTCCTTTGTCTTTCCTTCCTTCCACATCCCGCTACAACCTTTGAAGCTCATTGTTGGAAGAAGTTGACTTGTGGGGTTATCCAGTCCTTTAATTTCTGAGCTGAGTTGGATTTCAACCGGCCATCCATCCATTCGGAGGGATAGAGAGAGAAAGAGAAGTTATAACTTCTCACATAATGTCAACCTGCATTCAGCAGAACACAAGATCCATCGCATTCGATGGATTGTTTTTTTCCGTCCAACGCCTCCGAGGCTTTCGCCAGGTCGTTACACAAGCTTTTACTTGCCGGAAATTGAATTGATATGCATGAAAAGCCACAAAAGAGAGCTGGTGTGGACCTTTACATAGTCCATAAAGCTATCCAATTGCCGAGAGCGAGCACAAACCAACAAAAAAGCAAACAAAACAAAAACCACAAAAGGCAAAACACACAAAAACCAAACAAACAAACAAAACAGCACAAAAACAAAACAGAAAACAGGGCAAAAGGACAGCAATGTGCTCTTGAGATGAATTCCGATAGCAGCTTGTGTGCCATCCTTCGCGCAGGCCATCATACATCTCGACGCATGCAAATGACAACTTCTGTGCCATGTCAACGCAGGCCCTTAAACAAGAAAACAACCAAAACAACCAACCACAAAATCACTCAGGGCCACATCACAGGGTGCTGAAGCAACACAGCTCAATGCGGAAACCAGGGATCCCCCCAGCCAGGATCCCCGAGATCTCAAAGAGCAGCCATCATGGCATAATATAGCACCAAAACACTTTGAAGCAAACACCGTCAACGCCGGGTCACAACAAAGTGGTGAGAAGCTACCGCAGTGAAACAGGAAAGTGAAACGTGGTCTAAGGTGAAAAAGACGGCGCGGTAACAGCACTCAGGTACCCTCAGAGTCCGCTCAGTACTGCTTTTCCAATCATCATATTGCACCGAAATTGTTAGTGGCACTACCATGCTAGTGCTCTTGCATTGCATCTTCGTGATATGGGAGAAAGTACCCATATATGGGAGTTGCAGTGCACTTTGGCGGGGTATACCACTTTCAAAACTGAATCCAATGCGATTGAGTTCGCGAAGGGCGAGCTCGACCGCATGGATGCAGGCTTGCAAGCGTTGCGCAGCTCGAGCGGTCAACTTGGCAGGTGTTGAAATCAACTGCATTAGATGCGGTCAATGATCATGGTAGCTTGCTCAGTTACATTGGTGTAGGAATACGAGCGTTTTTCTCTGCCCAGGGACCAGGTCTATCCTCAAAGTGCTCAAAAGAGGTTCTGGACAGGCAACTTGTGTCAGCTGTGTTAAGGTCATCAGTCCGGTACTGTTGTACGCTCGCATGCATGAGCTGTAGCTGTCGACTAATCACTTCTCGTTCTGTAACGTTGGCACGGGCTTCTAGTCGAATGCGCAGACTTCTTAAGCAACAGCAGGCTGTGCGAATGTCTCTGCAGTCTTGCTCGTTGATAACACCTGCAAGGAGTTCCGTTTGCTGCAATACGGCGTGGGTGTCTTCCAAAGTTCTGAGAGTGTTCGTCAGTCTGTGCACATAGTCCTGCAGTAAGAGGAGATCCTGTGCCTCATTGTGAATCTGGGGTTCCTGAGGCAGGCATACTACTTCGTTTGATTGCACGGAGCTCATATGGTCGGGTGACATTCAAGCAATGCAGGTACTGGATTGCCTGAGCAAGACAGCAACGGGCGCCATGGCTTGATGTGCTTTGACATCTCACTACACTACCATGCAACGTTTAAAGACACAAAATGACAAACAACCCATAACAGGATAATTAGTATAAACGCCCCCCCCGCCTCCCGTCCCATGCTCGATTCTGCATACTGAGAACATGGTAGCCGCAGCGGGCAGTAATCAACCATGAGTACCCCATGGTGACAACGCCGCTCAACTTTACTGTCACCAAGATATCTTGTGCTGGCAATCCTATGCTGGCTCCAGCACGTCGACTGGAAAAGGGATAGTAGCAGGCAGTTATCATCCATGAGTACCCCATGGTGACAACGCCGTTCAGTTAGTTGAAGTTGGATGCTGACTGCTCTTCGTGGAACTTGGGTACTTTGTGTCATTTGGTGCGTTTTATTGGAACTGTTCGTGTGGTGTAGTGCGAAGGTCTCGACTGCTACTGGCACCACTCGCGCTCGCAGTGGCAGAGGGTGGCTCACTGCTCTCCGCAGGTTTCATCATTTGGGCTATGAGCGGGTGAGTATGCTTATCGCGCAGGATGCGTGTCATTTCGCGGGTAAATGCCGCAGGGTCATCAACTAATTTCTTTGCTTCCTCCAGTGGCTTGTCCAGAACAATGGCAATAAGCATTTCCCCGCCATCTTTGTGGATGATGGTCGGTCGTCCAGCTTGTATCTCGGCAAGGATTGCTACTGCCTTGTTTTCGCACAGAGTACGCTCCCATTCTTCCAGTGCCCTTTGCGCAGGGTATCAGTCTGTGGTGGGGCTTTCAGGGCAGCTGGTGTTCCTAACGCTTGTATGAAGGGGCTGTCCGGAGGAATGGGGGGCGGAAAATGCCGAATGGCCGATACGGCACGCTGAAGGTCATCTGCCTGTACTTCATAGGAAGTGGTCGTTTTTTTATTTACTGCAGGTTCGGAGTCAGCCCATAGCTGTTCCAGCGTATATCCAGGTCTTGGTTCCATATACTTGCGGTTCCACACTGCATGATGGGACCATTGAGGCGCGTCATGGTTGATTTCAACAGAATCTCGTTTCATGTCGTATTCCTTGAGCATATCGTCTAATTCTTGCAAACTAGCAGTTCTGTGAATGCAACATTGTCTGACAGCGCCATCGATGTGGAGTGGCCATCCTACTGGCATGTGGGAGTCTTCCAGGAGCCCATCGCCATTTTGCTCTATGATTGTACCCAACATGGGGACATCAATAGTTGCTTTCAGGCTGACTTGTGCACGTTTGCACTTCCATGTATCAGGTGCCAACAGGCCCCTGCTAGCCAACAGCTCAAGCGACTGGAATTGCGGTTGGTCAGTCGCTGGTAACACTTCTTCTTTGATGACTAACTTAAGACCATGAAGTGGCTGGGCTTGCTCCTTGTGAGGGTCTTGAGATTGCTGAGAGGTAGGGTCCTTAGGTGTTGTGTCCTCAAACCAAGTAGGGCGGACTGACTGGACTCCTATGGGGCTGCCAGAACTCACAGTTTTGATGCTTTCTCTGCGTAGGCTATGATAGACAGGCGGGATCATCCATGCTGGCACAAAGACTGTGATGAACTGCACATTCCAAATGACCTGCAAATTCTGCGGCTTCACTTCAGGCGTGATGCATCTTACCTGGCCATCGATCACTCTGGTATATGACTCAGAGCGGTCAAAGGACGCTGTGACTTTCAGGCCTAAGTAAAGTTCCCTGAACCAGTATTCCTTGAGCATCATGAAGGAAAGATGAGGTGCCCTCACTTCCATTACGTGTCTGGCTGGCATTAACAGAGTTACCATCCATTCAGCTAAGAATTCAATCATCTTGACTTCAAGTTTGGGGAGGATGGCTTGAACTGCTCGGAGGGCGCCTGCAATGTCCGGAACATGTTTACGTGAGGGAAGTCCTACTGTGCGCTTGGCGTACTCGTCCGCAAAATAAAGTCTGCACAATTTTGAGACCCATTGGCTCGGTTTCTCCATATCGATGGTAATTTTGGCTAAGGGCCATGGGTCTGGGAGCGTCGATAGGCAATGCAATAACTCAGAGGTGAGGTCTGCTGATATTACTGGGAGGGCTTCTCCTTGTGGGCGATAATCAACAGGAGGTCCAACCATGCCTTTACTTCTTTGCGTGTGGGTGCGGGCGGCACTATGCACAGCTTGGATGGTGGTTTCGTATTGGTTGACCATGGCTCTCAGGTATTTACATGCGCGGACAGCTGCTTTTCTTGTGCTCGGGCCATCCTCTGGCTGGTTCTTGGCGGCTACTGCAAGAATGTCCCTCGCTTCTTCTTCTGGCGACCGTTTGGGCTCCGCATCAGGTGTAGGTGCATCAGGAGCGGTACCTTGAACTGGTGCCTCTGCTGCGCGTGGCAGGTGGTCTGGGATTGGCAAGTTTGGGTGTAATCGCCATCCATCAAAGAAATATATGCCAGGCAGGGACAGGATCTCCTGGTCTGGGCCTGTCTGCGCTACTACATTCCCGGTGCGTGCTTTATACAGTCCTGAAGGTAGGCACACGTATGTGGGAAAGGGTGTGCGATCAGCAGCATAGGCATATAGGACGACTTCGGAGAAAGGGAGATGTTGCTTGGGGAGCCACTTGTGTTGGGTTCGCAAGCCTGCTTGAATTTCTTGGAAGCGCGCTCTGTCCAACCATCGAAGGTCTGACCCTCGGACCAATATCAAACGGTACCTTGCTCGCTTTACCTCATCAGCATGCTGATCGTAGTATTGGTTGGCGATAGCGAGGGGCGGGTATTCCCAGTTTGGTGGTGAATTCAGTGACCAGCGGCTTAATTGCGCAAGATTCTCTTGTACTGGGTCAGGGTCAAATTCTGGCCACTTCCATGTCGTTTCTCCCCTCCGTAGGCCCCCGATGCCGTAGGCGATGGTGGCAATCACCTGTGCCATGCCCATGAGCCCCATCATGTCCAGAGGTGAGACTAGCAAGGTTAATGATTTGGACCGGGTGAGTCCTACAGTGATTCTGCCCAGGCAATCTTCTGTATCTTCTGTAGGAGAGCCATTGGAGTAATATTTAGTGTTGAGAAAACCAATGCTGGGCTGAGCCACGATTGATACCTGTGCTGTTCCTCCGGCTGAATTGGCGATTGTCTCGACACGCAAGGTACGAACATAGTCTCTTTTGAGCACAGAGCGATTCAAGTTGTTCTTGTGATCAGTTGCTGTGGTCATTGTAAAGAGTCCATCCGCAAATCCAGCATTACAAGGGAAGGAGGTGAGGACCTCTGACACAAGAGTCTCTAGGTCAGTCGCTACCAAACCGTTAATCCTAGCATTGGTATCCCAAAGCACTAGCTGAACCCCTGGTGGTTTGTCTGGTAGTCCTCCCGAGGCAAAACTGCCTAGTTCCCATAGGCCATTTACCTGTCTGCAGAGAGCGGGGTATCTTACTGCAACCACTGCATGGTATGTCACAGGACTAACTCTGGAACTGGAGGGAAGCATTAACCCCCAAGTATGGATGTCACTCACACCAGCGGTTTGGGAGTTTAAGGTTGCTTGTATGTCCCCAGCCATGGGCAGGAGGGTAGCGGCATGTTGCAAGATCCAGGCAAGGCGCACAAGAGACCGTGGAAGATTGAGAACAGCCCCCTCCAGCAGTTCCGGTTCTACGAAACGGGAGTGTCGCCGCATAGTGGGCTGCGTTGCTTTAAATACGGCTTGGAGGCCTGGAAGAACAGCGCTGGCTACTTTGAGATCTTCCTCATCCTGTGGCGATAGCTGACTTGTCCATAGCCGGCCTAAAGTGGACTGTCCTCGTTTGAGAATTTGACTAAGAGTCGTCAGACCTTCATTGGCCGAACCATCTAGCAGTCGGGTCATAGCATCGGCAAGGGTGGCTGGCGTGTAATAATTGCGGTTGCTTCGCAGGCCATGCTTTTTGGCGAGCAGTAGTTGTCGGGAGCGCTTTGCGTTGAGAGCTGCCCGATCAATGCCGCCGGGTGTCTGCTCTGAGTCTCCTGTCCACAATACCAGAGGTTGCTGCCTCAGCAGGCTGATAACTGCAATTTCTCGGTCAGTGCCATACTGCTGGCCTTCATCAATGGCCAGGAGGGAGAGCTCTTGCATAAAACCACCCATTGTGGACCATTGCATGGTAAGATCCTGGGCTACCGTTCCCCCGGTGGCTAAGATTAGCTGACACTTGTGCAACATTTGCCTTCTTTCTTTGGGGTGGATATCAAATTTTGTGTGGGAGTAACTGCTTTTGTTGCGCTCTTGGTCTCCCACCAGCCTACCTATGCGCCCAAACACCCCCGACGGGGGGTCGAGCCATAGGAGGAGGTCAGCAAAAGATCTAGTACCGGAGTTCTCTTTACAAATGAACAATATCTTAAGGCTGTCGGTGGTATCGATCTCAATCAGAGCCAGGATAAGGATTGCCATCGATTTCGACTTGCCTGCTCCGAAGAGCCCTTGGATGCACAGATCGAGCCGGTTGGTGAGCAAAGCCATTGTCACTGCACAGATTGTGCCTAAAACATGTCCGTCAATTTCAGCAGCAAAAGATAGCGCTGTGGAGCGGGTCCAGGGGTGATGCTCGCCTTCAACGTGACATGGAGTTAGCACTAGGTGCAGCAACTGACCGCACAAATGCAAGAAATGTGATCTTTTGTTGCCCTCCATTCCCTCCACTGCTGTTTGGACATTATAGATGCCTAGTCCCAGGTGATACCTGCACGGGGAGGTTTGCGCGACAGCTGTGAGCTCGCGGGTGGGCTTGGTACATCCAAACATCCACATTGTGTGGAGAAAAAAGACCTTTGGAACCGGACTGTTTTGCCCCTGGACTGTTGCATCAATAGGGTCCAGGCATTGGCCAGAATCAGTGTACAAGTCTTGGAGGGTTTCAAGCTGTTCCTTTGCAAAGAACTTAATGGCTGGTACGGTAAGGAAGGCGACCTCAATGAATTTAGGGGTACATTGTCTGTATATACGTGAGGCTGCCAGCTCATCCTTCTTTTTGGCTGCACGCGGTGTGATGGCGAGGACCAAACCAAATAGGACTTGGAGGTCATCTCCGTCATCAGCTGGTGCTTCTGCTGTGCCAACCATGGCGATGAGCCTACCCGTGCCAATGGGGCTGACTTTGTGATGGTGCGCATCGCTGGCAAGTAGGCTAAACACATCAGTTTTACCAAGGCTTGGATGTCGGAATGCGAATGCATCCTGTCCGCCTTTGACTCTCCAGTGGCCAAACTCGCTGCCTTTGAAGAGGAACTCGAGGGCAATGGGTTGTGATGGCTGTCGAACCGGTCCTGCACTTTGCATTGTTAATCCTGTTTCATTATAGCCTTCATTAGGACTGAGCATGTGCAGGTAGTAGTCTAACATGTAGACAGCCATGGGCAGGGGTAGGGTACCAAGGAACTGTTGGACCATGGTGGTATAATTATGCAAATTGGCCCTTGAGGAGATGGTAACCGTTGCCAACCCGGCTAGGTATTGGGTAGCTTCTTGCTCAGTTTTGATCTCTGCGTTATGGACAGCAATTTGAGCAACCAGTGCTTGTGTTGTGGTTTCAGGTAGCTCGCACATTTCCGCTAGCTCACGCAGGAGTTTTCTGGCAGTTCTTGGGAGCTCAAAACTACACCATGAGATCAGGCGAAGAGGAGCTTGTGAGTACACTTCGAAGGGGAGTACCCCTGGGATGCCTTCCAGCTGTTCCAGATCCGGTCGTCCTTCTGGGAGGGCAACCCTAGTCCAATGCGAGTGGTTATGCTGCGCAGTGCCAAGGTACGCACTCCATCCTGTGACATGCGTGATTTTAAAGCCTCGTTGCTTAAGCAATTTGATGTCATGGTTTGACGGGTTCCAGACACACAGCTTGTCATCCGCATGGTGGATGAGATGAATCTCTCTCAGCTGTGATGAGTTGTATGTTGTTAGCAACGATGGTGGCAGCGCAATGGCTGCTAGCACTGTTGTACCATCAACATCTGGGAACTCTGAGAGGATTGTTTCCCATACCATTCCTGCATACGAGCCAGCGCTGTGCCTTCGGATGTTGAAAGAGCCTATCATATATCCTGTCAATCTGAGGTAGTCCGCTGGACGGATTTCAGGGGGCAGGCAGACTCCGACCAGAGGATGTGCCACCAGTAGCTTGGTAAAAAGTCTCAGACCATGTGTGTACCCCGGCCATGGTGGTTTCCTATGCGCTGGAATGAAAGGGCAGAAGCGCAACAGTTTTCATGGCTCGACTGATGATCTGTGCTTGTAATTGGTTCGCTCCGGGCATTCCTAAAACACGGCACCAGAAGTGTGTTCCGATGGGAAACATGGCGATGTGCAGTAGCAAATATTCTTGTGTGTGGGCAGTGCCTGCTACTGTGCCAACTCGTGCATTCCAATCGTCCTGTTTGCTCAGGGATGGCCCATAAACATGTGCTTCCTTTCTACAAGCCATTAA
>CAMXCT020001081.1:0-129217 GCA_947184155.2 Cladocopium goreaui
AGCCTTCACACTCCAACGCAACCACTGTTCTCTGCAAAGTCCTCAGGTTAGAATCGGAGCTGGACCGTGTGTTCGGCTTCAGACAGCACAAGAAATGTGTGACGCTGTCTTCGATACATAAGGCCATGGGCCATGGATCCACGGGGAAGCGATTCAGATCCCATTTAGCCTTGGAATCAAATGGTGATGAGGTTTGAAAATGGTTCCACCCATGGCCTAAATATGCACATGTTGTGGTGGTTTATGGCTAAAGATGACCAAAGTACACTTGCCTCTCGGTTTAAAATATCTTGTAAATTATAAACCTCTACTGCAAATCAGTAGGGAAACAAATATGTTGGATTGCTACTTTGAAGTTGTTCAGCTGCCAAGCTTAAACCCTGAAGGCCAAAGGTTTGGAATGGCATTCCGTCTACATCCTTCAACCATTCAGCCTGCCTCTAAAGAATCTTGCGGAAGGCGAAGATGTCCCGGAGTGGGAACGGATCCAAGAACAGAATGTGGCATATGTGGCAGTGACACGTGCGAGCAGAGAGCTACTCTTCCTGAAACACATCAAAGGCCTCAAGGATGACCCTACGAAGATCGTTGAAGTCTTTGGGGAGGAGACGGCAGGAAGTTCGTCAGAGGAGAAGTGGTGGGATGAGCACCAACGAAAGGGCACCTTTGAGGACGCGGAAAACCAAACTCCCGAAACGGCCTTTCCTGGTCTTGATCTTCAGAAGGCTGCAGAGATTCTGCAAATTGAAGGTGGTGCGACAGCTGCAGAAATCAAACGAGCTTTCAAAAAGAGAGTTTTGATATTCCATCCTGACAAAGTGGAGGAACATCTCAAGATTGCTTACACGGAACATTTCAAGAAGATTGTTGCAGCGAAGGATTTGTTGCTGGCACATTTGGTCAATGAAAAATTGGAACTGAAGCGCGGTGTGGGAAGTGTGGTCAGTTTCAGTACGCAGTTTGGGTTTTGACTCAGAAAGTGAGGCTGTTATTGCTGGAGGAAACTCGTCGCACCAACTCACTTCAACCAAAGATCATCAATTGTCAATGATGTTTGAATGGGAACTGTTTTTTGGGTGCCACATCCAGCCAGCTCACCAGCAATATTTAAGTCCAGAAGCTCATATCTCAGAGATGTTCAAGCTTGCTCATGTCCTTCCAGTAGTTGTGGAGACTTGTGAATCCTTTGTGGTAGCCTTGTTCAGCAGAAGTCTGGTTGCCTCTATACTTGGTTCAACCTTAGTTGTAGCTGGTTTGTAGCAGGGCGGCTGCGTCAATTGCTGCAGCACAGCTGCAAGTTTTTTGCTCATGAATCTCAAACCATATGTTTCTTTGATTTTCTTTGGGTCACCTTGTTTTGTTGAGAGGCCTTCAACTGGTGTAAATCCTCCTTATCTTCATCCTTGGAGTAAAGGTCATGAACAGTGAGATTTCCTTCCTGTTTTTGCAGGCCGTGGACCACCATGGTATCCTGTGATGTGGGCAGATCTGCGCAATTTCTGCCTCTCGGCATTTTGCTAGAGTGGTAGGGGAACTTCCAAAAGATCAGATCAGTGTAGTTGCATAGGTTTCAAACGGTTTCAACTGGTTTCAAATGATTTCAAAGTCATTAACAGCCAGCAAGAAGGCGGCTCAGGTGCTGTTTTACGTGTTGGATGCAAGTGAAAGATGTTGCGATATGGTTTGAATGATGGTTGGATGAGGTCGTTCGCCCACATGTGACCTGATGACTATCGGACTGCTCGAAAACCCTGCCACACATCGAAGCCAAACCCGAGCACCTCGGTGCTGTGCTGCACTGCCAGTGCCGCACCGCACCGAGGTACCAGGGTTTGGATGCCGTTGACAACAGTTTCAACGTGGTCAGTTTGATGACTTTTGATAACTTTTGTATCACGGTATCAGGCACAAGCGATCAGCTGCTGTTGGAAGTTGCGAGCACGGCTTCTTTGCTTATTCTGTTGGCTCTTGACAGCTCTTGCTGGTGGCCGATGTCAGGGGAGTTTGTGGTGGCACAGCTCAATTTGGGCAGAGTTTGCGGAGGAACTTGCTAAAAGGCACCTCGGTGTCGTGCTGCACTGCCAGTGCCGCACCGCACCGAGGTACCACATGGTTGGAAGTGGTTGACACAGTGAGTTTTGGATAGTTTTCCAACATGTCCACTCAGTGTCTTTGTTGCAAGTTGGACACAGCTTGTCTGCTGGCTCTAGCTGGCGGCAAAGGTCTGGGTCATGCTGAAGGTTCCACCAATGTGTCTGCCAGCAAGTGCCCAGGGTCTCAAGGATGAGCTGGTGACATCAGGACAAAAAGAAGTCTTTTTCACCTGGAACAAGAATGAGTTCTAAACAATTATATAAGTTCTATTTCCCTTGCGTCCATTGTTATGCTACCTGAAGGTTGCGGTCAAAGGAGGATCAGCCATTCTGGCAGTTTCTGCTCGGGATGAGTTTCCACCAATCGCTGTATGATTCTGATGGTATGGGATTACTATGAAGTGCCCCAGAATATCGCAAAATAACAACAACTGTAACAACAGTATATATTATATATAATATATATTATATATATATATATTATCATTTTAGATCCATATCTAACCATGCAGATATTCTGTGAGAATACAATGTCCTGTCCATGGATCCATATGTGTTTAACCGCCTTCTGCGGCCACGGTGGTTCCAGCGAACGCGGCATGGCCACCCGGAGCTGTGGCTTGGGCGAGGCGGTGGCAGCTGCCTCCAAGACCTGCGCGGTGCATCGAGAGGCCTACGATCGGTGCTTCATCCAGTGGTATCGCTCCAGTTTCCTCAGTGGCGACTTATCCAGTGACAGTGATCCGTGTCGAGAAAAATTCGACACTTATCGCGGTTGCGTTCTGAAGGAACTCAGGGAGCAAGGTGTGGAAAAAATTGCCCATTTTGAATACAATGCAACTCCGGAGCGTGAGTTTGATGCCTAGCGCATGTTGTGTCGCCGTGGCTCTGACTTGCTGTTTGATGTTTGCCCGGGCAGATATTTTGGAAGACTGGATCTACCCTTTAGAAGCTGATGTGTTTTTTGCTGGAACTTTTGAAAAACAATGGTCGCATTTTCCCCACAACAAATCCCTTGTTCCCATCACCTTGGAACACGTGGCAGATTGGTTGGAAAGCCAGGGCCGAGACGAGGAGGTCATAGAGACACTTGAGCATCCAGTGACACAGAAGGCTTTTCGATCCGACAACCCCAGTCCAGTGCAATATATCCAGGAAGCATTTTTACAGGGTCATTCAATGGTGATCAATTCTTTAAACCGATGGTCTGAACCTGGAAAAAGGGTAGCCAAAGACTTAAATGCAGCTGCGGATCTACCTGTGGATGTCTACATGTATTTAACTCCACCACATTCGCAAAGCTATGGGATGCATTCAGATGTCATGGATGCGTTCATGGTTCAACTGGGTGGTTCCAAATCTTGGAAGGTCTGTGACGTGACTAGTTGGATGGCACCGCGTGAAAGATACGACCAGCTGCCACTGAAACTGAATGGAACGTGTGAGGAGGTCCTAATGCAACAAGGTGATGTGATGTATTTACCTTATGGCACCTTACACCAAGCAAGTACATCTTCTGACTATTCCATGCACTTGACGGTCAACATTGAGAGGCAGTACTATGTTTGGTTGGCGCTGATTTTTGCGATGATTCACAAAGTTGCGAAACCCGACCTGACCATCGAAGCGTTCCTTGCCAGCAACGAGTTTGCCCCTGATGATGAAGAGAACGACCTCTACCGGCTGATGCTCACGGTGTCCTCATCGCTCCCACTGATGCATCGCCTGCCTGGCGGCGGCCAAGTGGGAAGGTCCTCCAGGTTGCTGCTGACTCCATTGTGCAACGAGGATCTACCAGCTGAGTATCTTCCCAGCGTGAAATCGCAATTGAAGGAGTTGCTGACATCTTTGCTGACGATTCTGCCTGAGCATGGGCCAATGGAGGTGTTGTTGGATGGTCGCAGGATGCCGATGTTGAAGCTGGTGAAACAGCTTCAGAAGAAGTCAGAGGACTTACTTCCTTGGGCTCTCCAACTGGCACGTGTCCATTCCATCAAACATGCTGGGCTGCAACTGCAGAAACCTCACCTGTTTGAGTCCTTATCTTCAGCAAGAAAGTTGCATCATGAGCTTTTTACACGTGCAAAACTGGACGATTTCCCTGCAAAGATCTCAGGGAAAGCGTCATTTGTGCGCAGATCCGCTTTGCGCGCCGTGTTGCTGGATGATGTGATCCCAGCCAGGTTGATTATGAACAACCAGGTGGGGATTGGCCAAAATTGTCCAACCACCAAGAGATGAGTTAAATTTCCAGACTTGGCTAACATTTTGTGGGCCCATTGGTGCCAAATTTGGGTTTGTCTAGACATGAATGAGTTGTACCGTACCCCAAAGTTGTCATATCTCGATAAGAGTTATAGATGAGAATGGGTTGTGCTATGCCGTTAGTATACCCCTAAATTGTCATATTTAAATGGCCAGCATAGGGCTTTAAGCCACTCAAGTTCGGACTTGACGCATTTCACTACTACGTTCCGTTTATCTTCATTGCCCGTCGTGTCAACCCTTTTACAAAGGTTTTGCCCTCTGGCAGTTTAACATAGCTATGAACAATGGCCCATTTATCGATCATATACCTACTTAAAATGATCATTGTCTATAGCAAACTGTTAAATTACCAGAAGGTATATCCCAGTTATATCTGCGTTATATAAATCCCCAAAGAAAACAACGTTGGCCGAGGTGCTTCCTGTGACTCCACAGCAGCTCTCAGCAGTCCGCTATTGTCTGGGCCTCTACAGCGAGCTGTCTGCGCAGGGGCGACCCTTTCGGCTGATGGAGGTGGAACGACTGGGCCAAAGCGCCATTCAGCTACTGCATCAGCTGATTTTGAGCGGGGCAGTGGAAGTCATTGCTTAAGAAATCACTGGAAGGGAGCGGGCCGTATTGCCAAGAAAATTGTGGAAGGGGAGTCGGTTGGAGAAACGAATTGAGTGGGCCCCAACCGCATTGATAGAGAAGATCAGATGATTTTGGTACTTGGAGATATCTGGAAATGATGGGAAAGCAACCATTTAATCAATTTAAATCAATCATCATTGATGCTGGAGTCTCTATGCTCATTTGATGTTGTGTTTTCTTTAGGGTTGATGGGTGTCATGAAACCTCTGGCTATTTGAGGATGGTTGTTCTAGGCTTCATAAAATCCCATCATAAAACCTTGGCGGTTTGCTGGAATTGTTTCTAGTAACTCTAGTGCGAATCTGAATATAGATATACACAGATGCAAGATGATGAAAGTTTCAAATCTAATTATTCTACAGTCTTGCTGGTTCCTTCCTGATGATCGTTTGATGAGTGGCAGAAACTACACCATGCTCACTTGAAAGCCGAAAGGTTCAGAGGAAGACATGATTGCAAGAACTGCCAGTGGAGCAGAAACAGAAACAATGGTCAAATGCCAAGGCAAGTGTCACTTCTGTTGAACAATGACCACAGTTGAATCAGCCATGCTGATTTGACAGCTCCCAGCTCCGAAAGCAGGGCTGTCACTGGCGCTGTCAATGATGGCATGCTGATTTCAGATTTGGTGAGTTTGGATGCGAATCCCAGCTTCGAGAAGACTTGGTCGCAGGTTGCTTGTTGATGGAGCAAATTGCAGAGGTTTGTTGGGTGATCAATGGCAAACCATGGGACCATGGGATGTAAATTAGACATGATATGATATAATCAAGCGAAAGCAGAACATTCGCCAGTCATCTGAGGTTTACTTGTCATGCTGTAGCACGGAGAGAGGCCTCATTGGGGATTCATAGGCGTTCAACCAAATTCAAACAGCTTGGTTGGGAGGATAATGTCCATCTATCTCCAGAGATTTTGTTCCACGCTGGATATGAAGGATGGCTGCAGTTGTGGTTGAAGATGTTGAGCTGAAGCATGGCAAGCTGGGGGATCTGATCTTGATTGTATTTCTAAGTTTCCATTTTGGGGACTGAGTACATATTGTATGAACATATCATTGTCATATCATTCTTATTCTTTGTCATTAACATATCTCATTCCATCATATTCATTCATATTCCATTTTTTATCTGGTTATTTAACATAGCCATGGACAATCCCTCATAAATGGAGGTTTTAATGGGAAAAACCATCTATAAATGGGCCATTTTCCATGGCTATGTTAAATAACCAGAGGGTATCTCATTCCTTTTTTTTGTTTCGTGGCTTGATCTGCCCTGCCAAACTGGTGAAGTCAGGCGGGGATTGCTGGAGACACTGTGAGGGTTGCTGCTGCCATGATCTCGACTTCGCCCATCTCAGAGAAGCCGTGGCCAGCCACGTCTACGCGCTGGACCGAGGGGAACTTCTCTGGGATGGGCCAACTGAGTGATCCACTGGATTCCACTGGTCACTATAGGATCTTGGGTTTAGTAAAGATGGAAAAACTATGGAACGATATGGAACACAATTTGCTTTTGAGGTTTTTAAGGTTCGGAACTCTCATTTTGTCGAGATCCATCATTGTTTGTTGCTTACATTGCCAGTGATGAGGACTTTCTGGCTCCTGCAGACAAAGTGAAGCGGGCTTTCTGGTTGATGCCAGAGGTATGGAGCTCAGGTCACTGCTGGAGGGCTAAACGGCAGCAGTTCCGTTTGCGGCAGCAGATCCTGTCGGGCAACCACACAAAAGTGACTAGTGTGGGTGTAGGTCCAACCTCAACACATTCCAACCACAGATGTTGGTTGATTTTAGGTAATTTTACAGCATGGCTATGAACAATTACTAACTAAATTAGCAATAGGTAAACCATCATAAAATCATCTAGAAATCATCTAGACATGGGAATCGACCGTTTCCAACTTTCGGTATCTTCCAGGTCTATGTGGCGGGTCTCCATGTGACGCATCATTGCTTTGGAGATGTGGCCAGTTGGTTGGCCTCCAAGGAGCTGAATGGCTTGGATGGCTTGGATGGTTTGGATGGCTTGGATGGCTGGCACAATCCCACAACATGTGCTTCAGTATGCTTCAGTCTAAGCAGTGTATTTCAGCTGTGTATGAAGGTTTTTGGTGTCCAACTGCCTGCCAAATTTCGGCTCCATCGACAAGACAGTGATACAGGATGGCACAGCAATTCGAAAACCATCCCCAGGTGTGGCAACAACGAGTGCAGGTGACTAATGCGACAACATCAACAGCAGTTTGAGACCATTCCATATTACTCAGCATCTATTTAGTTTTTACATCTAGACAGTGCTGTACTTGAATCAGCTCAGACCTTGACTATGTCGTTCTTCAGGAAAGCATGGGTTGTAATATCAATCAACTTCTTTGAGTAGCCCAGCAATGCATAGTTTCCCAGTGGGCTGAGCGCTAGCGCCCCTGATCGAACGATGCCAGACACTCAGTGATGTCACCTTATGCAGGACTTGATTTGTTTGATAGATACCTATGGCATCCTTTTGCCGTATGGAGAATGATTCAACATGAGAACATGTCATCAAAGTCCGAGAATCCAGGTCGCCGTGCGTTTGCTTCAAGCTATCCTTGGACCCAGGACTGGAAGCAATCTGATAATTTGCCTGTGACAAAGACCATGACACTTGCAAATCGTAGGAGATCTTTACTGATGATGTACAGAAAAGTGTCATAGATTGTCATAGCGAATATCATCAGTAAATGCCGTAATTTTGCCATTTTGGATCGGTTCATCATTGGTTCATCCCATGTGTTTTTTTTCAACTTGTCAGGAGATGGCGCGGCCACCGGCACGAGCCGGAGGAGCCGGACAGCTTTCTATGAGAAGGAGCCAATCGATGGATGGCAACAGATGGCAACAAGTCGTGAGACTTTTCACGTGGGAAAGTGCCAATCAACCACATTGTATATCTAAGATTGGTTGTTTCAAGGGCCACATGAGACTTGAAGGATCCACATTTTTGTTTGTTTCTTTCCACTGTTCCAACCAGTAACCAGTCTTCACGTAAAGCTGAAATCCCGGAGCATGGTGAAACCGTGAAACCTGAGAGCCGTGGCGCTAAAGCTGTGAGGATCACTTGGACCATCGATTTGATTCGCAAGATGCCGACTGGGCGGCCTATGGATTGCCCAACTATTCCAAGTTGACTGGCCAGGAATCTTTGGGAAATGAGATGAGTTTTTCCAGCAGGTGCTTTCGGAACCAGATTTTGTCAACATCCACGGTGTTTGTAGTGGTCCTGCCTATGAGAAAGGTTGTTGGAACTCGATGATAGCTGACTCTAGGATTTCTTGATGGGACATCAACATGTGCAGCACCACAAAGGCACCCGGGCGCTGTCGCATCACTGTTGGATCGTTTTCCTTTTTGAAGATGTGGCGTTTTGGCGACTTTGGGAGGATCTGAACCTCCAAATTGTGCATTCAAAATTATCACCAGGATCTGTTGAAGATTGTTGAAGTGAGTTGGCCGTGGCAAAAAACCTTATGATAACTTATGATTCTAGAAGTGTGGCACCGACCTGGAAGGTGGAGCACATTGCAGCAGAGATTTTCATGAATTCTGCCCCTTGGATGGTGTTCTCATGTTTTCTCTACCTATTGGGATGGTATGGGATGGTAGTGATGGATCTGTGGTCTACCAGATCTACCATGGCAAGATATGGATTGAATTTGCCGTTTCATTATACTAATTGATGCGCACTCTCCCGTCTATTTTGCCATGGCACTTGAAATCGTTTTGAATCGGAGAGAAGATGGTTTGGTTCGGCTTTCTGATACAGCTGCGGGGTATAACACGCTGGCGCATTTGTGATTGCTACCCAACTTTAAAACTTTCTCCCCTAGCAGATTCAGATACTGAGGTAGCAATGGCTTCGACTATGTGTGCGATACTACAGAGCCAACTCTACATTGGACCAAGGAGCAGATGCAGCGATGCAGTTTTTGTTGCGCTTGGCATCTGAAGCAATGCTGGAGCATTGAACGCACTGTGACATGAGGTACATGAGGTATAGGTGGAATTGGATGGAATTGAAATGTACTATCACTTGGTCAGATTTCAGCGATTTTAATGGATACCCACCAGTCGCCACCCATTTGTTTTTGCCACATTTGCATTTGGAAATCGGATGCTTTTGTAGTGAAGACATAGCCGTGCAGGGTGCTCCTGGGAGGACTGCGGAGTGATGTACTACTTCTCACCAGCAGCTGGAACTGGATGGCATACCTACAAGTCTCCCGGCTGGGAAGTGATGCACCAGGCTCAAGAGTGCACTTCAGATTCTGTCGACCCAATCCTTTCAAGAGAAGCTTTCCGAACCAAACCGTCCACAAAAAGTACCTATTGGAGTCCAACAATTCCAGCAAGGAGAAGCTTTGCCGATGTTTTCATTGTTTCCTAGGCAGTTAAATAGTTAAATATGTAAAAATCCCATGGTTACACCCATTTTCTTATCCCCACCTGCAACGCCGCAGTCTCGAGGTATATGCTGGGCACCCCACCAGCCGAATGCAAACCGGGCGAGCATTGCGATGCCTGTGCCGATCCTCCCGGCGAGGTGTGGATGTTGTTGGTGTGACGGATGGTGAAACATGTTTGGTAACTTGTCAGGGACATCTAAGTTATAGTGGGTAAGAATCTTATTCTAAGCCAGTTTTGATATATAGATATATATTATATTATATAGAATATGGTTTGTGTGTGTGTGGGATATAAACGGATAAACACTTGTAGTAACTTGGATGCACATCCAAGCAGCTTACCATAGATGACATCGGGAGTTTACCAATCAAACAATGGGGATATCATACAAAACTGTATCCTAACTTCATCATAACATGGTGGGCATTGTTTTTGTAGCCTTGGCAGATCGCGTTTCCATTTTTGGGCCGTGGTCCTAGTGATTAGTGAGTGAAATGTCTTTGTGGGTGATGGGTCTTTCTCCACCACAAGCCTTCACAACAAACCAACTATAAGCGTTGTTCTTCTTGCAGTCAGACTTTCGCCCCAGTACAAGTTGAGGTTTTGATCCCAAACACAAATCTGGTAGTAGTTGATGAGTACTACATATTATTGATATAATATTATAGAATTATATGTTTTTAAATAAATATAATAAAACCCGTGAAAGATCGACCAATTTAACAAGCAAATGGCTGGGCCGAAACTTTGCTCAGGTGGCCTGCACAGTGAAGCTCCATGGAGGTGATTGCAAGGAGCAGAATTCTGTATCATCCAAGCTCCAAACATATGATATTGATGTAATATTGATGGCCCAAACATATTGATACTGGTACTGTTACTACAGATATCTATAGTTGTTATTTTTCTTATTGTTGTTATTATTTTTATGTATATTGTTTTTTTATGTATATATATGTATGATATTGATATTGATAGATCTATATCTATATAAGAAAATAAGACGTGTGTGGGTGGAGAATGGTGGAGGAAATGCACGCAATATGTTTCTTCTGGGGGATCCTGTGCAACTTTTGAAGAGGGTTTACTTGACTTGAAGCTGACAGGCTCAGTTTTTGCCGTCATAAGATCTTCAAACCCGCCCACAGAGGGGTACATGTTTTTTGTTGAACCATTGCAGTATGTGAAAGAGCGAATTGCATCCCTTTTAAAAATTTTGGTAGCATTGAAAATTCTCAACATTCACGGTGAAGTCCGAACTCCGCTAGGAGTGGCCAGAAGCTAGTGCCGCAAGACTTCCAGTGAGCCCTTGTCATCATTCATTGCTATGGCAGAAACATGCGATTGTCATGAGAATTTGGAAGGATGTGAACTTATGTGCACAGCTTGTGGCATGGGGATGTGCTACTGTAGTGTCCTGATTTCTAAGGAGCAAAGTGGCCTTTCTCTGATGGGTGAAGCTGCGGATTGCCAAAGTTTGCAATCCAAAGTCGTTGCACATCGTTTGCTGTTAGAAAAGTCTCCTTCAAATGCTCAAGTTGTGAGGAAATACCAGGTCGCACTTGCGGGCAAGGCATTGCCTTTGCATGCCCGAGATAATTTGAAGCTTGATGAAGTGATGTGAGAATCCTTTGAGAAACGACATCAACCTAAGCAAGCCAAGATGAAGATGAAACAGTTTTCAAATAAACCTGCAACAACTGCAGACCCTCTTTTCACCGTACAGTTTCGTTTTTTGCAGGACCCGTTGGGCATCCTGTCTCTCCGCCTTTTCTTCCACGATTCTCAGAAGCAAGTCCAATAGCTTGCAGCAGTTCATCCTGGATAATCCCTAATAAGGCTTAGTAAAGATATTTGAAGGATGGTTAAGAAGCGGAATCATCCCCAAGTGGCCGAACCTTGAGGTTGGTGAATGGGTTTCTGATCGAAAAACCGAGGAAGTCGAATCTCAATGGACGCAGAACAATAAGGTGCCCTGCTGGTTGATGATTACCAGGAATAGCTTTCACTAGAGCAAGTTGCTGAGTCAAGATCACGACTTTCAAAATCTCCGGAAAATATATGAATGTCCAAAAACATCATGCACACACACATTTACACCCCAAAGTTGCAATTTGACCAGGGACGAAAATTCTATATCTACATTTATTGGATGTCTTTGGGGGGCTAGCTTTTTTTTGGGAGGTCACAGAATTCCGGAGATCAAATAGATACCATTAAGGAGATAAAACATGATAAAACATGATAAAACATGATAAAACGAGTTATTTTCATGGGTGAAATCCCTTGCAGATCAGCCCAAAAAACAGGTGGCCTTGGACTTTCGCGAGCTGACGCACGCGCAATCCACCTGGGGAATGATGCAGATTGCTCTGAGCCTAGGCTTAAAAATGTTGGCAGATTGCTGAAAAACTGGGGAGAAACCAAGATTTGGCTATGAAATAGTATACTGGTTAAGAACATACATTGTGATTAGTCATAGTTATATATATATATAGTATTAAGTATTTCTTGGGGTGGGGAAATTTTGATAAACCATGGGATATATGGATTATGATGCATTGGGCAAAGTCGCAGAGATCTATTTTTGCGGATGGCTCGACAACTGGCTGGTGACTTCTACTGAGCCCTCGAAGAATGTTTCTTCTTTAGCCATGAAACAGTAGGTTCAAGTCAAACACTTGCCATGTCTACTCCAAATCCAATTGAGTTAGTGAACACCTTAGAATCTCGGTTTTTCATTGTAGCCTTCGGATATGATTCATGTTGCCATTTCTATTATGAAAAGTCGTTTTTTGTTTCCGTTCTTTTGATTTTAGGCTATTAACTGTGAGCGCCAACAATGGGCCTGGGGGAGTGTTGCGCAAAAAAATCAAGAGCTGCAAGGATTGATTCAATGATTCTGTTTGCTGAACCTTGCACCCGACCCAGGAGAATTTTCAGCTGGCGGCAGATTGCAGTGAGTGGTTGGCCATTGCTAAACCTCGCAAAGGCGCCTGAAATGGAGGGATTGACAGGCCTTGAAGTTTCAACAGAAAGTCACACTCCTGTCATTTGATTTTGGGACGTTAGAGGTAAGTTCCTGGACATGGCATGGCATGGCAGTTAGAAAAGTGGTGTGATGATCATGGGAGAAGGCCCTCTACCTGTTCTTTGAGCCCCCGGTGACTTTGATCGAGGACAGCAGTTTCGAGGAATTGGATGCGTAGGGTCCGTAGGGTGGTAGGATTCCCAAATGCAAGGAGCAAGAGGCGCTATGGAAAGATGCCAAAGCGGATGGGAGGCCCACTTGCCATCCTTGAACCTGTGAGCGTTCGCACACCAAAGTCTTTGAGACAATTGCAGTCCCATAGATTTGCCAATGTTGTGTCTCAGGCTGTAAATGTTGCACCAGTCCTGTGCTGTTCAGCAGTGCATCCTGCCAGATTTTTCCGGCTTCTGTGGAAACATGCTGCTCCTTTGAAACCCTTTATCAGCAGCATGCAGAAGGTGCGACGCTGATGTGCTGGCACAGGTGTGATGCGGCATCATGTGGGTATGGATCAAATCAAAACCCTGGTCTACTGGTGAAAATCAAGATAGCTGGTGGTCACTGGTGGTTAGGGATGTTCATCCCCACCTTTTTGTTGAAACATGTTGAAGGTCGCTGGCGGGTGCTGCTTGTTCATCACCTCATGTCATGGGTGGCATGACCCATCTGTGGCAGGATGGACGGCTACGCACCACGACGAAGGCTGGCATTGACAACATCGGTTTGCTGTGTTTTTCCTTGACATAAGTTATACATTTAGGAAGCATGAACAAACACAGACTCAAATCTCCTGAAAGCTGGTTTTTTTCCCATGTTTCATGGCAGTTTGTGTTGTTTGGGTTGGTGATGTGCTGCCAAGCTGCCCAATCCATCCGCCCAGATGTGGAACGGCAGCTCCGAGAGCTTTGCGCAGAAGTCTCTCCCAAGCTACGAGGAGTGAGGCAGCTGGTGCAGGTGCCATTGCTTCAAATCTACTTAGCTGTTGAAGATGTTCATTCCCAATCTGCCATGGGTGCCAAGTGTTAAAGATATTGATTTCATATGATTTCATACTATTTTTGTTTATGAATCAATTGATAATTGATATTTAAATATATTTAATTCCATATGTTTGATCATCATTGTAGTTGACAAGTTGTTTTTTGCATTTGCCACTATGGGAAAAATAGATTCATCATTATTCCCACAGTTTTGTGGGATCCCAAAGTTGATGACGGCACCCCACCGCTTGTACGAAGGCGCAGCTTCGTCACGATGACCTCACGATGCCTTCTTGCCAGTCGGAGCCTCGGGGTGCTGATTGTACCAGCAATACGATACGTGGTACGAAACATAGACCCATGCCTGGTACACAAAAAATGGGGATGGTTTGTTAAGGGGTGCACCACATGACTTTATTTCCTCCAAAAGACTTCAAAGTGGATGGCCAGGTCGTTTGCACTGGATGAAGTGTCTGATGTGGTGGCAGACATGGTGGGCAAGGCATTCTGGTTGTAAGTTGCTGATAACATGCGCACTGGTTCTGGAAATATGCTTTGCATTGTTCGGGAAAGGGAAGTGTAGTAATCCCCCAATCTGGTAATTGCAAGCTTGCAGGAGCATCAACATAGCAGTGACGTCACGATGTTATGGGTCTCCCATGTGCACAGTTCTGCGCAAGGTACCAAGACTTCATGATTTGATCTTCCATCCATTTCCAGTGCAGCACTGAGATTCCACTCCCGGCTTGAAACCCAGATGGTAGATATATGCCTATGACACCAAATTTGGGCGACCCGTAAAATGATAAAAAGTAATTCCCATGTCCCATTCCATTTGAATGGGAAAACCCATCAACAACCAGTAGGCTTCAGGATGCTTCAGGGACGTTTGGAATTTCCAAACTAACTTATCTCATCCATCTTGGCGCCCCTAAGGTACTCACGCTGTTGGATCGCTTGCTGTTGCCCACCTCAATATGGGCAGGGCTTCAGCTGTGCATTCCCTCGTTATGGAGACATGATCTGGCAGCCGCCACTGCTGCGAGGTGGGAATGCGGAGAACTGTGAGAAATTCGTTGGATGAAATGAGTTGTACAGGTAGACTCAGGTAGACACAAGATTTTGGAATAATGAAACTTGGATAAGGTTTGCTTATCAGTCTTTTTGATACTTTTTGAGGACTCAAGATGAGTCTTTTGCAAACTGCTTGTTTCGTGGCTGGCAGGATACGCGGCACTTTGGTTGCGCGGCCACAACAAGGTAGCCCTGGATGCCAGGAGCTGCAGGCGATGGGCCCAGCAGTTGGGGCCAATTGGCCAAGATCAAGTAATGCGGTAATCCCAAAAAATCAGCAACTACCATTTGGTGATGATTATCATCCATTTATGATATTTATGGTAATACTTGCCACATGAATATATAGCTAGTAGTTGGTTTAAAATACGGTGTTACTTGAATTGAATTCCAGCAGCCAGATATGTTGGTGTTTGGTCTCCACCTCCCAAGAATTCTCCGACCAGATGGATCGGAGATGGTCGGAGGGGTCTTAAACATGGCTATAGCATGGTACACCCCACTTATAGTGGTCATGTTGATGTGGAAATATGAAGGTTATACATCAAATTATATATATAACCATTGGATCTAACAACATTATATATCATTATATATATATATATACATACACTATATAACATTATACCACCATTGGATTTGGGGTTTATCCATGGACAATACATCCGCAGTACATCGGACGGAGCTCTTTCTTGCCAGGACATGATTAAAGAGAGGGACATCGGCTGCATGGTTGACGTGGGATCTATGCTGGGGACCTGGCGGTGGCGAGACTTGGATGTGCATTCCACTGGCTCATGGCCATGCCTTACAACTTATATATACTTATGTATAATCCAGGTATATATGAGAGAACCCAAAAAGATCAGTGTACTCAATCAGTTTATCAGACTTGGTTGAAGTTGAACATTGACAGCAAACTGGGAAATCCCTCAGATCAAATGGTAAAAAACATAGGTTTTCCAGTCAATTTTCCCTTAAACCAATCCATTGATTGGCCACGGAGTCACCACCACTGTATTATGCTGAGGTTTGGAGCCTGCGCCGCAGCAGCTGCGAATGAGTTTCCAGAGGCGAGAGATCGCATTGGTTTCAGGGACGGGTGGGGGCACCGGCACTGCCAGCTCAGATTTTCTCAGAACTAGATGGGTTCAGAATTCAGATAAAGGTCTTGATTTGAACATGTTGGTTCTATTTTGGGATCAAGCATGACTGGATAAGAACTGAGAACTGGGCGCCCTGAAAATATGGTATGATTATTACAGATGTTACTGATCCAATCTTTTCAATATCACTAGAATCAGTGCGTCCCAATGTCTTCTAATTTGATCTCCCAATGGTTGCAGAGCCAGGTGCGAGTTGTGGCATATGACAAGAGCTGGTCCAATATCCGTGCTTTGGAAAGGAGAGTGTTGTGGTCGTGGGCAGGTTCCGAGGTGGGGATAGGTCATATTGAAGATTTTGTGATCCACAGTGTTTGGTCATGTTGTGTATAAATTATCTAATGTTTGGGTGCCCAATGTTGGCCTCTACTAGACTCTACCCAGATTTCACCTGTTCAATGCTGAGGCTGTAGACGCTTCAATTCGTGTGTCAGTGTTTCATTCTAAATATTCTGATCCTGGATTGGCGTGGACTCAAAGTCGGCTCAGAAGAAAAACATCGGTCCTGATTTGCTTCGTATTGCTGTCATGGTATTTGTTTTCTTGTTACAACCAACCCGTACAATTTGCACAATTTGTAAAATCAGGTGCATGATATTCGGAACATGACACTCAATGGCAAAGACAGAAATCTGGAGAATTGACAAGACGGATGCATACAACAGGAATCTAAATGTATTACAGTATTCACCTTTGGCATTTCCACTGCATCTATGTGCGATTATGTGCATATGTCCTAGTCCAATGCTGGTCAGTTTTGCATCCATCCGTTGCCCTCGGGGAGGACTGCAGCTTTGTCAAATTTGAGTGTGGAGGCTCCCAAATTCCTTGGCAGTTTTCAGTTGCACTGGTCACACTATGTCACACATGGTGTGCCTGCTATTGTTGAAAGTATTGCTGATATTGCTGAAAGCATGGTTTCATGTTGTTTCCAAAAATGACCGCAAGTTGCGAAGGGTTAAGATATCTTCCACAGACACAGAGCCACAAGATCTCCATATCTCCATACAGACATCGTTTCTGCATCGTTTCTGCAGGCACATGCCGTGTGCATGGTCAACACTCAAGGGGAGTGTGAAGGCTGCCAGGCCATTGTGCATGGCGGTGGCACTTGTTGATGTGGCTATGGATTGATAGCTTTTAAACATCATCATGGCCAAGGGGGTGAACATATTGTTGAACAACCAGAAAGTATACCATATATCATTGAAGTTCCCCTAGACTACAGGGTCAAATGACCCATACCCATACAAAAACCACAGTTGGAAAAGGTAGATCTGTAGATCTCATCTTTAAAGAGATCGGTTCTTCGCATGACAGGCCTGCCGGACCCTGGCTGAGGAATATCCCTTTGGCTCGGAGGCTACCATCCTTACCTGGGATGATGATCATGTTTGTGTCCACATGCTACTTTCCATGGGGGTTGAACATGTTGAACCCACCCTCTCCAAATCATGATTGCAGCTTGGAAACCAGCGGAAACCACACCTTTTTTTTGTGATGCAAAAAGTCGACTCAGGGTCGCATCCTGCTGTGGATGAGTCAAATGAGTGGTCCACTGCACTTCATCTTGAAGGCGCGACAAATATGCGAGACCTGCGGAGATGCCGAGCGTTTGTCGGAGCCAGGTCTTCCATCACGAGGGTCATAGCTGTCATAGCTCAGATTCGCGAAAAAATGGGCAGGGCGGTAGACCTCTCTTTGAGAAGCAATTGATTCACACCGTGGCAGCCAGAAGCCTAGCAACCCAGGTGCCAGACGCTTGCAGTGGTGTTTGAGGATTGATTGGAAACTTGGAGACTTCATGCACTTGCGGATTTCAGGTGATGACGATACCCAAAGAGATCAACGGAATCAAGCGCACACTGGGAAGAGGTTTCGAGGGTGTGTAGTTGGATGCATGCAAGTTTCTCTGTTCACAAACATGCACATATGTCAGCATGACTATCCATTACTATGTCACCACTATACGTTTCATATCATCATATCACATACATCATATATCTATGGTTTGCTTGGTGACTTGTGACTTGTGAAGGCTATGACTTCGAACTGCGATGGCAAAACTCCTCACTGCACCCTGGATCCGGTTTCAGTGAGTTCTACAGGTCATTTTCCGCATGTCCACAGGTACGGTTGCCAAACATATTTCCAGATCATCGAGACATGTCAGTGATTTTCATCGATTTTCAGAAGGGGAAGTTTTCAGATGGTTTTTTCTGACTGGTGGCAACATGTGGCAACCGTTTTTCCTGGGCATTGCTGGATCCAAGATGATCCAAGGCATTCCACCGTGCTGCTGGTGGCGTCCCTGCGAGAGAGCCAATTCCTCGGAAGATTTCCAACGCTTCACCAGGCGTTTGAAGATTCAGTATAGATGATATAGGATGATATATTAGGTATATAATAGGTAAACTTCACATGATAATGCAGCAAAATGCTATAGCCATAAACAATCATAAGATCACAGAGCTTAAAGTAGTATAGCAATCCAAAAAAAAAACATCCGTGCCACATCACGTGGAGCCACCACCAAGGTTTGGCAAAGATCTGGACTCAGCAGATCAGCAGAGCTGCGGGAAAACGCACCGTCGATCGATGATCGTGTGGTTCAAAATGTAGGTACTATTGGATCATATTGGACCCAGAGAATGGATCATTTCTTGATATTTCTTGGATTTTCTATTCTTAGTCTTAGACCATGCATTTTTTGGTGGACAATTTTCACCCATACAGAGTGCCAGACCATGTCAGTTCGGTCAATTCGGTGGACTGGTTTATGCAGAACATGTGTCAGGGAATCCCTGGTGTTTGATGGGAAAGGGGGTTCTCCAAATGGGAGGACCGAAGCCAAGAGTCAAGAGTTGTCAAGTTGAATGGGGAAACCGTTGGTTTATAGATAACCATTTTCTTGAAACTCCCCTTACAAGTTCATAAACAGTTCCGATATAGAGATGATAAGCTCCTGACAAGTCCTTGTTGCATGTACACCCGCAGACAACCTGGTGGCAAACGCGTGTTTTTCACTCTCCAGATCTGTTTGTGATCATTCTGTTCAAAGAAACCTCAGGATTCAAATGGATTCAAAGTAATCCTGGGTGGTTCCACATTCCAGATGCTTCCAGGTTGTGTGAATCGAGCCGCCTATTCGGCCGCCAGGGCTGTGTGTCGTCAAGAGATTCTCACCAAGGGCATCTGCGAAATCCCTGGATTTCTGCAACCCGAAGCCGTCCGAAAGATCTTGTGTTCAGCGGAGCAGCTGAAAAAACGACCTGGTTGCGGATTCAGATCCTTCGAAGAACACAATGTGTATCTGGAGGAGAAAGCGGATGTAAGTCGAATCCGCTCTGCATCCTTTAGCAGTTCAAAGGTCTTGATCAATCAAGCAGAATTGGCTGAAGGTTGTCCGGAACTCGTTGAGCTGTTCCACTGGGATGGTTTGAGACAGCTGCTTCAAGAGGCCTTTGGCTTGGAGAAGTTGTTTTGCTCTGCAGATCCATTGGGCGGAGTTTACTTGAACTTTTTCGAGAAGGGGGATCAGCTAGGGTGGCACTTTGATCGCTCAGAGTGTCTTAATAGAAGTGCATCAGCAAGTATTTTATAGATTTTTATAGTGCTTTAGTGTTTTTCTTAGTTCAGAAATGGACAAGTTTGATATAATCAACTTTTAGAAAGTATTTTTGCCAAGAGAGCTCAGGAATCTAGAAATTTATTGATGTTTTTTCCCACTGCAGCCCCCAGGTACTCAGTGAATTTGATCCTGAGAGAATGCAAGCGTGACGGAAATTCAAAGCCAGGTGCCTTCATGTACATTCCCGACTCACGGACATTTCTGGATGCACATCCCGACTTCGATCTATCCATCTTGGATGGACCGACAGATGCGGCGGGCTTGAAGCCAATGATCGTTCCGGACTTGAAACCTGGGACCCTGTACCTGTTTGCCGGAAAGCGGAGTTTGCATTGTGTTTCCCAGAACACCACCGAAGTTTGTCGGGTGAACGCTATCTTCACCTTCAATCTTGAGCCAAATGTGAGCCTGAACGAGTACACGCGCCGAAAGTTCTTCGGCGCTTGACTGGGTGGAGTGGATCGAGTAGATCCAAAACCAACACATGCCGTGCTTCATCGGAAAGTTTGAAGGATGGTGGCCTGACTACATCAAAGTAGTAGCCACTTCCACAACCTGCAGATGTTGATGCCAACTTGGAAGCTCGACTCTAGGACGACTTCCGGTGGATGCTATCCTGAAAAAACGGGTGAATCATGGGCAAGCACGTGAAAGCTTGTTGGTCCATTTCGCGTAATTGAGACAATGTATATATATAATATAGATAATTTAGATATTTAATCATGTTATATCATCTATTAGATGTTTTGCTGCAAAGATGTGCTTTGTTGAAGAATGGATCAACCCTTCTGATTCGTTGCAGCTGTTAGGTTGGCCATGTCAGAACATACGAAACCCAAATTTGGCATCCCTTCAGCCAGGCTATGATTACTTTTTTCTTACCTGATCAAATTCCGTGGCAGCATCCACAACAATTTGTTCACTTGAAAGGATGCTGCCATGGCATTTGTTGGTTTACACCACTGGACATCGACATCTCTTCACATCACAGCAAGACGTCAACAGCAATGGCTCCAGTGGAGAGTCCAGGTGGGCTGCCAGGAAAGTGGTCGATATGGATCAAACATGGAAAATTCATGAAAATTATGGAGAACAGAGAGGTCCGAATTCATCCAATATCCAGAGTTATCTATTCGAATAGGATCATATTTAAATTATATGGGAATTAATATGGGAAAGACCAGCAAGTTTCCTGATGAATCGACGGCAACGACGCCTCAAGAGGCACCATGGAACTGGAAAAGCTTCTGACGCAGGTGCTGGAAGTGTTGCGTGAACATGTCTTGTTGGCTGATGAGTTCGGGGGTCATTGTTATTCTCAATATTATATATTGTGTTTGTCATACATATTACATATATGTACTATGATGTAATATGTATGTTATATTGGGGAGTATCATAAATCCATCTGCTCTTTTGGCATTTGACGATGACATATCATTGTATTCCATGTAATGATGACCATTTAATTCACTCATATCATATGGATTGATCCTGGATGGTTAGCTTAATATCATGTTTCATATAGATATATCCATTATATTATTAGATATTAATATATTAATATCATATAGATACTGGTGGATATATATATATATATATAATATCATAATATATTAATCTATCATGACCTTGGATAGCTATTGTCAATATCCATCAGTATCTGTCCAAGCATGATCATGGCACAGTGGCACCAAGTGGAGCTAACCTCCACAGGGCTCCTCTTGTGTGACCTTGGCCATGGCTCGGGGGCTTGGAGAAAACTTGTTGTGATTTTGTTGGGATATCACCTGGATATCACCTGGATATCTCAACACCAAATGGTGGATTCTGGTGGAATTTCTTGGAAATGATGTCGAATTTGTTGGATGTTGGTTTATTTTCTTGGGCAAGTTTTTGGGACAGTGCCATATCCATGAATTTCTGCGCCGAAAGTCCCAGGTCACACAGGTCACCCAGGTTACCTGACACCTGAGGTGACGGTTAGAGAAGAAGATTGTTTGTCCAGCAAAATCCTGGGCCACTTCAGTGCAGGGAGCCCTCTCCAGGCTGGATGTCACCAAGGGAAAGATCATGACTTAAACCATCCAAGGGAGCTATTGTTATATTGTTAATACATATGTTGACACTATTATATAGATTATTAATTGTTAATTACTACTAGATTATTCGTATCATTGAGTTTGTTATATTTTGTTATCATTGTTTTCACTAGTATGTGTATTATCGTCATTAATTATATCTTATCATTATTTTAATATATATATATATGTGTATATGCATATATACATATACCCTTGGGGGCGGGGGTTCCCCGAGGGGGGGAAGGGTGGGTGGGGTGGGGTGGGGTGGGGTGTAATAACGTTCATGTAACTTGCGTGAAGGGGTGGGGTGGGATTAAACTCCGCTTCAGCAACTACGGCTCAGCAACTACGGCTCAGCAACCACGGCTCAGCAACCACGGCTCAGCAACCACGGCTCAGCAACCACGGCTCAGCAACCACGGCTCAGCAACCACGGCTCAGCAACCACGGCTCAGCAACCAAACTAGGTTCTCGCTTCAGCAACTACGCTTCAGCAACTACGCTTCAGCAACTACGCTTCAGCAACCAAAACTAACTCTCGCTTCAGCAACTACGGCTCAGCAACCAAAATCTACTCTCGCTTCAGCAACCAAACCTCAGCAACCAAAACCCACCTCCTCTGGCAAGTACATGCACAGTCTCATCTTACACATCATATCAAAATCCCACCCCCTCTGGCAACTACATGCACAGTCTCATCTTCCACGTCATATCAAAATCCCACCCCCTCTGGCAAGTACATGCACAGTCTCATCTTACACGTAATCTCAAAATCCCACCCCCTCTGGCAAGTACATGCACAGTCTCATCTTCCACGTCATATCAAAATCCCACCCCCTGTGGCAAGTACGTGCACAGTCTAATCTTACACATCATATCAAAACCCCACCCCCTCTGGCAACTACATGCACAGTCTCATCTTCCACGTCATATCAAAATCCCACCCCCTCTGGCAAGTACATGCACATTCTCATCTTACACATCATATCAAAATCCCACCCCCTCTGGCAAGTACATGCACAGTCTCATCTTACACATCATATCAAAATCCCACCCCCTCTGGCAACTACATGCACAGTCTCATCTTCCACGTAATATCATAATCCCACCCCCTCTGGCAAGTACATGCACAGTCTCATCTTACACGTAATCTCAAAATCCCACCCCCTCTGGCAAGTACATGCACAGTCTCATCTTACACGTCATATCAAAATCCCACCCCCTGTGGCAAGTACATGCACAGTCTCACCTTACACGTCATATCAAAATCCCACCCCCTCTGGCAAGTACATGCACAGTCTCATCTTACACATCATATCAAAATCCCACCCCCTCTGGCAAGTACATGCACAGTCTCATCTTACACATCATATCAAAATCCCACCCCCTCTGGCAACTACATGCACAGTCTCATCTTCCACGTCATATCAAAATCCCACCCCCTCTGGCAAGTACATGCACAGTCTCATCTTACACGTAATCTCAAAATCCCACCCCCTCTGGCAAGTACATGCACAGTCTCATCTTACACGTCATATCAAAATCCCACCCCCTCTGGCAAGTACATGCACACGTCTCACCTTACACGTCATATCAAAATCCCACCCCCTCTGGCAATTACAAGCACAGCCACATTTTACACGTCATATCAAAATCCCACCCCCTCTGGCAAGTACATGCACAGTCTCATCTTACACATCATATCAAAATCCCACCCCCTCTGGCAACTACATGCACGGTCTCATCTTCCACGTCATATCAAAATCCCACCCCCTCTGGCAAGTACATGCACAGTCTCATCTTACACGTAATCTCAAAATCCCACCCCCTCTGGCAAGTACATGCACAGTCTCATCTTACACGTCATATCAAAATCCCACCCCCTGTGGCAAGTACATGCACAGTCTCACCTTACACGTCATATCAAAATCCCACCCCCTCTGGCAATTACAAGCACAGCCACATTTTACACGTCATATCAAAATCCCACCCCCTCTGGCAAGTACATGCACATTCTCATCTTCCACGTCATATCAAAATCCCACCCCCTCTGGCAAGTACATGCACAGTCTCATCTTACACATCATCGAAGGAAGTTTAGAAGTCAAACTTCCGACAATATGGACAGATTAGGCAGAGAGAAGAGAAAGATTAGAAGAGAGAAGATCAGAAGAGAAAGAGTCAGAAGAAAGAAGATGCAGGTGCGCGAAAAGGTAGGAAAGTCGCGAACACTGTGTTTTTTGGTGGTTTTGTGGCTCCGGAGGGTTGAAAAGTAGGCTCGCTAAAGCGGCGGATGCGGAGACATCTGGGGAGATGAGAGATGAACAATTGCACGCCGTTGTGGCGCGAAGCACATTTCGAAGTCAAAATGTACAAAACAGACCAGGTCCGGACCACTTTTGGCAGTTGAGATGTCGAAAAAGTGCACGCCGTTGTGGCGCGAAGCACATGTTGAAGTCAACATGTACAAAACACACCAGGTCCGGACCATTTTTGGCAGTTGAGATGTCGAAAAAGTGCACGCCGTTGTGGCGCGAAGCATAGTTGACGGAGCATAGTTTACGGATCTTGGTTTACGATCCATAGTTTACGAGCCATGGTTTACGAGTCATGGCCGTCTTGGTTTACGAATCATGGTTTACGAGCCATGGTTTATGAGTCATGGTTTACGATCCATAGTTTACGAGCCATGGTTTACGAGCCATGGTTTACGATCCATAGTTTACGAGCCATGGTTTACCGAAGCAGAAGTCAACCGGTGGGGTGGGGTGGGGTGGGGTGTAAAAACATTCATGTAACTTGCGTAGAATTGGAGGCGACGTGCATGCTACGTGGATGTTACGGTCATTCTAAAGTCATGTTATGTACTTCTCAGGCATATGCCATGTTACGCTAGTGTAAGTTTTCTTGTAATTGTGACGTCTACGTCATGCTACGCTAGTGTAAGTTATCTTGTACTTGTCACGCATACGTCATGCTACGCTAGTGTAAGTTCTCTTGTACTTGTCATGCATGAGTCATGCGGGGGGAAGGGGTGGGCTGGGGTGGGGTGGGGTGTAATAACGTTCATGTAACTTGCGTGAAGAGGTGGGGTGTAAAAACGTTCATGTAACTTGCGTGAAGGGGTGGGGTGTAAACATCGCAACATTCTAGCAGTGCACTATGTAAGCAAAAAGCTTGGTTTGGAAAGTGTCTTGAATGCACTCGCGCGCTTCAAGGAGTTGGCAATGAAAAGTTGCCGGCAGCCTGGTTTGTGCCTTCTATAGTGGTTGATATGTCTTGTACTAATGCTTTTGTATAAAAACAGAAAAACAGCTGACTCACAGCACTCGGAAATTTTGATGATATGCAAAATCACTGTGAATTACCAATGAAAACAACATCACATCAAAATACCTGTGGAAACACAGTATATTATACCCTTTTCCAATGATCTTTGATATAGCACAAAATGTGCACCTCGTTATTCCAATGGAGAAAATAAGAACACCAAAAAAAACATATTGTGATGGTCCATAATTGACTTCAACTTCGACGGACGAAAAAAAATTGATCCGTAATTGAAAGACATTAACAATGAAAAGAACAACATGAAAAATCTCCATTTTACCACAGTGAAACACTGTTTTTTCTCCAATTCAATGATCCTGATTGACGTCCTCTCGGGGAACCTCCTCCCCCTGCCGTACATATATATATATATGTATGTATGTAAGTATTGTCGTTATCAGATTCTCGTTGGGTTTACCATGGTTTACCACCATAGCCCCAATCCCTATCGGTCAAGATCTCCTGGCAGGTGCTCCAGCTCTCAGATGCCAAACCAGGAGAACTGCTGCGAGCCGAAGTGAAATCCACTTCGATGCAAGGCGCGGCTGCTTGGGTTTTGCTTTGCGGGTGGTGGTGAAACGGTGCTTTCCGGCCTTGGTCGTGACACCTATAAATATTATATATATATATATATATATTATCCATGAAGGGAAGATAAGGGTTCATGGTTTTCTTGGCATTTGCGATCATTTGTGGCAGTTTCCGAGACTCTTTTCGGCCATGAAGAACAATAAGAGAAGCTAAAATAGAAGGTTCAACCACCGATCTACCAAGCTGAACACTTTGTCACTGGTCAGTCATACTGCTGGGTGGTTTTATGGATTTTTATGGGCTAAGCTCCATTGCACCAGGTTGGATCACGGTTCGCAACACCGTTGGCCAAGCATTGGTTGGAATGCAAGCCAACAAGGCTGGTTTGGTCAAAGTTTTGGATGTGAAGTGGCAGCGTACTGTGTGGCAGAGCAGTTGGGAAACTGCTACTCGGGGTTGGATGAATGATATCTTTATCTATTGAGATTCAGGTTTGCCAGCAAATGTCACAAAATGAGGCTAAAGCCCCATGTTCTTAGCAGTTCCATTCAAACTTGCAGATGTTGTTGTGTCTTCAAAACCGCATGATTGAACTATTCAAATATGGTCAACCATTATTTTCCCATGTTTTCCCTATTGAAATTGCCATACCGTATACCCACTTATATACCTCATTGTCAGCCACATCCCTCTATCATATATTGTTGGCCATCCCTTTTGGATTCCTATGATTAACCAGAACTACCCTCTGGTTATGACTAACATAGCCCTGGAATATCCACCCATTTTAAAGAACGGTAAACCATCTATTTCGATTAGGGCCATCTATACCATGGCGAACTGTTAGTCATAACCAGAGGGTTTTTCAGGGATTATCATCATCATTATCCCAAGATAATCCTAAGATTTATATGGGATTTATATCTTGGGATTTCCTATCTCTTCCCAATAAATCCCCATGACATCCCCATGATTTCCACCCATGGGGGCTGCGCCAGGTGACCCGTTCCACTCGCTTGGACGAGGTGATGAAAGGCTCGCAGTTGGAGACGCTTCGCCTCATGACCCTGCGCACCGGGGAGGCGTTGAGTAGCCCGGGAGCCTTGGGATGGGGTTGGGGTGGTGATTTTTATGGGCATATATAATAGTAGCATATATATATATATATATTATATATATACTGACCTGTTTTTATGATAGTTGAAAAGGTGGTACTGAATGTATAGGCATCGTTGGACAGAATGGTCACCCACCAGTATTCGCTACTGGTACGAATCGAGGCATTCTTGAAACGATCACTACAGGACTACAGGTGAATGGGGTACCCCTAGGACACTCTCTAGCATTCTGCAGGAAACTAGTTGAATAGTTGATACTGCTGGAGACGGAGGTAAGCCCAACTAACACCCAATGGAATTAGCACAAGTTGAAGATGGTCAAAAAAGGAAGACAAACAAAGCCCAGTAGCCCCATGATAGTGGGACACTGCCCCAGATGAATGGAGCCCAAAGTTTAAATGAATGGGATGGTTGAAAATTGAAATGCTTTGGAAGGTCTTTTGAACTCCCTTGTCAACGCTTTTTGTGAAGGCCCAGCCGGTGAGAAAAAACACACACACTAGATGAAGCTACCAGTAGCGACTGCGCTTGTGGAGTTTTGGCGTCGCTGGACCACCCTAAATCGAGCGTTCTAACAGGGAGCGACCGTCACTCCCTGTTAGAACACTCACTACCGGTAGCGACTGCGCTTGTGGAGTTTTGGCGTCGCTGGACCACCCTAAATCGAGCGTTCTAACAGGGAGCGACCGTCACTCCCTGTTAGAACACTCACTACCGGTAGCGACTGCACTTGTGGAGTTTTGGAGTCGCTGGACCACCCTAAATCTTACGTTCTTCTCAGTACAACCCCAGCGAAAACACAAGATGATCCTTGGGTCGATGATTCCGGTGGCACCCTTAGAACACTCACTACCGGTAGCGAGCGTTCTAACAGGGAGCGACCGTCACTCCCTGTTAGAACACTCACTACCGGTAGCGAGCGTTCTAGTGGAGTTTTTCCGTCGCTGGGGCACCATCAATCTTGCGTTCTTCTCACTAAGACCCCGGCGAAAACACAAGATCATCCCTGGGTCGATGTTTCCCAACCCTCCCTTAGAACACTCACTACCGGTAGCGAGCGTTCTAACAGGGAGCGACCGTCACTCCCTGTTAGAACACTATTTATCTTAATAGCACAATTTTTTTATACATTTTTGAATCCCCAAATCACTACCGGTAGTGAGCGTTCTAAGGGCTCCACATTAACAGAATTCCCAATTCACTACCGGTAGTGAGCGTTCTAAGGGCTCCCCATTGACAGAATTCCCAATTCACTACCGGTAGCGAGCGTTCTAAGGGCCCCAGAAGTTCCGTTCTTCGTTAATTAAGATTAAGCAAGGTTAGCCTTAAATTATTTAAGCAAGGTTAGCTTAATTAAGGATAAGCAAGGTTGCTTAAATTAAGCAAGGTTAAATTTGGATGGTGATATGTTTTGTTTTTTGTGTTTATTGGCCGGACTATTTGGATTTATGTTGGGTGATCATAATTACTTTGTTGAGGTTATAGTAGTTGAGTTGCTAGCGTGTTTCATGGAAAAGATGGAGTGGATGTGGGGGAGTGTTTTCGAAATAGAGTCATGGAATCTTTTGGAGTGTGTACCATATTAAAGTTTGTTTCTTTGGAAACGAGGAACATGAGAAAGTTAATGACTTTCTGCTAGGATGGCAGCATTGGAAAATAGTGATTGGATATGCGTGTATATTGGCTCGTATCACGGAAAGAGGTGTACCCTTTCCGGCCGCAAAGAGGCTTGCCCTTTGCGGCGGTGAAGAGGCTTGCCCTTTGCCTGGTGAAGAGTTTTGCCCTTTGTGTAGGGGAAGGGCATTGCCATTTAGATTTATTAGGTCTAATCTTTTCTTAGA
This sequence comes from Cladocopium goreaui, assembly GCA_947184155.2. Lineage (NCBI taxonomy): Eukaryota > Dinophyceae > Suessiales > Symbiodiniaceae > Cladocopium > Cladocopium goreaui. The sequence goes on from CAMXCT020001081.1 coordinate 28,222, forward strand.
TCGTGTTCCCAAACAAAATACTTTCTGATTTTGATTTATTTTTGTTTTTTTTTTGTATCTTATTTTTCCTTTTCCTACAAATTTCTCTGTTTGCGTTAAAAGTTCGATTTTTTTCCTTTTCTTTCATGTTTAAAAAAAAGATGAAAAAATAGGTTTTATAATGTTTAAAAATCTTATTTTTTTAAAAAAATAGGAATTTTTAAAATTTTTATTTTTTATTTTTTATTTTTTTTTTAATTTTTAAAAATTCTTACTATATATATATATATATAATGATTTTTTATTTTTTAAAAAAAATTAAAAAAAATAAAAAAAATAGAAAATTTTTAAAAAAATAAAAATTTTGAAAATTTCCTTTTTTGTCTCTAAGAAGAAAAATACATGTGTTTGTTGCAACAGTTCAAAGAAGGATTGCATGCACTTCGGCTGCCATTGCAGCCGTTTTTGCCATTTGGTTTCTTTGCGTTTGGCGGCTTGTCCCCTTCATTTGATAGAGGCGTACCCTATCCGTATCAGCCGTGCCATGTGTGACGAAATTTTGTCTTTCTTACCCTTAACCTCCTTGTATCAGATGCGAAGCATCAATAGAGCAACATGCCGCACCATTGAGTACATGGACGAATTTGTCAACAAATATTCCGAAGCTTTGTTGCTCTTAAATAAAGCACCGTCGCCCATGATCGAAATCGAAGAAGATCTAGATCTTGAAGCTGAAGCAGTTCTACAAAAAGAACAAGCAGCCGAAGAGGAACGAAGAGCACGAGCCCGTAGCCGCTCGAGAAAAAGACAAGAGAAGAAACATGACGAATTCCTGCGACGACGAAATGGACGCTATAAAAGCTTTTCCGAGTCTTCTTACTCCTAGAGGCATTGCTCTAGACATGTCGCGGCTTGCCCCAACCAAACCTCAATCACAGACGACAGGCTTCAAAACAAAAAAAAGCCGCTGATCAAAAAAAACAAAAAAATTAACCGAGGTAAAAAAACAAAAACCTTGCTTAAATTTAAGCAAGGTTGCTTAAATAAGCTAACCTTGCTTAAAAAACGCAACCTCTCTTAATAAAAGTCGTTAATTAAAGACTTTTACCTTAATTAACAAAGGTTTTCTCTTAATTAACGTAAAAGTCGTTAATTAAGGAAGGTTATAATAAGCAAGGTTAGCTTAAATAAGCAAGGTTTCATTTAATTATTAACGAAGAACGGAACTTCTGGGGCTCCCCATTGACAAAATTCCCAATTCACTACCGGTAGCGAGCGTTCTAAAGGTTCCCAATTCACTACCGGTAGCGAGCGTTCTAAGGGTTTCCAATTAAGGGTTTCCAATTCACTATACCGGTAGCGAGCGTTGTAAGGGTTTCCAAGTAAGGGTTTCCAATTAAGGGTTTCCAATTCACTACCGGTAGCGAGCGTTCTAGGGGTTCCCAATTCACTACCGCTAGCGAGCATTCTAAGAGTTCCCAATTCACTACCGCTAGCGAGCGGTCTAAGGGTTCCCAATTCACTACCGGTAGCGAGCGTTCTAAGGGTTCCCAATTCACTATCGGGAGCGAGCGTTCTAAGAGTTCCCAATTCACGACCGGTAGCGAGCGTTCTAAGGGTTTCCATTCACTACCGGTAGCGAGCGTTCTAAGGATTCTCAATTCACTATCGGTAGCGCGTGTTTTAAGGGACCCAATTCACTACCGCTAGCGAGCGTTCTAAGATGTTCTAAGGGTGCCCAATTCAGACCAGTAGTGAATGTTGGTGGAGTAACCGTGGTGTCCAAAGATGCAAATATACAGTAAGTACCACCTTTTCAACTATCATAAAAGCAGGACAGTATATATATATATATATTGATATACATATTAATACATAGCATTAAACAGTTTATAGAATATACATATACGTATATATCAACACTAAGAGTGAAAGGTGCCGTGTTTGCCAGTGATTCCAACATCAAAACCACCAGATTTCCGAAAACACGGCAGGACCTGGGACGACCTCGGATTCCGATCTGAGGTGAATGTGTTGGGCAGCTGCCGGCGCATACCAGGCCTGGCTTTCAAGGTCTTTGGGCAAGGGAAATCACTGGGAACTGATGATCTTAACCCACAAAAAATATCTATAACTGGTTGGTGGTTTGGAACATGAATTTTATGACTTTCCATATATTGGGAATAATGATCCCAACTGACGAACTCATATTTTTCAGAGGGGTAGGTCAACCACCAACCAGATAAACATGTGGTATTTCAAGGTGTCTTGGTAACGGCATGGTCCAAATTCTCGCCAGGATCCAGGTCCTGGAGCTGGTCGGAGAGCGAAAGTCTCAGATATGTGTTTTTTTTGGTTTGTGATGTGAAAAAGGTGGAAATGAACACAAAAGCCAAGGGAACCATGGGCATACGAGGGCCATACGATTGTTATTTTGGGGGTTCAGATCTGGGCTTTGGATCTGTCTCCGGAGCAGATTTGATGTCCCGGGTGAGAATCATTCGATGAATCCATTGCAGCTGAGGGCGCAAGGAGCTCTGAGGCACCAAGGGGGTCTGGCTGGTGCAGGAGTTTCGCCTGTAGCATGGGAAACACAGAGAAAAAGGACTACATTTATTTGAAGACTATAGCCTCCCGTAAAATCTCATGGTTGATCATCAGGTTCCCCATCAAGATTGCCATAAGATTGGGGGCCCCATGTGCACAACCCCCACTTGTGTTTGCAAACTTCCGCAGGCGTGCGAAGATTGCTACCTTGGAGTCAGCACCGTTGCTTCACCCAAGAAATGGGTCAGATCTGTGGATCACGAGTGAGCGGAAGAGGAGTATTATAGTCAAAGGGATTTGCGTCCAAGGTTTCTGACCCAACTGCTTACGATGTTTTTGGGAGTATAGAAAATGAATGATCGAATTTTAGTGGGCCCTATTTGTATCTGAACAAAATATCAGACTTTCAGAGATTTCCTGCCCCTGAGATTTCTGAGGCCCAAAGAGGGCAAGATGGAAGGATGGGTTGGACCCTGAGCTGTTTGGAGATGCTTCGGCATGCAGCTGAGACAGCCTGAGGCGAGCTTGTCGGACTCCAAAGGCAACGTGCTAGTGAGGAGCTGCAAGCCATTTGCCGATGCGGTGCTTAAGTTCTTGGTCTAGAATAGCTGGTAAATAGCTGGTTTATTATGTTTATTCAAGTTTATTCTGGTCCAACATTTCAGTGGTTGGTAGTTCATTGAATGGGGTTGTCGCGAAAAAAGGTATTAATTGGCCATTTAGGGGTAAACCGTATAATATATTCCATTTCCAGACAAGCCCAAATGTCCCAGTTTGGGGTAAATACATGCAGATGCAAGAAACAACACACCACCCAAACAAAAAAGAAGTCAACATAGGACCCAGGTTCATATGATATCATATAAATATAATATTATATTATATATTTATATAATATTTATATATAACAATGTCTCAGTCTTGGTTATTTATCATATGGTATAGATAACGCATCACCCAACAAAGCTGCTTGTTGTCCTCATTCCCAGGACTTCAGCCACTTCCTCCAAGAGGCCTCTGGCCTGGACCTCAAAATGGTCGAATCGAAACTGGTTGGCCAACAGAAATCCATCCATTGAATCCAACTTATGGATGTTGTTTGTTAAAGATGGTGACTTCCCAACTTTTCACCTTGGATTCCGCTTATTACCAGAGCATGACTCTGGAACAGTTCTGACATTGTGTAGGAGGCATTGGAAGGACCGGTTCTCTGGCAGAATGGACCACCTGACCCGTCGTTGCCATATTTTTTCGGCCGCTTAGATCAAAGAGATCGTGGACGATGGAGCCATTTCCTTGCAAAAGAAACAAGCCAATTTGGTGCACCTGGCTGATTTCCTGGCATCCGTGGGTCACTTGACAACTATTTGATGTATGAAGGTGTGGATTTTCCCTATATCGATGATTTTACAGGCACAAAACCAGCAAATGTCAGCGGCCATGGATGTTACAATCGATCTTTGGGACGCCCATACTGTGTGGCTCCACCACGCTAAGTGGTTTGAACTAAGGCGATTGTGGCAATATGACCGATGATTGGTGATTTTTTATAGTTGGTTATACCTCGAAAGTGTTTCTACATCCCGAAAAAGGTATATTATAGTATATGTTTGCCAATTCTTCTTGGAGGAGTGAAATGAAATTGTTTTGATGGGCAAAGTTGATCGCAGCCCAGTCACCGAAACTCCAACAGCTCTGGCCAGGCAATGGGTTTGCTGAATTCCGCTAGGCGGGATGACCGGATCAACCGGATGACTCAACGAACAACATACGGGTTATCTAAATGTTGAAGATGTTTGGTGCATTGGGAGACTTGATCATGCATTTGTGTTTTTTTTAATGAATAGTTTTATGATGATTGATGTTTCTGTTTTGAAGATTTGGTTTGGCTCCTTGGGCCTTGGGGTCAGGATGCTGACCTCACACTCCATGGATCCATGGCAGGTCTGGGGACTTTCAAAAGTTCAAGGAGATTGCGGAGGCCTAGAAGGGAAAGATGAAGGGCCTGGAAAGGTCAGTGATTGTATGTGATTGTGGGATTCACCCAATCATAATCCTACCATTGAAGGATGATGATTTTTGAATTTTGTGTATTTTTTTTGTATATGTTTATCATTACTGTTGGACCATTCATTTATCGAAGTGGGATGGTGATTGTGGACCATCCTCACCAGGCTGTGGCTCGCGAAGGCGACCGGAGAGTCTGCCGCACCCGTGCAGTGCGGCTACTCCAAACTCCAATGGATTGAAAGAATGATGGCCATATTTTCGGAGGATGGGGGTATATATTAGAAACATGATCATAATTAGAATAATTACAATTTATGGCCATATTATGGCCACATTATGGCCATGCCTCGTATTTTTGTCTCAGTTATGGTCATGGTTCTAATATATGTTTCTATACTTTTTCCATATTTTGTCCATTCGATATGGCCATAAATTGGAATGGGTTGTTTCTTGTTTTAATGGCATTTGACATCCCTGCAGTGACCCTGGATATGGCGACAGGTGATGATTCGCCCATGTCTCCTTCCAGGTGCTTTGCGCTGCGATGATCCATGAACGAATCGCATTGTCAGTGTTTATTCCCTATGAAGTGACAAGTCCTTCAATATAATTATAATAGCTGGTTGGTGGTTTGGAACATTTTTATTTTTCCATAATATATGGGATAATCCTTCCCATTTACTAATATTTTTCAAGGTGGTTGAAACCACCAACCAGAATAGTAATAAATTTAGATGATATCATTGATATCATGAATGTCTTTACTAATTCAACATGATTCAACTGTAGTACCTGAAATTAGATCCTGGGAGATCATGAACAGTTCTACCACCATCAATTGGGGGAACATGCCAAAATTAGACCCTAAACTCAACAATCAATACTTAATCTAGTTCTTCCCAACAGAGAATTATAATAGTATTACACCCCATATAGTTATCCATAATTCATCAATAATTTACCATCTGGTAATTTAAGATCTAGCTATTGAAAATTGCCATTTATAGTTGATTTAAACCGTTAAAAAACATGATTTTCCATAGCTATGTTAGTTTACCAGAGGGTATCATCAGTAATAGCAGTTTCATCTCAACGCCAAGGCGTCGTGACAGCCCGCTGGACTGCTGCGACGTGCGCGGCCGCACGCCGTTGATCTACGCCGCGGCGTTCGGCTCGGTCTCCATTGCGGGGAGACTTAGCAGCTGGGGAACGCTGGGGATGGATATCCAATGAATCAATGGGGTATGGCCAGTTAATATAGCCCAAGATAGCCCAGTATAACCAGTGAATATAGCACAGTATCAATGAATCCAGTATACATCATGAATATCCAGTGAATTTTTGCCAATTTTGATGATGGTATAGAATGGATTGTAATGGCATATCTAAGTGCCATAAGTCATTGGATACATAAACTACCAGTGAATATTGGGCTATACTGACTGGTATAATAATGGGGTATATTCAGTGATTTCACTGGATATTTACTGGAGATATTCACCGGTGGTATATTAATAAAACTTGATATCTAGTGAATATTGGGGTATATAACCATGTAATTACCAGTAAATAATGGGAAAACATGTTTTTTTTACTGGATATATTCACTGGTATCCAGTGAATATTCAGCGAATCTGCTTGAGGATGTCCAGTGAATGTTGGGTAATGGTAGATACATGTAGAGACATAATATAGCCGACCAGTAAAGATTGGGGAACATCAAGGAATTAGAGTATTCTCTCTGTAAATATACATGGCCAAGAAAGATTCGGAGATAGTGAATATGGGGAAGATTTGGCGGATCGTTGTTAAATATCAGATGGGCTATCCAGTAAAGATATGTAAAGATTGGGGGAGAATCATAAAGTGTATATAGCCAAGATTAGCCAAGAATCAAGATGGAATCGATTGGGAATGGATCTGGATGAGCTGATGAGCTGAGCTGATGAGCTGATGTGTCCCGAACTGGGATGACCCCCGTCGGGAAGCAGTGTGACGAAGCGACCAAGGTTGAGTTTTTGCTCAACAAAGATGAGGCCAACCGGTGAAGTGCTGCATAGTGTAGTGCCCTTTTTTCGGGAAGAGGCATCAAGTGGGTCAAATGCAGTGTAAACAGAATCAATGACTAGTTTCTTTCAGTTTTGTCGGGACCAAATCCGTTGGGTTTGGGTAGTTCATTAGGTATCGCCGATGTGTGCAATGTGTGTCAGGTGTACGTGAACGCTATGGATGATACGCAGAAGACTGCACTGCATCATGCAGCCCGTCACTCGCAGGCCACGACATAGGTTGAGAGGACCCAAAAAGCAGCTCGGAAACTGCCCCAGTTATAAGTTGGTTTATCCACCCTTTAAACCGCCATGAACTATAGATATATCAAGTTGGTTGATAAAGTCATAAGACCCCATTGACTATAGATACATAGATGTACATATACAGATGGTATGCCATATATCTACCATTGGTCTTGAGGCATAGTCCAATGGTTCTCAGAAAGCCTTGGCAGGCTGAGATCTTGCGCCTCCTGCTGAATGCTGGAGCAATGAGCGAAGCAAGAGATCACAACGGCTGCACGGCAGGAGGCTGAGTCGAGGAAGGGTCAGACCTTTACCACCTGGGAACTTGTTACATCCATTAATGATTTAATGGTGGTTCATATCCATTAATAATGGTTGGTCATGGGATGAACATAGATTACCATCTGGTGATTTAACAGTTTGCCATTGAAAAACAGTGATTTTCCATAGTTATGGGACAGTTTACCAGAGGGTACCCAGAAAATTCTTCTATTTGCAGGATATGTTGAGATTCCACCATGTGTTCAAAAAGCTAGCATGCAACAGGCCATCAATACCAAGGCCCTGATGTTCTGTGCTGGCACTGGCAATGTGGCAGGTTTGCAAGTGGATGCCCCAGGGACTCTGGAAGTGACTTTCGCATAATTTCGCTACAAGGGCAATATGGACATGTTTCAATATGTTTCAATATGTTTCAACGAGGGTATGGCGATGATTTGGAATAGTTTAACTATGTTTAACTCACAGACAGAACAGGTTCAAAAAAAAACACTCTTTTTTAGGATTGGATGTGACTTTTCTATCCTTTTGATACTTGTTGAGGGGTTGCAAAAGGTTTGCTGTATGGTTTTGGGATTGTCCAAGGCGCTCTTGGAAAAGCACGCCAATCCCTGTGTGGAAGACTATCAGGTCACCAGTGGTCTCAGTTTTTGTGCAGTTAGGGTGGCATTTGATTGGTATAACTATGGGGAATTAGAATGGAAAAACTTCTATAAATAGAGGTTTTACTGGAAGAATCACATATTCATAGCTGTTACATGATACAACTATGGGATTCTAACCTCCATAAGTTGGGATATGGGGCCCATACAACTCTCGTGGAACTACACCCCAACGTTCTGGGCACCCAAAGCCACGTTGTGATGGTTACAGCAGTTTGCATGGATTTCCAGCAATCATATGACAAGTTGTTTTGCAGCATCAACTCTTGAGCCACATGTTCCTCAGGGAATCCTACAATCAAAGTTGTTCGTCAGATATTAACATGATTAGCTATTGACTTTATATATACAAATATATATATATATATATATACATTATATACTATGATATCATATATAACACACATACAGCTAGTGGTCATATTTTTCATGGGAAAGCCATGGTGTGGGGATCCCAGCCATGCTCGGACACCATCCCGTTTTTCTCAGGGTAACAGCGCGCTCTCCTACGCCAAAGACTTGAACCATGGGGAGGCTCACGAGATCAGAAGAAAGTTGGTAGATGAATGGATGATCTATTAATTAATTAATTAATGTGGTTAAAACAATGTCATAAACCATCCATGACTGGGAATGGTAAACATAGCACCTATAAACATGGTGATGACTCTAGTTATTTTGATTTGGGGATGGTTTATGAAATTGTTTTAACCACAATAGAAAGTTTGATGGATTATGAACTATTGATTGATAAACTATTCATCACCCAATCTATTATTGATGGATTAATGGGAAACTAGTTATTTCTCTACTATATTAAATTCCTTGACATTAGTCAATTATTGGTTATTAGTGTAATATATTGTAATCATGTCTATGGACATATAATTGGAAACGACGGTAGCTTACTGGGTTGTAATGGGGAAACCAACAGTTTCTATGGAATATAGTCGGATATGATATATAAATATGTGTACATATATATGACATTATATGACTAACCATAGTGGATGATATTTTGGTATGTCTTAACATTAGGTATACCCCCAGCTATAGTCATGGGAAGTTGATGATTCACCAAAAGATTCTTAGGGTACCCAGACGAACCTATTTATGTCTCTCGCATATGCTTGATTGATGTGAATGTGTCAACCATAATTAGTGGCCAACACACAAAAACACACATGTCAAGTTGTACGTATGTAAGATTCATGTTTTATGTTTGACATCCATGAGTTGGATGATCAACTTAATTCTGAATCATATGGCCAGATCGTCGAGAAGCTCATAGCAGTGCGGAGCTTGGTAGTGAGCGAGCAGACCTGGAAGCCTGGGGGTATCAGGACATTTGCCAAAGATATCCCCAGACTATAGTGGTAGAGGCAAAGATATCATGATGAAATCTACGGTTATAACATAGTTTGCAATAGTAGCAATGACAATAGAAAATACTGAGAATGATTATGGCAGTGGAAAAACATAATGGTGTATCATGATATTTGATAGTTACCCATGCTTGAAGTGTACTCAAACGGGATTTTGGGTAGCACTGTGCCATCCGAAAAGAAGCTGAGGCTGGTGCCGTCGAGGTGGGAGCAACTGCTGTGTATGGGTCGTTGTGGGTAATATAAAGTAGTATAATTATGTGGGAAACCAGGAAACCGAATAGTAATACCAAGAATCAACTACGAGTAACTATCATTTGGGGCTGGTTTTTCAGTTTATCCATGTAGATTATCCCACCCACGCATGATGATCTTGGAGATGGTTTATGCGGTTTCCCAAATCAATACCATAGATATTGCTGTGTGTGGAAGATTTTGGAGACTCAAAAGGGATCAACAGCTGGTATTGCCGACGGAGGAAGCTCAAAATGAAGAAAGCTCAGTTGTGGACTTAGAAGCTGCCCTGAGAGTGTGGATGTACATCATTGTACATCATAGTGTCGCTTATGACCAGTGCGAGCAGAAGTTGATTTGGACGTTTACAGATCTGCTTCAAAGCAATTGTGAGGTGCAAAAGAACAGAAAGAGACGAGTCAGGACAGAACAGTGATGTTCTTGGACACTCAACACATTGGTACTAGATGGTACTAGTATATTATATAATATATAGTAGTTGATATTAGCCTATAGTTAAACTTAGTTATTTAATTGCCCTTTCAGTTCCATCAGTTGTTGAATTCGGGTTGAGCCACAAAGGGCTTGTTGTCACAGGACTGAGACCGTAGCTCAAGCTGACCTTGTGCCTTGGCAGCGATGCATTCTGTGAAGTCACTTGGAGTGACGTATTCCCTTTTGTCATAGTGCTGTTTGCAATGTTATATGATGCTATGTTTTGTTCCCATGTCCAAAAGCCTCAAGAGTTCACAATCCTATTTTGCAGCCGAAATCTCAGCATTCCATGGATCCATTTCCAGGAAGAGGCAGTACAAGTAGCTTTGGAGGTCTTGGAGCCAGGCAGGCTGTGATGGATGCATGTGAAACGCAGTTCTGGGGCTGCATCTGTAAAACATGTCTTGTGAGTTGCCATTCTGGGTACTCTGTGAACTGCCCAATGAGTTATGAAATGTTATGAAAAAACTCGTTGGTTGAGACCTGCACTTTGCAGCCGTGACTGGGAATTTTGCAAGCTCATCGAATGTTCACCGAAAAATTATCCTCACAAAGCTCACTCATGTAGCCAGCCAGATTTGGGAGGAAAACCGAATAATATCACTGGTATCACCAATCAACTCAGTGTGGTGTGGCAAAGGGCTTAAGATTGAACCTCTTTTAGCTGATTGTGCAGCCTAATCCTTGGTCAGTTTCAATCCAGTTTACAAACGGATATCATGCACAATCAATCAAATTTATGAGAAGATAGTGACTCAGCATTATCAGACAGTCATTTTTGCAGTTAAATAGGTTGCTAATGTCATACCTGATGACTCCACTCGTCGGTTCCTGTCACTTCCGCCAGGCCTTTCAGAAGAGGAGCAGCGCCGCAGTGCGGCAGAGAAACGCCTAGAGGAGCTGTTGCACGGCTCCAGTCTGCGGGATGTAGAGGCCAGGGGACCGTCATGAATTTGGGATCTCAATCTTTGGTGAACCGCTGTAGATCATTTTTCCAAGGGAAACCATGGGTTGTCCACCCCCGGATATATTTTCTGGTGAATGATTGGAAGATTGGGTGTTGTTTGAGGTTCATCGATGGGATGAGTGGTTGAACAATGTTGAACATAATTAGATGATATTAGATGTTCAGGGGTATCTAAGGTTCTGCAAAGTTCCATTAAAAAAAATGGTTTTTGAGACCCAGAGCACCAGACTTGACCTGCAGGCAGCTTTGGAAGGTGCTCGTCAAGCTGGCGTTGGTGCCCCTGGTGGTGCATGATGTGTGGCCCAGGGATGACAGACAAACTATGACAAAACGCTCCGTTCTTATCTGTTCTTCCCGTGGGGTCCAGTGAAGTACAGTTGTGGATCAAATTTGGATACCACAAACCTTGGATTTGTTGAAGCTCCAAAATGTTGGCTGTAAGGACAAGCAACGGCTGCCCTTAAAATGTGACCAGACGAGCTGTGGCTTTGGGTCAATTGTGGTCAACTCTGAGGTCAAGGACGAGGCCCTCTTGAACGCCGCCAACAAGAGACTAGAAGAGTTGCAGGCGCTGACCGCAAGCATCGATTGAGCACTGCTCTACTTTCTGGATCTTTCTCGTAATCGATGGAAAATTGCAGCGTTTTTGTTTGTGAAATCATCTACAATAATCTACAATTGGGTCATATTGGGTAATTTTCCATAGATTTTTTTGATGAACAGATGATCCAATGTCCCCAGCATTTTGAGCCATGGACCGCATGGTGTCGAACGACAGGAGCGAGACCAGGCCTTGGATCATTTGCTGGCGGCCATCGATGAGCAGCCCTGGCGCTGTTGGGTTTTTGAGCTGGGACATTTAGCTGGGATTGATAGATTCATGATGTTTATGATGGTTCTTCAGAAGTTCTTCATGTTTCAGAATTGTTATATCATGGTTCATCATGTTTCAGCATCTCTCATCCCTAAAATATAGTTGGGTGATGATGCCAATTCTTTTAACACGTGATATCTTGTTCGTTCTGGGCATTTCATGAGTTGCCAGGATCCAGCAGCAGAAGAGCAAGCCAGTTGGCATGCAGGGTTTGGCGTCCTTAGAGGAGGCGCACGGCACTTGCACTTTGATAAGGGACTGGAGAGGATGGAGGTCACACCAGTAATATCCAATAATCTATCAAATTGCTAAAAGGTATTTGTCAAACCACAGTTAAACATGTATTTTCCTTATCCTTATTGGTTCCGGAAGTTTATTTGTGCCACCGACTTTGGAGAGTGATGGTCAAAGCACTTTTGATTCCACGCAGGCATTGCAAAAAGCAAAGGAAAAGGGCCTGAGCACTCAGTTGATGGACAGCTTTTGATGAAGAATGGCAGATGGCAGATGCAACCCGAAAAGGGTCCGTTTGTTCGGATACTTTGGCCATAATCTCCCATTTAGATGGCTTAGATCAAAAAACCACCAGGCATCCTTACTTTCCTTGGTACCCCTGCCATCGAGAGCCCAGGCGTGGCAGAGAAGGACTTGGAGCCTGGGCAACGGGTTGGTGGCTCAGTTTGGGTGTCATCAATGATGATGGTTGGTAGCTGCATCATTCTGAATTGCTGCAACTCCAAAATTGCCAAGTGCTTTATACTTTCGCCGGAACATGAGTGCGCGTTGCTTTTTTCTGCACTCGCAGATTGTCCGTTCAACCGTTCAACAATAACATGTTTTTCCAGATCTGCATGACCATCAGTACCCTGCAGGTCTTCCAAGAAGAAGTTCCAAGAGCGAAGGCGCGTCAGCAGTTGCGAGAAGCCCAAAATAACGATGCCAGTCGGGGCCTTGGTGAGGAGACAGGGCTACGGGGGGTCAAGATTCAAGGTCCACCGAACCCACTGATCCAAGTACTGTACTTCATCCGTGGCGAAATGCAATTTATAATTCAGCTTGAACCCCCCAAAAAAGCATCCAACAATTGGGGATTTCGTAGGATTGCCCCATTAGAAATGAGTAAATCATCCCATCTAACAAGCAACTAAAAAAAAAAAGTTCTGACGTCCCAAGGCTTTTGATCCCTTGGAACCTCCCAACAATCAGGTGCCCTGCGCGACGCCATTGCGGCGGCCAAGAATTGCCAGCTCCCCGAGGAGGAGATGCAGCCCTTCGAGGACAGCCACGGTGGATTTTTACCCCAGGCAGCCTAGCATGGCCAGCTTTTTATGGGAGAAGATCTTCATTGACCATCGATCCTTTTTTTGGGGGGGTAGCTATGGGTAGCTAATTTTCAGGCACAGCCACAGAGATAGAGATGGATGATGGATGTTGACAGTTGAGTTTGACATCCCGAAAGATGTAGATCTGGGATTCATCGGCAGGAACTGCTTCGGGGTGCCGAATCAAAGGAAGCAGCTGAGGTGGGCGATGATGTTGGCCATTGGGCGGGTAAAATGGGTCATTTTGATTTAGGGCTAAGAACACTGTGGTTTCCGATAGATTCAACAGATTGAACCATAAACCAACCCAGTGGACGTCAGTGGATTTCTATAGTTCTGTTCGTTCAACTGTTTTTGAGGGTTGGGAAATGCCTATTGGAGACCGAAGAATGAGGAAGATCCTGGGCAAATGGCACCATGCGGATGCCACGGCAGGCAGCTCTAAAGAAGGCCCAAGAATCCAGAGATATTGCGGCCTTGAAGTTTGCGCTACAGCAGGTGGGGGATTGGGATGGATGTGATTGAAAATTATTGAGGTTTATGTTGCGATGTAGATGATATGTGTGTTGAACATATTGTTGAACAAGAATTTTGAATGTTACATGTTTTATATAGTTTAAATATGTTTAAATTGTTTGTTCATCCACGCGTTTAGTTTGCTCGTCGACGAACTCAGCTGTCCTGCAAGGCAAGGGAGGCTGGCGTGGATGCCAACGTGATTTCAGAGGCTGAGGAGATCTTAAAAGTGGAGGCCGTTTCTGCCACGGAATCGGGGGCTGTTGGACTTCTGGATCGAATGTGCTGAGGAGTCATAGAACTCTCGCTATATCAATTTTGCTTATTATGCCATTATGCTGGATAAATTTTAGACCATTTTAGACCCTGGATCCTAAGGATTCTTAAGGTAAGTCCATGCTTCTTTATGGCCTACATCTTTGGGTGGAGACGTCTTTTTGATGTTTGTGCAGGCCCCGAAGCATGAAGCCCGGCAGCAGATGGCAACCCAATTGGCCAAGGCTGGGATCTGGCCTCAGAATGACAATGCCCAACAGCGAAGAGAATACCAAGTATGATCATTTCCACTTAGATGGTTTCTTACCCCCTGATATTCAAAGCCAAACTTGACTTTTTCATGGTTTAGGCGTGGGATCTATTCTATTTCCCAGCTATTCCAAGTATTTTAGACGCTGGCAGGTGAGCAATGCAGGTGATGAAGGTCCATCCCTGGAAGACCTCAACTTGTGTGGAGCTCAGCCTCAGAGTTTACGCCTAAAACCCAACCTGGGAAGGAGGGAATAAAATGGAATCATCAAATGTAAAATATGATCCATGGGCCAGGATTGAAAGATTGGGCCAGGGTTTTTGTTCATGAAGTGGACATCGAAAAACATGGGAAGATTCAAGCTGAACACTGGCACCCATCGGCAGATTTCCCACATAGCCGCAGTGGATGGGATGTTCCAGCTGCACATCACCTCCTCCCAGGCTACAGGAAGCGATCGACCAAGCCAAGTCGGTGCAGCTGCCAGAAGAAGAGTTTGGACCTCACATGGCCCAGGTGTTGTTTTTTAGATGGGAAGTGAGTTGGGGTTGTATGAAAATTCTGGGAAAACAACCAAATCCAGTAGTTAAGGATGATTTTCCCAAGTGTTATGATAATTTAGGGTATATCGGTATACCATGGCATACCTTGTTTTTAGACACAACCAGCTATATAATCTTTTGAAAGATGGGGGGCTAAAGATGGGGACACTGCTATGGATGGGTTGTGCATGTCCAAAGCCCAGAGTGCAAGACACTGGTCCATCAAGGTTCAAACTGGGGCCCCCAGTTGTTAATTGTCCCCAGTGATGTTTGTTGGTTATAGTTGCTCTACAAATCCAATCAACTGCAGTTATACCAGTAGTACCGCACAAGGCGCTGGCGGAAGTTTCAAGGATAGGACACTATAGGAGAGGTGAGTTGTTGTGATGCATGGATGGCAGAGCGAATCCACTGATGGACCGAAAGGTGGTTGGAGTTGTGTTTTTTGGAGTGGTTGCAATGGTTGCAGTGGTCACCTCACCCACGACTGCTGGATGTAGTGTGGTGTAGTGCAGCTGTAGTTGTAGTTGTAGTTATAGTCACGAAAGGTAGCGTCAGCTACCTGAGTTCTCCGTGCTTCAGCACAAGCTTAGGGGGTATTGGGGGGCCAGCCCGTGGAATTCATGGAATTCTCGCCGTTATGTATTGGATATCAATTATAAGGGGGGGGCCCCCCCCCCCCCGAAAATGGTCATGGGTTCAATTCCCACGGGTGACGCGGTCACGGGCCCCCACATTAGAGGCACACTTTCAATGAGGGAGATGTCCCTGTAGTCCAGCATAATTGGTATGCTTCAGCCTCAATAACAGCTGCTGCAAGGGGTCTTAAAAAGGGGTTTTAAATAAACCCCTTTTCGTGCATCATTTCACGCAGCACAAGACACAGTGTCATGCAGTCATGCTCTGGATAAAATCATCTTAGACTGCGCAAAAACGTTTTTGGTGTATCATCTTAGGGGCGCAGCATTTTGACACCACTCCTCTCCCACTACACTACCTTTTGTCCGCCTCCGCCTGCTCTCAAGTGTAGTGGAGTTAGTTGTAGTTGTAGGTCTAAAATCTTCCTAAAGGGTGCCTGCTCGTACTGGAGGGTATGTGTTTTGCACGCTCTGACTTGGAAATGTGCTTCGCGCCAGAACGGCGTGCACTTTTTCGACATCTCAACTTCCAAAAGTGCTCCGAGAAGTGTGTGCTTTGTGCATTTTGACTTGGGAATGTGCTTTGCGCCACAACAGTGTGCACTTTTTCGACATCTCCACTTCCAAAAGTGCTTTGAACGTGGGTGTTTTTAGTTTTTTTGCTTGTGCTTCGTGTCACAACGGCGTGCAGCTTTTCATCTCTCATGTGGCCAGATGGCTCCGCACCCGCCGCTTTAGCGAGCCTACTTTTCGACCCTCCGGAACCACAAATCATTGGAAAGACACAGTCTGCACCTTCTTTCTTCTCACACTTTCTCTTCTCTGATCTTCTCTCTTCTGCTCTTCTCCTCTCTAACTCTTCCCACCTCTGCTTTTCCATCTGTCCATACTGTCGGAATTTTGACTTCTACACTCCCTTCGATCATATATCATGTTAGTTTAAACCACTTCGTTTTATAGATCTCACATATTATTTTTGAATTTCTAAACCAACTTCCCTCAGGGGAAACAAGGAGTCAAACCATGTCAAGCCCTCAAGGTATGCTCGAGCCCTGACCATCCTAGCCCAAGAACAGAGGGCCACCTGCAAAGCAGAGGTGCCAGTGGTGAGAGCCATGGGTCTGCGGATATTCCATGAATTTCATGGGGGTATTAATATAGCAATCCCCAAAAAGAATCGAAAAGATAAAAACCGGATGAAATTGGTAGAATCCCGAATCCCACTAAAATAGTTGTGGGTTATTTTTTTGGGGGGGATCACTATATACTTGAATTACAATCAAATTTTCTGTGGGAATGCGCTCTATACATAATATATACCCTAGGCGTCACTGTTGAAGTTTAACTTCGACATGCAGAGATGCTATGTTTGGCCAGCCAAACATCGAAGTTGTGAAAAGCTTGGATTTATGAACTTCTACATTCCCTATAATGCTGCTATTGTCCCATGGTCCCATTGGGCTCAAATCTCAAGCCTTGCCCCATTCCATGAAACGCGCCTTGTCCAAAAGCCAGGGGCTGAGAATTGCAAGGTGTCAAGTGGGCATTGTGATCATCATCCCATATGATCCTGCGCCCTTTTTTGCATACTCACCAAAGGAAAGCGTCAACTTAGCAGGAAGCGAGGTGCCTCCCCGGCCGTGCCATGGTGTGGGTCAAAGTTAATTGGGAAGTGGATTTCAGCAAATTCAACCCCTATAGGGCCTAGGAGGATCATTTTAATTCTATCCAAGTGCTAGGATGTGGAGTTGTTTTGACACAGGGTGTATCACAATCAAAGTACCATGTTTCAATGGGAGATAAATAAGAGGATCGTAATCCATACCCCATGTCCAAACAAATCCATGCACCAACTGTTCAAAGTTTTCCGACATCTTTGACCCAATTCATGTGCGCCCGCCCGCTTCATAGAGGGTACCTGGCTGACATTGCACACAAAAAACGTCAACAAACCAAATTCTGATGAAACATAATTTGTTCGTTTTAAGTTTTAAGTTTTGTTTGCCAGATTCTTATCCCACCACGCAGCCATGCCAAAAGTGAAGCCTGACCAAAACCGCATCAATCTTTTGAAGGCAGGGTTGCTGAAAAGACAGGCAAGCCTCCCCAAGATCTAGGAACCCATTGCCCCTACGACTTCAGGACTTCTATGCCGAGTACTTGAAAGGTGACCCAAAGTCAGAGGGAGACTACCGGACCCAGCGGTTCGTTGAGTTGGCTCTCAAGGATGGGATCTGTGAGAAAAAGGCAAAGAGGGCCCTGAACAGTGGCAAGGTGTTCCCAACTAGTTTTATATTTGTTCAGTTGGCTCAATGTTCCAATTTTTCCCAGTTCAACTTTCATCGCCAGATTCCAGTGGAGTTTACCTTCTTGGATATCCATGAGCGCAAGGGGCTCAATGAAGACATGGCATCCCCGGCCTTCTTGTTTTGGTGATGCATGTGTTGCTTCCTCCTCACGCCTGCAAACAGCAACGTGCGGCCAGATTCAGTGTGATGTCAACACGCAGTTCGCTTTGGCATGGTTGCCTTCGTTTGCACTCGACCCACCAACAGCACTGGAAGTGAAGGCAGGGTTAGTATTAAAATGAGCAAATTGATCCAATGCGGCATGTACTACTAGGATCTAAGTTACACACACACCAGGTTCCAATCTATGCACCATAATGTCCACTGCAGGAAGCTTTGGCAACCATCGCAGTGAAGTACAAGCTAGTTGAACAGACAGAAATCAGTGAAGAAGTTCAGGACAGGGGGCGGTGGAGTGTTGCAACAATGAATGAACCCACTGAATCCCAGTCGTGACAATTACTATTTTGTGGTTTACTTGATCCCCAGCTCCCTGTTCCTGGCCTCCATGGAGTCTTGGAGGATTGGGCAGCAACAGAAGGGAACCTTCACAGGATTTTGGCAAGCAAGATTTTGAGCAGCCACGGCCGTACTACAAATGCAAGGCCGGGACTCTGATAATCCCCAGGGTATCAACCGATGGCTATATGGTTCTTGATTCGTGCGGTACCCATTTCGATGCGCATCTGCGTATATCACCACATTGGTCAGGAGAAAGGATTGCAACATGTCAAAGCTGAAAAAACTTGTGTCCATGATCTATGAGGACAGGTTCACACATTCCAGCCCCAATCCAATGGATATAAATCAACCTAGGATATATGATATATTGATCTATCTAGGATCTATCTAGGATCTATCTAGGATCTATCCATTACAGCCCCAACTATCTAGGATCTATCCATAACAGCCCCAATTGGCATGCCAATTGGATATAAAACCAAGAAAAAATGACATATGTTTTTCTTCACCGCAATGGTGTAGGAGAATGGCATTGAGAAGAGAACACGCTCGATCCGACATCCAGCCCTGAAGGCATTGCATGTCGACATACCGACATACCATCTCGATCTCAGCATTATTACTTTCAGCCTGGTTTTCTCATGTCTTCTCCAATACTGGCTCAAAACCTCGGGGAAAAGCAGTGGCAGGTGAAAGGGAAAGAAGAAAAGCCAAAGGAAGAGGACCTGCAGAAGGAAGCTGAAGAAGAGTTGGTCGAAGAGATTGTTATAGTTGAGGAGGAAGAGGAGGAGGAAGCATTTAGTGAGGATGAGGTTATTGAGGAAGAAACAAAGATGGAGGAGTTGGCAAAGAAGAAGAAAGGAGAAAATCTCGAGAAAGCTGAGGAGACACGAGAGATGGAGGAGTTGGCAAAGAAGAAGGCCGAAGAAGATCTCAAGAAAGCAGAGGAGAGCCGGCAGATGGAGGAGTTGGCAAAGAAGAAGGCCGAAGAAGATCTCAAGAAAGCAGAGGAGACCCGGCAGATGGAGGAGTTGGCAGAGAAGAAGAAAGAAGAAGATCTCAAGAAAGCTGAGGAGACACGAAAGATGGAGGAGTTGGCAAAGAAGAAGGCCGAAGAAGATCACAAGAAAGCAGAGGAGACCCGATGGCTTGAAGAGGAGCTGCTAAAGAAGAAGGCAGAAGAAGAGCAGAAGAAAACTGAGACTCGACTGCTGGAAGAGGAGTTGGCAAAGAGGAAAGAAGCAATGAAGAAACGGGATGAGATGGAGAAGATGGAAGCTTTGCAGGCTGAAAGAAAGAAGGAGGCCGAGTTGGAGAAAGCAGAGAAGAAAAGACAACTTGCGGAGTGGAAGTTGGAGGTGGCAAAGGCAGCAAAAGCAGCTGAAATGATCAAGGCAAGACTCAAGGAGATGGAAAAAGAGGAAGCTGAGGAGAGGTGTCCAAAAAGAAAAGCAGAAGACTGCCAGAGCATGCAAAGCAAGAAGAGCACTACAGAAGGCACCAATGAGAAGAAAACCAGCGACCTTGGTGAAGAGGAAGCAGAGGATTTAGATGCCGAAAGTGATTTGGACCCCACTGCGCAGAACAAGCGCTTGAAGGAGAAAGGCGTCTTCCACGACACAAAACCCTTGTTTGAGAAACTGCCTGACTTGAAGACCCTGGATCAGGAGCAAGAAAACAGAGATCGCATGGACCACTTGCTGGAGGAGCAGAAGAACTTGAGGCAGAAGGAGAGAACAGCCAAGAAGGAAGCAAGTGGCAAGGGTAAAGGAAAAGGAAGGGGAAGGGGAAGAGGACGCAAGGCCAAGGAGGCTGAGGACGTTAAAGAGGATGATGCAGTTGCAGAGGACGCTGACCCGGAGTTAGATTACGAAATGGAAGCAGTGGACAAAGACATGAGAATGGAGAGGGACCTTGGACTGGTGGACGGTGACAAGCCTGCAAAGGCAGCCAAGAAGAAGAGGAAAACTGGTGATGCCGAAGGGAAAGACAAGCCCTTGGAAAGCGGCCAAAGCGCCCCAAGCGATGTGAAGCCCAAGCGCAGGCGACTCAAAGACAAGGACAACAAGCAGCAAGAGACCAAGAACCACGAGGCTGCCAAAGAACAGGAGCCAAAGAAGGAAGACACAAAGAAGGAGGAAAAGGCAGAATCCAAAGACAAGACGGAGGAGACCCTTGGAAGCTGGGGGAGTATGGGATCTGTACTATGGCATTCTCGGGTTTTTAGCTCCATAAAATGGAGACTGGCTAAGGATTCAAAAACGCATGGACCATGCAACCATGGCACCCAGAGGTTCAGCATTCAAAAGCAGCTGACCAACAATCTAGATAGATCTCCAAGCGATATGCAGTTAGATAGGTGAACTACGCATCAGCAGCAGTATCCCCGAAGCAGGTTGTTTATTTCATCTTCAGGGTTAGTAGCTTCCAATGGTCTCTGTTATCAGGAATTAGTTCACGGTCTTCGGCAAGAGCTCTGGTAGTGACTGGTAGTGTTGTACCACTACTTCTTCATGCTTTTGGAAACAATCTATACTTCAATATTTGTATCAAATTTATATATATCAAATATATTATATGTCAATATTCATATTTGGGGCGCTTACACAATCTTTACAGCCGGCCATGGCCAGGAGCCACCTCACTCTTCCGAACCGCATCAGGATTGGAACCAGGGAAGGGGGCAGTTCAAGACTTGAATTCAGTTCAGGGATTCAATTTGTTTTGTCAAGGCAAACCAAATCATTCTCAAAACGCCATTCCTGATTTCCCCTGACCCCATGCATGGTTTCTAGATGGGAAAGGAGCCCGGATCGAAAGCGGAAAAGGCAAAGGCTTACAGAAAGGACTGGGAATGACCGGGAAGAATCTTTCACGTGAATCTTAATTGAATGAATCCTACGGGCTTAATAAGGCTTAATATTCAAACAGAATCAAGATCCTAGTAGCAACTTGTCAACCCTCACAAACCCAAGCTGCCACTGCCTTGTTTTGCAGGAAGTCCGAGACAAGAACATTGCCAACGTCCGGAAGCTTGCCTCACTGGATCTGGGATACCAGCTTCCAAGTGAGAAGAAACTGGCTGATGGGATGCCGGGGCCTTTTTGGAATCAAACCTCACTATCTATTTTTGGTATAATTATTGTTATTTGATTATCATTCGTTTTTTCAATGCTAGGTCATGGACTCAACATCCTTCTGCAGACCTTCTTGGAAAGGACTTGGCTGAGTCAAACGAGACTGTGGCCATCATGACAGTGTTCCTGGATTCAACTTGGTTTGATTGAAATGTACAACACCAATGGTAGCACCACCTGTAGGCTTTCGGGGTCCTTCTATGTCACTAAGCCTCATGCCGTGCTGCTGGAAGCTACCAACAAGAAATTCGATAAGGAGCTGAAGGCTACATCAAATAAATTCAGCACCAGTTGAGTTTTCAATCACTCGGTACTCCAGTCATTGCTTGGGAAATCTTTGGCAGGCGAACTCCAAGGATGGTGTGACCATTACTTGGGGAGTTCATGGTGGCATTGTGGCTGCGTCTTGGCCCCAGATCATGGATTCTTCCCAGGCCCATCTACTTTTATATGATAGTGATGTAGCTATATTATAATCATAATTATATTGATCCATCATTTATAAATATATATTTTCTATTTCTTAGCTGACCAACACTGCTGCCATCCAATCCTTGGCACCCAAGCGGTCTTTGCAGCCAAACCTCGCTCAGGTGGCACATGGCCTGTTATTTGGCCGGCTGGCGTGTCTTTGAAGACTGATCACTCATCAGTTATGCTGAGCTCTTAAGGGGCTTGTGGGTGCCGACTTTAATGGAGTCGATTTGATAGTTTAATTATACTATCGGGTGATCGCTGTGAAGGATCGGCGGTTCAATGTTTGATCAGATTGGAGCTCGGGGAAAATGCTCGCCGTCAAGTCTCCCTTACTCTCTTTCAACATTGATTCAAATGCATTGCAACACAATTGGACTTTTGTCTACTTTGCGCTACTGACTTCTGTCAATGTGCAAGCGCAGCATTGGTCCTCACAGGAGTCCTAACTTCCAGCCTTGTAGTGCTGCAAGTAGAAAGGTAGGGATGGCACCTCGGGGCAACTGGAAGTTGAGTCCCCTCGCTCTGACAGTATGCAGTGCTGCAATGTGCCTACACCTTGGCGCACCAAAGATACTGCCACCTCCTCAATTGTAGTGAACAAGTAAGTCCCCATCGGAAGACCTCTTGAATGATTGAGGTTGGACTATGCAGACTTTGTGGCAGCGACATCCTATCAAACTTACACCCGCGTTGGGCGCTCAATCAACCCGGGTTGGGACAGGTACCTATGTGTCAAAATGACGTGCCCTAAATGGATAATTTCAACGGAAAAAGGGCACCTGATTTTACCTAGAACATACCCACATGTGCACAGATATACCATTGTCACATCCTATCTGACATCTTCAATGAAATATGTTCTAGGCCATGTAGGGTTTTGTCCCAGATTGCCCAGATTTAGTCCGAATACATGTCAGATCAAAATTGGTTTTGGGGAATCCGTCGAATCAAATCAGTATAGTACGATGGTCTAACTCTAAGGTTTGGCTGAATAAACCCCCATCCAGTGTA
The DNA here is from genome assembly GCA_947184155.2 of Cladocopium goreaui. NCBI lineage: Eukaryota > Dinophyceae > Suessiales > Symbiodiniaceae > Cladocopium > Cladocopium goreaui. The sequence continues at coordinate 50,930 of CAMXCT020001081.1, forward strand.
ACCCTCAATTTCTTTCAAGCCAGCATCAACCCAGGACCTCATGCTGTTCGACATCTTCGCCGGACAGCGAAGCATCGAAAACGCATTCAGCCCCAAACTGAGTGAAAGTGATATCATCAAATCATTCGGTTGTGAGATCCAAGTTCAATGATCGCTTTTAATGAGGTGCGGATGGATACCGCACGTCAAGCACTCAAAAACTGGATCAGATGGTTCTAAATTGTAATACATTATTATCATAACATCACATGGCCAATTGAGGGACTTTTTCGATGTGGCATCGAGACAAGAGCAGAACAATTTGCTTACGACGTCAGGGCCCCAATTCTTTTTGGCCAATGTGGAGCGAAACCATTTAACTATAACCTACCCAGTGAGTATACTTTAAACTGTTTCATTGGGTTTAACATCCCAAGGAAACAAAGTTTAAACTTTTTGGGGAAGGACACCCACTGAATATATAATAAGCATATGTAGTTATTTGCACGATTCAATAATCATTTATCATCATTTATCGATATCCCAGATTTAATGAAACAATCATTGGTGGTGGGAAGTGATTCAACAAAAAAAATGTTTGTGTTTTACATGCACCGTCTGGCTGCCTAGGCGTGGCTTTTGCCAGGCAATCTTGGGAACACTGCGTGTTCGCGCAGGAGGTCTCATAACAATGGGGCCGCCGTGTTCATCCTATGTTTGGGTGAACCGAGCTTCCTCTGGTAGGGGCCCGGAAACCCCATATGGTTATGAAGAGAAGCGCTATGTGAACGAAGCCACACAGATTCTAGCCAAAATTAACTTGCTATGGTCAACATCTGGGAACTGGTTTTAAGTAGGAAATTGAAAACTGTTCGAAACTGAGGATTGCAATTCGTGCGCTTATGCTTTTGATCTTGGCAACATCCAGAGGGGTGTGGGTAACGTTGGAGCAGCCGGCGTCAAGTACTATGCATTACTTGCCCGACTTTGTGGCCACTGCCAAAGCGATCCAACAACATCTTGGGATTTGGAAAGAACAATTTTTGCAGGGGTCCCAGAAAGCTGTTGTGGTGTTTGAACGTATTCCAATTCAATTGTTCTTTTCACTCAGTGTAGATCAATCGATATAGCTTACCACCTGCCCAGCTGGATGGCTTCCTGGGGAGCCCCTACATGCAAGCCATCAAAGCTTTGGGGAACTCCGTTGCAACCTCAGCAAATGACCCGTGCAATTGTTGGGGCAGGTATAAGTTCAGACTTATGAATACTTGTGATCTTCAAGATGAATACGTATGAAATACTGATCATTCGAATATTCTTCACCTTATCGCATTTGATATCTCAGGATTTGGATGCCCAAATTGTTCCGGTCTCTCAGTAAAGCCCAGCGTGCCAAACTTGCAGAAGCTAGTAAGCGGCTGAAAGTCACCACCAAAAAGAAGAAACCAGATGGATCAGTGTCAGTGCCCATCCCTCAGCAAATCATCAAATGGGATACAGTTTAAAGTGGCATCATTTTTAGTCGTGCTAATTGTTGTCGTCAACTAGGTCTGGCGGAAAAGGCCTTAAAGCCACACAAGTCTATCCAAAAGGCTTTGGTGTGAAGCTACTGGACTTACACAATTCAATCCAGGATCACCTGGCATGTTTGTCGATCATTTACATTGCAGTGTAGAGAACTGGATGTCTAGAAGGTGGAGGACCCAAATTGAAACCGATCCAACTTGGTGAATTTCAAAAAGGATTCCTCTATTAGTTAGTTTTTGGGATTCTTTTTGTTGGTTTGAAATTATATCCACAGCCCAAATATTCCCTTCAAAGGTTTTGGCACATCAACGCCTCGTGGAAATCCAATTCAGACACCCGAAAGATGTTGGGGGACTGATACCAGATTGGCCAGGACTCCAAGCAGTACCAGTTGCACAGCAAAGTGAAAATGGCTTGGACAAAGATACTGCTTAAAGGTTCCAAACCCGCTGGAGTTCCCAGTACTTTGTTTCAGCTTGTGGAATTGGTTGGTTTGCTATCCACTCACATCCATCCAGTTGGCCCTGTGCCCCGCACTCCAAGGCCATGAGAAAAGGTGCTTGGTCGAAGGGAAACCTCCGGCCACTGACGAAATTCATTTCCAAGTGCAAAGCCAAGGGGGTCTACTAAAGTAAGTGCCTCCAAAAAGCATCCCCGTGAATATATACTTAATTGATCATGGATAGAGAGAATGCAAAAGTATCAAATATATTTAACTTTGTTTCCGATGGGGGATGCCACTAGCTCAGCTGTGCAGTGAAAGTGTGGAATCTCAATTGTGCTTGCAATTAGACCGGAGTCGACAAGGTAACATGGTTTGTTTTCTAAGAATCAATGCCAAATAGATGGCCCAGCCTGCCAACTGAGCAAACCATAGGGTTCTGGAGAGCCGCTGGCCTGCCAGCGATTTGGCACATTCGGCCAATCCATCCGCACAGGGACCACAGTCGGGGAATGGGGCAACCTGATGAATACTTCAGTTGATTTCCCAATGGTTTTGATCTTACGTAGATGAAATACATCCCGGGAGAATAAATTCAGCTGTGGAATGGGGCAACCTCATGAATACATCAAACAATTTCCTAATGATTTTGTTATTTTTTACATGAAGTACTCACAAGATAGCAAATTCAGCTGGGGAATGGGGCAATCTGATGAATAGTTCAGTCCTTTCCAAATGGTTTTGCTCTTTACTGTAAATGAATTACTCCCAAGAGAACAAATTCAGAAAGAAACATCCACCATTTGGAAATTAGTTGGTATTAATGTTGGTTTGCTGGATTTTTTCATCACTAGCTCAAACAATAATTGCATCCAGTCAATTCTGTCGAACATTATTGAATAGATTCATCTGTTTTTGTGAGGGTTATCTGACTTCCAGCTAACTTTCAAATTTCAGGCAACCAAGGGTAGCGTGAAGTAGCGTGAAGTACCCGTGAAGTAACCGTGAAGTACGATGTTTAGCCATGAAATGCAATGTTTAACCGTGAATTGGAAACCATGTATTTTTGTAGTATTTTTTGTCTCAACATGAACATTTGGACGGCTTTCTGGGTTGCTGCTGCCCCCTAAAATGTGGTCATTTGCTTTGGGTTCCAAAGCTCCGGACCATTTCAACAAATTAAATTGAAAAATGAGTGCTTTTGTTGGTCACATGTGCAATTTGCATCCAGCAACATGCAAAGAACACACTTTTGCATACTTTTGCTGAGGTTTTGCATATTTTTGCAGCCATTTTGGTAGACTGAAGGTTTGTCTCCTTAGGCCCCTAAGCACTGCTTTGGGATGGAGAAGGACCTTCAGGTTTTTTTGGCAAAGGCCAAACTCAGGAAAGCTCGGGTTCTAGCAGTGGCAAGTCCATCATCCGAGCCCAGTGGCACTTTGGTGGACCGCCAACCTACCTTGGAATATGAAGCGTGCTACTGGCTGTATTTGTTTTGTTCACTCCATCAGATCTTAATACAACATGTCGTTCACGGGATGCCCTTCACTGGTGGCCAGGAAATCCCCAAGCAATCACAGTGAAGCTAGTGAGGTTGCTGTGCCGAGTTCGCCAGGCCAGGTCCATTCATTTTGAGACTATATCCCAAGTACTGTCTCCCTATAACTCTTCTATCAGTATCCTTTGTCTTGGGTGAAAACAGTATCACATTGATGGATGCATTGATCCTTGGTGCCTCTAAGTAGTATATTAGGAGTATAAAGTTTCTTAAACCTTTAAGTAGTATATTCCCTCGGGTTTTTATTCCTTTCCCATCCAAGTGCTGCAGGCCTTGAAGCTGCATCTTTGATGCCTTGCAAGAGAATCGTTGTGAAGAAGATTATCGGAAAGAAACGAGCTAAAGAACCTTCAAAGGGAGAGGAACGCCACATGACCCCTGAGTATGATATGGGTGGATATAGCCAGTGGCGTGAAACTGCTTGGCAAGATTATGGCCAGAGTTGGAGATGGCCCCCCTACAGCGATTGGACACCATCAGACTATGGCTCTGGTGGATGGAGGAATCCTGACTATGAAGCCTCTGAACCAGCATCAACCTCAAAACAATCAACCGCTTCTACTGTCTTGAGTCTGAGTAGGGCCTCTACCCAGGAGATCCTAGACATCCAAGATGATCTACGCAGGTGCAACACTGGTGACCAACTGCAAGCCACATTCAATGAGAAGTTGGATGCAGTTGCTGACCAAAAAGACAAGGGGACCGAAGGAGACGTAGAGATGACTAGGAAGAAAATGGCAGAGATGAAGCTACAGGAGTTGCAGAAGCGTATTGAGCAGGAAGAGCAAGAAATGGAGCTGACAAAGAAGAAAGCCGAAGATCTCAAGAAAGCAGAAAGGGAAGAGACCCGAAAGATGGAGGAGGCGTTGGAAGCAAAGAGGGCAGAAGCAGCTATGAAGGAAGCACAGGCCCAAGAGATTCTAGCAAGGCTGACACAGAAGAACGCAGAAGAGGAGCTCAAGAAAGCAGAAGAGACACAAAAGATGGAGGAGGAGTTGGCAAATAAGAAGGAAGAAGATCTCAAGAAAGCTGAGGAGACACGAAAGATGAAGGAGTTGGCAAAGAAGGAAGAAGAAGATCTCAAGAAAGCAGAGAAGACCAGGCAGATGGAGGAGTTGGCAAAGAAGAAGGCTGAAGAAGATCTCAAGAAGGCAGAGGAGATCCGGCAGATGGAGGAGTTGGCAAAGAAGAAGGCTGAAGAAGATCTCAAGAAGGCAGAGGAGACCCGGCAGATGGAGGAGTTGGCAAAGAAGAAGGCTGAAGAAGATCTCAAGAAGGCAGAGGAGACCCGGCAGATTGAGGAGTTGGCAAAGAAAAAGAAAGAAGAAGATCTCAAGAAAGCAGAGGAGACCCGGCAGATGGAGGAGTTGGCAAAGAAGGAAGAAGAAGATCTCAAGAAAGCAGAGGAGACACGAAAGCTAGATGAGGAGTTGGCAGAGAAGAAGGCCGAAGAAGATCTCAAGAAAGCAGAGGAGACCCGGCAGATGGAGGAGTTGGCAAAGAAGGAAGAAGAAGATCTCAAGAAAGCAGAGGAGAGCCGGCAGATGGAGGAGTTGGCAAAGAAGAAGGCTGACGAAGATCTCAAGAAGGCAGAGGAGAGCCGGCAGATGGAGGAGTTGGCAAAGAAGAAGGCTGAAGAAGATCTCAAGAAGGCAGAGGAGACCCGGCAGATGGAGGAGGAAATGGCAAAGAAAAAGGCTGAAGAAGATCTCAAGAAAGCAGAGGAGACACGAAAGCTAGATGAGGAGTTGGCAAAGAACAAGGCCGAAGAAGATCTCAAGAAGGCAGAGGAGACCCGGCAGATGGAGGAGTTGGCAAAGAAAAAGAAAGAAGAAGATCTCAAGAAAGCAGAGGAGACCCGGCAGATGGAGGAGTTGGCAAAGAAGAAGGCTGAAGAAGATCTCAAGAAGGCAGAGGAGACCCGGCAGATGGAGGAGTTGGCAAAGAAAAAGGCTGAAGAAGATCTCAAGAAGGCAGAGGAGACCCGGCAGATTGAGGAGTTGGCAAAGAAAAAGAAAGAAGAAGATCTCAAGAAAGCAGAGGAGACACGAAAGCTAGATGAGGAGTTGGCAAAGAAGGCAAAAGAACTGGAGGAACTGAAGAAAAAAGCCAAGCAGGCCCGTGAGGAGCTGGCAGTGGCAGAGAGGAGACAGGATAATACACCGGAGGATTCCCAGACCAGGACAGAGGCTACAAAGGAGGAAGGGACACAGGGGGAACCGTTGACCCATGAGGACGAGGAAAGAGAGAGGAAACGCCTTGACGCCCATGCAAGGTACATGAGATACTTCCGCAACATCCGGAGTCTGATCCCCAAAGAAAAACCAGCTTTGCATATCTTTGCATTCAAAACTTAAACGGTATCATCAATTAAGGAAAACGTCTTTGATTACTTTTTGGAGTCCAATGACCTTTAGATTGTTCCGGTCCATGACTGCCCAGATCCGAGCACCCCGATCGAGCTGAGAAAAATGGGCAGGGAAGCCCACGGGAGTCCCTTTGATCAAATTTCAGCTGAACAGTACTTCGATCAAGATTTTTAAAAGCTAGCAATGGAGTTTCCCAGATTTCCCAGATTTCCCAGCCTCTGGTTTTCCTCCAGGATCAACAAATGGTGGCTTTCTGGATCCTGCGTCAGCCACATGGGTAAAATTGGTCAATCTGATATCACTGATATCCCTTTTCTGTTTGGATAGATTTGGTCCCCAAACCACAACATTGCATATTTATTAAGCCTAGATGGGTTCCATTGTTTATCTTAGTTTCAACCCTTGGCCCACCTAGGTAAGTCTCTGAACTCAGTACTCTATGATGCTTGGGCATCATGCGGTGAGGGCAATTGGACGGAAAGCAAGTTTCTGATGAAAATTCGGGAACGACATTCCACCAAAAAGCGTGGCGTCCGCCGATGGCTTACAGCCACCGAGATGAATGCAAGGTTCGGAGAGGATTTGGCAGAGCAAATCCGAAACCGAAAGCTTCTTGACAAGGAACTCAAGGCCAAAGAAGTCAGGGCTCATCCAGAGCTTCCAGACAACGAGGACTAACATAAGTTCTAGATCTATTAGTGGGTCTTGATTTCGAGGCTATATATGATGATCATGAGATATGATTCGACCATATCCTGACATGATGCAAATAGATGATCAGACTCACACAAGGATTTTTATGCTACTTTACCTAGTGGCAAACATTCACTGCCCTTGCGCAGGATCTTCGGCAATTTCTGACTCTCGTTGATGAAGCTGAGGAGGAAGAGCACGAGGAATCGATCGACAGGTTGTTTTCCTGCCTTGATGCAAGCTCCTCTTCCTCATCATCTTCGAGCTCGTCAAAGTCCAAGGGAAAGAAAAAGAAAGAAACTAAGGAGAAGTCCACAAAGTCTAAGAAGCCTGGAAAGCTTGCCAAAAAGACGATCAAGAAGGACAAAGAGAAGAAGTCCAAGAAGGACAGGTTTTCCCATGACTGCATTGATTGGGCCTTGGGTTGTTTAACTTTGGGAGGAGGAGCCTAAAGAAAAGAAGACAAAGAAGACTGAGAAGCAAGTGCCTGTGAAAGTGGAGGAGGAAGACACCAACAAAGAAGCAGAGAAGAAGCTGGCAAAGGATGCAAAGAAGGCACAGTTGGGATACCAACTAATTTCTACACACCTCATCACCTTATCATCTGATAGTGCAACATTTTTGTGGCAGGCAATTTCTGACGCCAGCGGCAAGTTGAAGTGGGCAATTAGCCTTTTACCCAACCTGTCCAACATGTGCTTTGCTCAGCGCCTACCAAAAAAATCAAATACAAGCAAAAACAGCCCAACTTAGATCAGAAAAGTCGATCCAAATTTTGACCCAAACTCAGGAGTGAGAAGTACGCCGCGTCGATCCGACAGGACTGTGACGAGAAGAAGGATTTACTGGAGGCTTGTTTTTTTTCTAGGGGTGCGAAATGAAACCAATATAAAAGGTAAAAACCTGATGACACAACAGCTAGTGAAAACAATGATTTCGGGTGTTACTACATGAGCTAGTCTGCCAAAACACAGCAACACCACAGTCAGCATGGAGGTGAAGCGCAATGCTCTTCAGAAAGCCATCGACGAGGACAAGGCAGTCTTGCGATGTCGACATAATATATATTCAACAGTATTTTAGGGGTCAGTTTGGTATCTGTGCACATGTGGCTACTGGTTTTTCGAACATTAGGAAAGTGGATATTTTCATCAACTTGAAAGGGGGTGTGCATGATATACTATTGTTCTCTTTTGGGGAAGGGGCCCTATGCAAACTAGGTTCAGACCCAACCGCTTTGCCAGGTGACGCAGGCTATGGTTGACGAGTGCTGCGAGGCACGCCGAGGTTTGGAGACTGCTTGTGAGCCGCTCAAGGGCAAGAAAGCCAAAAAGGCTTGAGGGATCTACCGCGTCTTGGTCCCGCTCAGAGCTTTGATATATCTAAGGTGGCATAGAACCCAGATGGCCCAAAACTGTTCCAAGGTTTTGACTTCAAGATATGTGCTTTCTAGAAGTTAATTTCTAGACCTGGCCAGGGTAATAATGGTGACATACAAGCCACCTTTTCAATGCACAGTTTCTTTGGGGGGGAGCGAGCCACTGTGTGAGGTGAGGGAAGTATGATACAAAATTTCTGGACCATGTAAACTTTTTACTCCAACAAACATTCATGTTCATTGGCAACATGTTCATGTTCTTCAAATCTAATTTTGACATATTTTGACTCCCTCAAATCCGGTTGGGTGGCTCCGGTATCTGTAGTCTTGACTACGTGACGTCTTAGCAGTGAGAAAACAAATCCCATGCAAAGCCATGCCGATCCACACCACACCATAATTTCAGTCCTGGGTGGTTGGCCCACGCAGGTGATGCCGCTAATGGTGAAGGCCCTTTGGAGCAGGACCTTGCAGAAAAGATTGCGTCATGTGCCCCTTGGTTGCATGTTTGTGGCTGATCTGGGGCTGCAAGCCATATTTCTTTTATAAGATCGATTTTTAATCTTGAATTAGTGATAAGGGATGGCAAGGGGTCATGAAACCATCTATGTCTTTTCAACGTTAATTCCCTCTCTCTCTCTCTCTCTGTCTCTCCCTTTCTCTCTCTGTTGAAGGTGGGAAGTGCTCGTGGAGCAGTGAGTTCTGCCAGAGCTACATATGCTGATGCTTGGTGGAGAACCGTTTGGGCCCAATCTATCGAACTTGATTTAATTAATTGATTTGAAATTTGGCTACCCTTGACAAGGAATCCCGTAATAAGTTTTCCTCAGCCAGTCCACCATCCCACATCCCACAAGGAAGCCGCTGGAAACACTGGGCAGTGGACTGCCAAACTTGCTCACTATGCCTCCGGCAATGAGAGTCGGGATTTCTACCGTGCAACAACTTTGCCATTGGACACGTGTCAAACCGAAGTGAAGTACTTTGATTTCGGGGTTCTGGTACTTTGATTTGGGGGTTAAAAATTGTTATATATTAATGGGGTCCATGCCATATAGCTTTCCCAGTGCCAAAAGCCATCTATTCAGGATCCGTCGCAGGTGGAAGTCGCTATAAAGATGCCAGACGATATATCTACCCAGACAACTGTCCCTGTTCAGCTACCATGCAAGGTTCTGGAGTATTTGCTACGTGAATGTGATTTGAAAATCAGTGACAAACTGGTTCATGAATACTGGGACCACCTGGAAGAAATGGGTGATGAAATAGCTGTGCAAACCAAAGAGTTTCGCTCACTGGCGAATGGATGTGTGTGGCCTTTAGGGCTACATGGTGATGAGGCAGCCATAGGGATCATCAACAACCCCACAAACAAAGTCATTGGGATAACTTTGAACATACCACTGTTTCGCCCAAGGGCAACTCGGTTGTCTCGATGGTTGCTATGGAGCATCGAATCAGAGAGGGTCTGGTCAGTTGAAGAGACAATCTATCCTGTTCTTCAAGTCATCATGGAGTCCCTGAACATTGCTACACGGGATGGTGTGGCTGGACGGCGGTTTATCCCCACCGAACTTCGTGGTGATCAAGCATGGTTTCGCTATATCTTCAAACACAAAGCCTACTGGGTTAGAAACGATATATGCTTTCGCTGCGAAGCCACTGCAAAACCAGCGGCCACAAATTACACCTGGAATGATTGTCATGGAGGTTGGGAGACCAGAATGCGGTCCACTGCTGAGTTCATCCGTGACCAGCTTTCTGCGCCACATTGTTTTTAAGCTTCAATTAGGTTGTTTCGTTTTGGGGCTTTGACCTAAAAAGGTGCATTTACCACAAGTTGTTTGTTTTTTTGTTTTGGAACGTCCTAGGTCCATTGATCGACCTGCTTTTCTTCAGTGTGTCAATGTGCAAACATTGCACCCTACATATCCTCAATTTGGGTCTAGTAGCGGTTGCCAATGGTTCTGTCCTGAAGCTTGGTTTTATCAAGCAAGCATTGCATGTTGAACTATTTTATTGTATTCTCTTAGGCCCTGCTTAGTTGCCTATGGTTGCCATTTCCCATTCTCTCCTCACGAGCTCAGGGGAATGCTGCTACAAATGCAAATCTTTGGTGCAGTTGATGTTTCTTCCAGCGACCCTGCTGCCTGGAAAACAGCTTTAAACAACGCCTTTGATGACTTTACCCGATGGCGCAAGCGCCATCGGGTTTCATGCAGCCAGAAAAGATTCAAATTTCGAATGCTAGTTCGGGATGAATACGGCTTTTGCTTGAACGCAAAGGGGTACAATGCGCGAGTTATCGCTGAATGGCTGCTCTTTAAATTGTGTGACATCCAATCAAATCCAGTTGTTGGCATGGTTCCTGATGACCGCGCTGATCTATGCGAAATCGCTATGAAACCAGGAGGTTGCTTATGATCAACATGTTTATTTTTGGGACTTGGGAAGCTTTTCATAGCCAATCGTCTAGTGAATTTCAAAAAGCACTGGCCGATTGATATTATCTGGGCTTCTTGAGTAGAAGCCTCCCAAAACCACAAGTGCCCCATAACTACCTGAGGAGAGGAGTATGCCGTTATTTCGGACTGACCGAGCGCGCCTTCAGGTTCTTGCTTCTCGGCTTGAAGTCAGCCATGTGCGCAGGAGGCAGTTGATTGAGGGTTAAACATTTGTAAGTCTGAACTTCCCAACAAGTTAAATAAATACACAGTAGCCTTTGATCCGATCTGTCTGATGATGGTTGTACCTAGGTCACCTGCACAATCTACTGCCATTGAAACTGCTGGCCGAACTTTCTTGGATGCTTATCGTCGATTGAACATTGTCTCCATCAGGACCCCAAAGCTGGAATCTTGAACCCCAAAGCTGGAATCTTGAACCCCAAAACTGGAATGGGAACTAGTATATGATATTTTAAACCCTTGAAATCCAGTGTCGATGTTTAGCTTAGTATCTCACAAATGTCGGTGGTAATCTTCTAAATCTAAAAATCAGGAGGCATGAAGCCTGATCTAGAAAATTAGCAAAATGATTCAGGGCTTCTGAAACACCATGGGTTCAAAACAGTTCCAAAGTCAGCTGCAGGACCAACCGCTTGAGCTGGGTGATGATCCCAAAGTGGCATGTCACTTGGCACTTCTGCTGCCAGCAATTTCCAGTTTATTTCCTCACTAGAGTAGGTGTTTTAGGGTGTAGTTACCCTACAAAAGGTCTGATTCTAAAAAGAAAAACTAAGCACTTTTGACCGAGGCATTTTCTCACGTGCTTTTTGAGTACGTCAGAATTTTACGCTGCTTGATTTGGAATTCATCAATTTTTCTTTACCCTACAGCCCAACCCTTGAGCTGAGCATCCAAGAATAGGACTCTTGATCCCTGCAACCCACATGCAAGCTAGGAGTGAATCCGAGAATGCTTCACACATTTTGTGATGAAGATCACATGGCAGTCCTCAAAGGACCTGTGTTCCCAAACTAAAGGGATGAAAATAAGCTAGCCCCTGGATGAGGGTTGAGTTACGTGGCTGAAAACTTATCGACCATTTTTTAGATGGGGTACCTGTTACCATGTCCCTGACTAGGATGGGCCAAGCGAGCTCCTACGAAAAAGAACATGGGACGACACAATGGAATCATGCGATTGGCCAGAGTGCGTATGAAAACCTTACGCTGGCGTTTGCCTGGCATCAAAAGGCGAAGGCAATAGAGAAAAAGGCGTTTGGAAACCTGTTGCCCCAGTCTTAGAAGCTATCATGGGTAAACATTGCATTTACGGAAATGCTAAGTTAAACACTAACATTCGTGAGAGACTAAGTTAAACATCGACATTGGATTTCAAGGGTGTATATATATACATACATAGGAGATCGTTGATACCATATCACACAATGGGATAGTTCGGATAGTGGATGCTGGGGAGAATATCCCCTATAGTTGATGGCATAGATATCAAAAATATCTCACAGCATTATCACATAGTTGCTGGGAATAACAGAGTAACTATATCCCATAACATATGATATGTCACGGGATAGTGATATACCATGATATACCTGGATACGTTGCATCGCCGGTTTCCATGCCAAAAAGTTGGAGCATACAATAGTCATCGCAAAAAGATGGAACAACATCGGAAAAATAAGAAGTACCACTATATATAGTGATTTCTCATATGCCAATTTATGTTTTTTCATTCGACTTTTCTATTTTTGTGGTGCCAGAAAAAACACATTGGACCAACAGGGAGCAGCTGGCAGGTGGCCAAGGTGCTGGCAGAGGTGAAGGAAGTCGATAAGACCAGTACGGCTGACCTGTGGATCTCGTGATTGGAGGAATCTCAGGTGTCATTGGGTTCTCGAAACTTACTAAAACCACCAATCTAAAGGCTGGAAAAAATATGGGATTGGTGGTTTAGTATCAGTTTAGTAAGGTTAGTATACCAGAATCACCCAGTGTGAGATCTCGCTACATCCCGTTGGTGGGATGGTTTAGTGCGAAAAAAATCATCAGCTACAACCAGCCATTCGGTTTGGTCAGGATAATAACCCAAAAACAGGCAGTGCACGTGGCAGGTATAGAAAGTGTGGAGACTGCAAAAGAGAAACTCGGTAATGCACTTCTGGCGGCAAAGGCGGGGGAACTGTTGAGCTCTGCTGGGGGCAATCCACCAGATGCCATGCCGTTGGAGGCATCCTCAGTGCCCTCCATGGCCCTCCGCGAAGCGGATGCCTTCCGAAGGAGGTGTGGGCGAGTTGTAACTCCCATAAAAATGATGGGGTTTACCCAACTAGACTTGGGAAAATGAGGAAAAAAATAGAGTTTCACCCAACTGAAATGCGGCCAGTATTTCATCGGATTTTCTTTGACATTCTTTGACATTTTTCTGTGCAAAAGGTCCTATAAAAGGTTATCTGGGATGAACCCCCCCAAGAACTGCATTTTTGGCAGTTTCAACCAGCCCTGGGCGGTGAGGCTTCACAACATGGTGGAAGATCTGAAGGGATCCATCCGCGTCTTCTGCCGAGTGCGACCATTGAGCGGGTACCTCTGGCTGAACTTTCGAAGTGCGGCAAAAATTGGGTCTTGGTGATGGTGAACCGGTGATGGTTAGGGACATTTGTTACTGAAGGATTGTGGTGTACCGAGGCTACAGGTTTTGGATGGTTCTGGACATATTTGTTGGTTTTCAATCTTTTGCTCCAACCCATTACAGGTCAACGATAACCAGAAACAGGGGAAAATAGCTATGTTACCTTTATATGTGCCCAATTTACCTTCCCTGTACTTTGGAAGCCTATCAGAGGGTGAGCTCTTCCGACCGACAGGAGAGAGAAGGATCTGAAGGACACAGATGCCAAGCCCTCAGTAGAACCGCTAGACATGGGCAGTTGAGCAGCAAAAACACATGAACCATGGAAGCAATCGAATCTGCCAAATTTGGGCAAATCAGAAAAAAACAGAATGATGGTAGCGATAGTGGGGCAGTGGGGCGGCTCCTGAAAACTGCGGATACCCAGACTGGGTTAACTAAGATTCATTATGAAATGGTGCATTTCAGGGTCGCGATTTTGCGCCTATAAGTGCGTGTCATGTTTGGCATTCCCTGGAAACACAAGAAGCCTGTCACTTCACATTGTTCATCATTAGCTCTAGTTGTTCAATCGTGAATGTTCAGAGCTCAAGAAAAGATCAGAATGAGACAACATCCCGCAATCATTCCGTGTCCACTGGGTCAACATCTGAAGATGCCGTGTGTTGCTGCAGATCTCCCAGCAAGTTGACACCATGACGGTGACCGTGCAAAAGCCGAGCGGTGCCAAACTGAGTGGATCTCGGTGCAGAGAGGGATGGCATAGATGATTCCACGCTGTGTAATTAAAGATATGTGCAAGCAATCCGGAAATGGTGATTTTTCTTAGATGAATTGGTGCTGACATGTGCTATGTCAGCTATGTTCATTCAAGCCATTCAAACCTGGGAAGATAATCCCGACTTCTGGGAGTTGAGATCAATCTGGATGATGCTCAGTCGGAACCATCGCCAACGACGCGGAGCAGTTCAACTTCGATGCCGTTTTCAAACCCGGCACGCAGGCAAGGAGTCAATGAACCCCATATTATGGACCCCACGTGAAAGAGTATCGGTTTCCCTCAATATCCTCTGAACTCTTCGTGCTTATCCCAACTCACAGATGACGTCCTTGAATTGAGGGATCATGAAGAAAATCCATCATTTCACCAGTACAGGGTGGCAAAATCTTCCAATCCCTGCTGGATGTGTTCCATTGCTGGATCCAGGCAGAAGTCTTTGATACCTGTCGTGATCTGGTGCAATCTGCACTGGATGGATACAACGTGGGGCCCTCGGCGGATTCACTCAACCGGTGAACACAGTGAACACAGTCGTTTTGCCTTGGTGGACAACACCAAAGCCATACCAAGCCACTCTCCACCGGAAGTTGCAGCAACACTATACTTCACCATTTCCATAGATCACATATGATCACATCATATTTTTCCTGGAGGTCACGATGTTTGCCTATGGCCAGACAGGTGCCGGAAAGCAGGGCACTCAGCGCGCTCGTAGAGCGCACGGCAATTCGTTGGGGTTCGGCTTTGGGGACGGGACGGCCGTCGGTTCATCGCCAAGGACTTTCACCATGTATGGCCATCAGCTCAGCTGATTCCAACAGTCAATATCATGATGACTGTTATTCATTATGATATCAGATATTTATCAGATATTCAACCAGGTATTCAAGATTCAAGAATATTCTTGAAATCTCAACTCATAGGACTCATAGAACATAAATAAACATCAATAAACATCACAGAACGATCTAAATTATGCAAATGAGTCTTATTGCTTGGGTCAATTTCTATAAATCTCATGATGGTTGCCATGTTCAACGGTTGCTCCGCAACCAGGTGGCCCTGGTGACATGAAGGGCACCGCCCCCCGAACCATAGATGAACTGTGAGCCTTGGAAGTTGCCTGACTTCGTTGTGACTGTCATGGGGATAAGACATGTTATGATGTTATGATAAACCCATGGGGATAATAACATGTTATTACATGGGGAAAATAACTTTTTTAATGATGTTTGCTGGTATAAAATCGTATAAACCAGCAAGTACACTTGCGAATTCTGGAGCTTTAAGTGCCTGTTAATTTCGTTGTATCCAGATTCCCAGCTGGATTTCCAGTATATGATCCCAAAAGAGCCCGACAATGTGACAGGTACAGGTTGATCAAGAAAGATGAGGATCGGGTGCAATTCACAGTCAAACCGGCACGTTTGAACCACTAGACATCTTGGATGTCTATGAGAATCTGACATCAATAGGATGACCTGCTTGACAGATCTTGACAGGTCATGGCGTCAATGATGGAGCTCTACAGAAATGAGTTGCTTGGCTTAAGGCCAAGTTGCGAGAACACAGGGCAAGGGGTTCATGCAAGGGTTTGAATGAAATTTGGTGTTACCGTTGTTTGGTTAGTTTGATAGATTTGGTGTTGTTTGATTATGAACTGGATGTGTTTGATTTGTTCTACTTTCACACAAATCAACGCAGACCGTCCGATAGTTGCTTTTAACCTTTGCATAGCATTCTGCGAACATCTCAAGTTTCAAGTAGGTTGAAGGGCAGATTTGGATCTCTGAGATTGGAAGCAGCGGCGACCCTTAGGTTGGTCGATCTCTTGACGCAGAAGAACAGCGGTGGTGCGTCTCCGATACTTGGCCAAAGCTTGAGTGTCTTGATCATTGCATGAAACCAAGACCAGCAAGAAATCAGAATGTGACCAACAAAGTGAATCGTGATGTGGGCTAATTATTCCGGTAGTTGCTCGTTTTTTGGATTGATTTTTTCTGATTTTGGGACATCCAATGAAATCCAAATTCAACCCAGCCATAGTGATCCAGAAGCGACCCTGAAAATAAGCCAAATGTGATGACATTTCAGGAAACGGAAGAGTCAGCGACCCGAAGCCCTATTCTCAGCGGTCTAGATCATGGACCTTTCGATGCGATATCCACGCGTGTCAGTGTTTTTTTCGATTCCTTCTTCATTTCTCATCGTTGCATGACTCACAAAAACTGATTTCAGTATTTGAGTTGGACACCCAACTGGATTTGAGTTGGGTTACAGAATTGGCAAATTACTATACGTACCATAAAGGCCGTTGATTTGGGGGGTAATGGTTTCGTATTGATTTTCCCTTCAACCAATCCATTGCTGAGCGGTGCCGGCCCAGACCGCTGCTGTGGACCAAAAGCTCAATGTCCGCCTGGATAAGGAGCGCATGGGGAAGTGGTTCAGTCAGATTTGTGTAGAAAACCTACTGGAAAACTAACATAGCTATGGAAGTCGCCATTCTCAATCAAGCAAATCACCTATAAATGGACCATTTCCATTCCATAGCTATGTTATTTTACTGGATGGTAACCATGAACCATCCCAATTGAACTTCATTATTGGGTGTATAACGTATAACCCTATTTTCGGATGAAAATTACCCCAGTCATGGTCGGTTATTGGGATGGATTGTTAGCCCAATGGCATAAACACCAGGGGAGTTGGGGATGTTTTTACCACATTCGGTTTGTCCAAACTTAGGTTATGCACAACTCCAGTGGTCAATCATGGTTAATCAACACCAATCATATCCAATCATCATAATCCCAATAATCTTCCTCATTGCCCTAGTATGGGCCAAGAATCCATGACGCACTGCACAGAACGGAGCCGTGCAAATCGAGCACTTGTACGAGGAGGAGTGCAAGACTGCGCAGGCGGGTATTTGCAGAACATATCCTGCAAAAGTGTGGGGAAATTGGCTGGATTCAGATGGATATGTTCATTGAAATCAATTGGTAAACATAGATTCCAATCAAGAAAGTTCAATAGTCCCATGTGCATTGAGCTGTATTTGTTTCCATATGTGCAAAGGCGTTGGAATTTGGAGCCCCAACATGTGAAACTAGTTCACCATGATGCCATCAAGCATCCTGCCAAGGCCTTGTCCGATCTTCTCGAGTCCGCAGCTTAGAGTTGTGCAGAGAGGAAATATGAACCAAGGTACCGCTTTATTCCATATATGATATTAATTGATATTATGTAACAAGAAGTGAATCATTAAACTCATCAAAGGTGGTTCTTCTACATATGTTTACTATACATCAGTATGCAGAACTTGAGGACTTTATGGGTATCCCTGAGGCGTGGAAATCAGATGCGCACCGTCTGTCCGGCTCCTAGACCTGGCCGCCATGCGGAAAGGGCGGAAGCGTTGCGAAACTGTGAGGTGCCACCAAGATGAACAGCGAGAGTTGGGGCCACAGAAACCAATGCAGATGTGGCTGAAATGCGAGGATTGGTTTGAGATATGGACAACACTAGAGAATTATAATATATATACTCAAAGTCGTGGGTGCCCCTTTTCCCACTCTCGATACAAAATGCCTTTGGAAATGTCTTACGTGAACAGGCTCCCCCTTTGTCGCCAGACAAATTGATGGGGAAAAATTTCAGGGCTCAAGGCATCTTTGCACCTGGCGACTTCCCGTCTTTATACATCTTGGACAATTGGGTAGAAGTCAGCCCTTTATTTTTATGGCTATGCTGGAAGAGGTTCCACGGATTGGAAATCTGCAGCCCATGTGGCCGTCTCTCTTCCACAGCTCTACCTACGCTACCATCATCCGCAGCGCATGCTGACATCTCAGCAGGTTCGCCCGCTGCTGCCAGTTGTAAGCCCGATCGTGGCATCGGATCCAATGATGAAGCTCTCCCAGAAGCGCTGCAAAAGCCCGATCGTCCCGTCAAAGGCAAAGGCAAAGACCCACGCCCAGCTTCATGAGATCGCTTTGACACTTCACCATCACTAAGACCCGACTGCGAGGTCAAACTTTGAGTTGTAGTGCTCATAGCACCCTGCAAGCCCGACTGTGCCGTCATTCTTTGTGATGTAGTGCTCATAGCACCATCCAAGCCCGACTGTGCCGTCATTCTTTGAGATGTAGTGCGAGCTGCACTGCCAGAGCCCGATTGTGTTCTCCTCCTCAAAGACGAAGAAGATCCGCTTCCATCCTGGTGCCCCAAGCCCGAGCGTGATGTCAAACTCATGGATGTAGTGCGAACTGCACTGCTTGAGCCCGACTGTCGCACGCTCTTCCTGGATGTTGAAACGCCCTTCCCGCGCCTCTTTGAAGTCGATGGCTCTCCATCTTCATCATCAGACGTCATCAGCGCAGCTTCTTCACCAGAAGATTCGGCTTCGCTCACCATCGCGTCCAGTCTAAGACCTTCACCGCCCTCAGCCAACCGCAATCGTCGCAGGCAAAACTTCGATGCGCTATGAAGCAGCTGCCCAGCATAGATTGCGCCCATAGCCATAAGAACGGCTCCTGTCACCCAGACCCAGGTGAAATCGCCATCAGCTTCTGGTTCTTCTTCATAGGCTTCAGCCGCAGAGAGCAACATGCCGCCTACCATCAGCGCCCGCATTGCAGCACCATGGTGTTCACCACCGGCAGTAGGTCTGTCTTCAGGAACAGATCGATTGTCTCTTCTTGTTCTTCGCAGACCAAGATCATCTACAAACTGCGTGAAAGCTTGGCCTTGAAGAGGTTTGGTGCATCCATCAGCAACTAGCTCGGTGCCCTTGAGATGCAAAAGTTTCCATCCTCCTCCAATCCTGTGATTTGACTCATCCAAGGACTCCTTCAGCACACTGGCTCGGATTCTGAGGTGGCGTGTGCGCCAGGATGCCGTCGTGACACCATGAGCCAAATTGATTGCTGCAGCATTGTCACCATAGATGACCTTTTCAAAATCCCACTGTTGCCAGATGACTGCCAAAAGCGCTTCTGTTGCCCTTCCAACCACCAAAGACTCGCAATATGCGATGAGCTCAGCCTCTGCAGTTGGGTGCGCCACAAAAGGTTGAACTCCACACTGCCATGCTATGGGAACTCCCGCATAGTACACCACCAAGCCTTGGATGCTTTTGTGGTCAGCGCCTGCAGCATAGGAGATATCTGAAAAAACTTCCAGCATCTTCTGATGCCGTCTTGCCTTCAGTTGGTCTCGCCGACCCCAATCACCTCCAGGAATCGCTTGTGGATAGTGCATTCCACCAGGATTTCCATGAAGATATTTGAGCAGGACATACCCAATCTCCACCGCTTTCTTGGGGTTCTTTGTTGTCAGCCTGCTCATCGCTGAAACTCCAAAAACCAAATCGGGTCTGGTTCTGGTCGAGAGCCATAGGAGTGCTCCTGTCATCATCTGGGCTGTTCGCACATCGATTGGGTCGATCTCCCCCACAAAGTGCTCATCCTCCTCCGTGACCTTGAAAGCAGGATACTGCAGTGATTCCTTGATGTCCCATCTTGTCATCAGTTCTTGTTCATACATACCTTGGGACACATAGAATCCATCTCCAGCGGCACCCATGCTGATCTCAAAACCACAGTAGCGCAGAGGCTTGTCAGAAGCCCATTCCACCTCCGATAGTGCCCATGTGGTTTGGATCGCTTCCATGGCCAACTTCACCGTTTGTGGTTCCCCAGACACCAAAATGTCATCAACATACACTGACATCAAACCTGCCCAGTTCTCAGTGCCTGTCTCCTTGTTGACCTCCACCAGACGCCATAGGTTCTCATCCTTTGAGTGGACAAATCGCCCTTCGAGAACCACATCTCCAATCTTCCGGTGCCAGCGCAAAGTAGGCAACACCTCATCTCGATGGATGCCCCAGTCTCTTGGCGAGGACACCAGCCCATAAAGGGCTTTTTCAATGATCCACACATCTTCTGCGTCAGCCAAACCAAGGTGTTTGAAGATGGTCGGTACCTCCATTGCCGTGATCTTTGTTGTGTCACGCTTTGGAGCGTTCAAAAACGCTACCCTGATGTCACTGCCTGCCAGGCACCATCCCCGCAAAGCCGCGGTTCTGATCAAGGCCCTGACTTGACATCCATCGGCACCTCCAGCGTATCGATCTCCTGTGCCAACTTCCTGATAGTTGCCACATACAACAGCTCGAGATCTATATGCGCCGGTGTTGGCCTTTCGAGTGTGAACCATTTTGGCTGGGAGAAGCTCAATTGGGAGTTGCTTTTCTTGAGCAAGTTGTCGCAGCTGAGACTTCGTCATCTGCGTCACTGTCTGCTTCTGGTTCACCAGCTGCTCATATTCCGCTCTCACTGAAGGCTCCCAGCTTTTGATGTTCTCCCAAACTTCTTTGTTGGATACCGTTCTGGTCACCAAAAACTCATTTTCACCTGCCAGAACTTCCTTTTTTCCTCTGTTGATCATGATCAGCTCCTCTTCAACCTCCGCTTTTTGCACCAGCATCTCTTTCAAGACTGGCATGCACCACGCCTGTTCATCAGCCGTGCCATCAATGTGGGCCATCTCATCCATCACCAACATGTGCAAGTTGTGTTGCACCTTTTGTAGGAAGCTTTCATATTCCTGTGAGGCTGTCAGGCATGAGCCACCGCACTGACTATTAGGCGCCTCCTCCTCCTCCCCACCTCCAGATCCGTCAAGAGATGAGTCTGGTGATGGAATTGTTTCCAAGGTCCAGCTATCATCGCTGTCTCGTTCCCATGATGGTGCATTCACACGGCCAAGATGTTCAAAAGGATCATCCTCCCCCTCGATTGGTGCCCGCATCAATCGATGCAACATAGCAGGCTTTGTTTTGCCTCGCAGTCGTCTTGCTGGTTGAAGATCCATGCCAGCAGGGCGAGAAGCTTCATCTCTTTCAGGCAAGTAGATGGCATTGTCAGCCCCGATTGGTCGCGGAGCAGCACCGTCATGAGCTGGTTGTTCAGCATTTTGCCCAAGAACTGCTGCCTCCGTCGCCTCAAAGTCAGGGGTGATGACATCGGCCGTGAAGAAGTACTTACCCGTGTCAATGGACTGCACAAAGTAGTTTGTTGATGTCAACGTGCTGCAGGCATCTGGTCCAAGCACCAAGACTGGCTGTCTGGTGTCGGCCCACTCTTCATGGTTGTCTTGCCACCACTTCCGAAGAGCGTATGCCTGAGTTCCAAACTTCAGCAAGTCACCAACAGGATAGCCACAGCCACGCAATTGAGCACGGAGACGACGTTCTCCAACATGCCTTGCTACAAGCGGCCACAGGTTGATGTTGAACTTGCCAGCAGATATCACCGTGCGGATTGCTCGCTTGGTGACTCCAAGTTCTGCTTCGCAGCGGCCGTTGGCTTTGTAGTCATCACCTGCCGTCTTTGTGAGGACAATGTCTCTATGCTGCGCCCACCTTCGCAAAGGAGCTGCAAGAAATTCTCTGGCTCTGTCTGAGTGCAGCCTCATCACTGGAAGGCCAAGCTGTCGCAGGCGACTGTAGATCTTGGCGACGGCGGGCAGAACATGTTGGGAGTGACGGCTTTCAATGGTCTCCACAAAAGTGATGTTCTTCACCGTCACATTCATGGATTCCTCCACAAGTTTCTGCCATGCCAACAAGCAGCCATGTGCCGTTTTCTCGGCCTTTTGGTCCTCATTTTCGCTCTGACCCTCCACCTCCACATTGCCATCTTCTTTCTCTTGCAGTAGATCTGGCTCATCTTCAGCTTCATCATCCACTGAGAACTCATCCAAGCCAGGAAGTGGTTGATCTTGAGGTTCAACACCATCCGGAGAAGCGAGTGGCACACCATCTCTGGTGATGGGGAAGGTGTAGACCCCCACAAGCAGGTATTTGCACTGCTTCTGCTCCTGGTTGATGCCCGGCGTGAACTTGCCGCTCAGGTCCACTGACAAAGTGAACGCTTCAGGATGTTGAACTCGCCGATGTGGGCGTGCCCGAGCCTGTGCTCTGACACATTGTTGGCAATCTCTACGGGAGGGCATGTGGTCGTGGAGGTAGTGCGTTTTCCATGACTCGAGAGCTGCGGCGCCCAGGGTCCTGACCGCTGGTTGTTGTGGTTGATCAGGATGCCGGTCAAGCCACTGAACCCGCTGGCTCACGGCCAGTGAAATCGCATTTTTCAAACCAAGGGCCCATTGAGACCAAGTTCTTGAGACTTCACATCTTTGTTCCACTGTCATGGCCCTGAATTGAGCTCCAGCATCAGCTTCATTGCTAGGGGCTCCACGCACACCATCAAGATGCCGAACTTCTTGCACGTTCGTGGCCAGACAGGTGGGTTTTCTTTTTGGATGCCCCAACGGATGTTGGTCAAAATGGTACTGCACCAAGTTGTACTTCTCCGCCAAGGCCTTCCACTCAGCAGTGCGAAACACTGAAAAATATTCATGCTGTCGCACATCTTCTTCTGAGCGATACCGTTTTGGGTCCTCAGGCTGCTCCATGAAAAACTGTGTTGGAGGATCTGTCTATTCACGCATCTCCTCAGCGACCATGAGCAGGGACCAAAAACGAAACATCAAAACTGAGTCAGCGATCACCAGTTCGGCATCTGCAGGGCTCAAAGTTGGGAGGCCATATGGGTGTTCTTCTGTCCTCAGCACTCCAGGACCACCATCATTTTGATACCTCAGAGCTGTCACCGTTCTGCAAGGTGGACCACCCAAAATTGCCCTGACTCGCCCACTTGCACAAAGTGTGAGCAAATAGCCAAACACGTTTCGGTCATGAAGGTTGGCAGGCGTAGAGCATGTAGTATCAATGCAAAGCACCTCTGTGTTGGCATTGGCGCATCTTTGATCCCAGTAGTTGTGATCTGGGCCAGAGAACAAGTGGAGGATCACGTGCTTGGCTTGACGTAATCGTCGACGTTTGTGCCTGTTCCATGGCAAGTTGGACTCAAAGTTCTCTGTCTTGACCATTTCCAGATGCGGTGCTATTCTCATCATGACTTCATCAGGAAGATGCGGAAAAAGCTGCCGCAACTTGTAGGTCAAAGCCAGCTCCAGGTCCAAACGCTGTCGATCCACTTGGGTGTCATCAGCCAGCAGAGATCTCACCATCGCCAGCTTCCGTTGTTGATGCACTTGATACCACTCCAGCCACTCCAAAATTCTTTGGCCATCTGCAAGAGAAACCATAGGGCAGCCTTGAACAACTCGCACTTCAAATTCTCTGCCCTCGTCATCACGCAGCTGACATTGATCTCCAGACCACTGCAGTGTGAAGTCAAGTGCAGTGAGACCACCCATGGGGACAATTCTTGAAGTCGTTTGTGTTGGGTGTCCCAACAACACCTTGGTGCCCCTTTTCAGGCGAAGAGCCTCCGTCTCACCATTGGCAAGTTGCACCACCGTTCTTTCAGCATTGGTCCATTCATGTAGATCATGTGCAGGACGTAGGGCATGGGTGGCACCTGAATCAATCAGCACCCAATCATTCTCCGCCTGCTCCAATCCCGCCAGTTGCATGACGTTGATCTTGGGCTGAACTCGCAACGACTTCAAAAGTTGTGTTGCTTCATGCAAAAGTTCAGCTGTTTTCTCACCTTTGTTGCCACCATCGTTCACTCCCCCACGACCTCCATCCTTTTCATTGGTAGTGGAGCTTGTCACTTCAGGTGGAGCAATTGTGGCACCTGCCTCTGTAGCAGTTGATGTTGTCATTGCAGCATCATCCGTGGGAGTTTTGGCCATTTTGACCGCCGCCGCACCGGCTTTGCCACCAGTTGCAGTAGAGGTAGAACTTGATGCTGGAGAACCTCCAAAACCACGTCCTCCCCCTGAGCCTGCACCAGGCTCACCTGGCTTTTTGCCCATAGCCGGCTTCAGTTTGCAGTCATTCTTGCGATGCTCTTTGCTTCCACAGATGAAGCAACGCTCAGACTTGTCGTTGAGGCTGTCCCAGTCATGTTGCCATTTGCAACTTTTTCCCGCCTTGCAGCCCTTGTCAGACATGAAGTAGCGGCATGGCTTGTCCACTGTTGGACTGGACTTCGGTTTGGCATCACCAAGGCCCGGTCTTGCAGGAGATTTCACATCACCATCCAGTTGCTTCAGCTTGAGAGGCGTTGTTGATGAAGTCGAAGTAGAGGAAGTCTGAAGCAATGCTATCGTTTCAGCCTCTGCCAGCAAGCACTGTGAAAAAGCCCAGAGGTTCCGTTGAGTTGGTTGTTGATCCAGCTGGAGCTGCATCCTACTCTGGGATAACCTGAAAGCTGCCTGTTGGTCCATGGCCGCGATCTTTTGCAAGGGATCATCTAAGGCCTGCAGCAACAGAATCCCATCTGGTAGTACTGCTTGAACCTCCTCAGCTCTGCCGAAGTGACGACGCCAGCTTCTGATAGCTGCAGCAACCTCTTGAATCGTTGACATCTTTGGCATACTGGTCAGTTGTTTCAAAAGGATCTGCTTTTCTCCAGCGCCCCCTGGTTGAAATCGCACCATGAGCTTGTAGAGGATTGCTGTCGAACTCAAAGCCCGATCTGTTACCAGCTCCTGTTGCTCTGCAGCTGGTATGGCCTTCAAAAGCATTTGAACCCCACGTTGCTCAGTGCGTTGAAATCGGCGTTCACTCAAGTCCTCAGGCAACCTTGGACAGATCTGGATCCTCTGAAGTGGCGTGCTGTTTCGCCATCGATCATAGTAGCACTTGGCCTCCCTCAAAGTTGATTCCCACCACCAATCGGCCACCTGAGACACATCCTTCATCACCGGAGTGCTAAGGTGCAACCAGTCTCCAAACTGCAATGGACTGGATGCCTCTGGAAGATCCGGAAGTTCCAATTTGGCGACAGAACTTCCCTCAGTCCATGGGCCATATGTCCGGTCCGTCCCAGCTCCGACTCCTCCACCCCCCAAACCATGCCCAGGAACGTCTTTGAAGCCTCCAGCACCACAGTCAAGAAGTTCCGTGCCCACACCATGCAAGGCCCGAGCTCGAGGATGTAGATCGCCTCCAGGACATTCTTTATGAGAATCAATGCCAAAAGTGCAAGCCCGAGCTTGATGATGTTCAGCACCACTTCCCCCAAGCAAGTGACCTTGGCATTCTGTGTGACCAGTGCTCAAAGCGCTAGCCCGACCTTGAAGACGCGGATCACCACATCCCCCAAGCAATTGACCTTGGCAATCTTTGGGACCATTGCTCAAAGTGCAAGCCCGATCATGAAGCGCAGTTTCACCACTTCCGCCGTACACCATGCCAGAACTGCCAGCCCGATCTTGAAGTCGCTGAACATCAATGCCAGCGCTCGCAACGGCTTGCTGAGACCCCAGAACAACCGGTGGACCAGTAGGTGGGTGAAATCCCTTGGACCAGTACTCGCTATTTTTGAAACCATTCCCTTCAGTCAAACGAGCCATGGAACCCTTCAAAGAAGCAACTTCTTGTTCTAACCAAAACGCTCTAGCTGCTCTCGGAGACATCTCTGTTGCGGGCTCCCATGCATGCTGAACTTTCAAAACTTTGGGAACTGATTCCATCCTGTCATAGCTATCCAAAAACTTCTCCATGGTGCCATCCGACATGAAAGACTT
The DNA here is from genome assembly GCA_947184155.2 of Cladocopium goreaui. Lineage (NCBI taxonomy): Eukaryota > Dinophyceae > Suessiales > Symbiodiniaceae > Cladocopium > Cladocopium goreaui. The sequence goes on from CAMXCT020001081.1 coordinate 76,330, forward strand.
TGGAAGAGGAGGAACATTGGGTTTCTCAGGTGGTGGTTGAGGAACATGACGTGGCTCAGACCCATCAGCTTCAGGGGGCGTTCCGTCTGGAATTCTTGTTCCATTTGGAGTGAATCTAGCATCCCGCTTCCCCATCTCAGCTTTCTGGGAACTTCTGGGTGTGTGAAAACCCTCACGCCGCTGCCCTCCACCATCCGTCACACCAGGTGGAATCCCTGCACATGCAGATGCTCCCCCGACTTCTGACCACGAAGAATTGGACCCAGTTCCAGCTTGAGTCAACAAAGCCCTCATCCTATCCAACTCTTCCATCAACTGTGAGTTTTGGGTTCGAAGATGATTGACTAACTCAACCTCCAAAGCCCTTTGAAGACCAACATCTTGAGGATCAGCTACCCCTGAAGCACCTTGTGCAGTTGCCCCCATAGTAGCATCACCCTCATCCGGCATTCTACCCTGCGTCCTTTTTGGAACAACTCCTTCCCCTCCATGAACATCCATCTTGCTGGGTGGGGTTTCATAGACACTCTCATGCTTCCCAGATGCTTGTCCTCCACGGCCTTTTCCAGTGCCGACACCAGCACCTTGTCCACCATGAAGCGGCGCCACATCCGACGCTGGCGACTGTTCGGGCAGTCCCCACGGTCTGGAAGCCCTAAGAGCTATCTCCCTTTGATTCCTTTCGGAGTAAAAAGGGTTCCCCAACCACCATCGAATTTCGGGGGTTCCGAAGCTGCTTTCTCCATGGCTTAGCGCAGAGCAGCACCTCTTGGGCTCATAACCCTCAAAGTCGTGGGTGCCCCTTTTCCCACTCTCGATACAAAATGCCTTTGGAAATGTCTTACGTGAACAGGTATATATATATATTATACGTATAATATATTATATAATATTAATATTATATATATATATATATATTATATATATCAGATTCGCTATGATTCACTTGCAGATGTTGTTCAAGAAGGTGTCAATGTATTGCCAGACTTTCAGATGTAAAGCTCCAGGTTCTCGATCGCACCTCATCCTGATTATTCGAGTCGTTGGCGTCAACAAAGAGACGGAGCAGAAGTTGAGCGGAAAGAACACCCGGCGGAGTTGACCTTCTGCAGATTCTGCGGAGGAGCATGGGCAACTTTGGGCTCTTTGTGATTGCTGGCGCTTAAAAAAAACATTGTTTGCATGTGTTTGCTGGGGTTCCAGAATTCCATGGAATTCCAATCCTCAAAAAAAGGTGTATCTGAAAATCAGGTATAATCTCCAGCTAGTTATATTTAACTAAGGGAAAATGATGATGCACCAGCATATGGAATGGCGTTTCCCATCGTTTCCCCCCGCATTGACATACCCATCATACCCAAAGATCCTGACAGGATCCTGTTGTGCGACTTGGCCGGATCAGAACGACTCAAGAAGTCAGACGTGCGGCGCCCGGTGTATCTCACAACCTGTCGGTTCTATCTGGAGGTTTGCTAAGAGAACTTCTTGCGGAAAGCAATAGGACTGAATGAATGCTTTCAACCAAGAGAAATTCTAGAGATAATTCCTATTGCCTTGTTGAAAACAATTGTTTCTAAAGATCTTCACAAAACTATTTGGAATTGATTCTGATGCTTTCTGATGTGACTTCCATACGGAGTGTTGCTCATGCCGGTCGGCCACAAAGGTCTCTGGGGAAGCACAAAAGGAAGCCATTGAAATCAACAAGTTGCGGCCTCATCCAGCAGATTCCGGAGATGTTTGAATGGTTTTGATGTGGACTGCAGACACAAAAAGGCAGAGATGTCATTGAAACAGTTGGCGTTCACTCTATAGCTTGGATTTCTGTGAGTCTTAGGTCCTTGACTGCCTTGGGCGATGCCACTTGACGCAGAAACATGAATCTATCATGGTGTGTGAGAAGAGGGTGGGTACTAAGTATCAACATGTATCGACAGTGTTTAGCTTCGCGAGTTGTTTGTTTCTGGCATTTGGATCAGGTGATGGAGGCATTGGTGAAAGGCGCTGAAAGGGACGACCCTGAAAGAAGCACAGAATTCGGAGGGTATTTTGTGGGTAAAACTACACATACATAATTCTGAATATAGGGTATCATAAGGGAAGAAAAGTCATTACATTCTGAGTCCGGTGTAATTTCTTTCTGCATTTCTGCATGGCACTGTGGAAGTGACTAATTTCGTGCTGACTGCTCCAGCTTCGGCACAGGCAATCCACATGTGCCTTACAAAAACCACAAGTTGACGCAGGTGATGTGTGATTCTCAGTTCAACTCTCGCAACTTCATCAGTAGTTCTTTCAAACTTCTTTTAATCTTTCAGTATAGTGATTTTAACCATTATTAACCACGAATTAACCGCTAATTAACCATTATTAACCATCATATACCATATTAACCACTAATTAACAAGTAGTATTAACCATGTTTTCAGTAATTCACCATTATTTTTGAGTTATTTTTCATGGCCAGATCAAACCACATCGTCCGACCAGGTCCGATGCCTTGGGCGGAACGTCCAAGACGCTGATGTTTGTGAACTGCTCACCTGCCAGCTCCAACTTTGAGGAAGTCAGGGCTAAGTCCTGGATGTTTTTTTTTCATATGTAGATCATATATAGATCATGATATAGATCATGATATAGATCATGATATAGATCATGATATAGTATGATATAGTATAATGATGTATAATGATGTATAATGGGATTTGAGTCCGTTCTAGTCTATGTCGTTCTCCCAGGTGGATGGGATTGTAAGTGGGCGAAATGCTTGAAATGATGCTTTGACTTATGGCTGTTCGTGGTTCACTAACCTCATTTTTATGCTTTGTGACAGGTTGTCCAGCTTCCACCGACGTGTCCAGGAAACACTTATGACGTTGAAGTTTGCTTCTCGTGCACGACCCTTAGACCTGGCTTGGCTCGCATGGTGTGGTGATGCGGGACGAAAACAATCGTACCAAGGCAAAGACCATCACGAACGATGTGAAGCGCAAGATGATCGCCAAAGCGCCAGCAGCTTAGAGGCTTCATCACTAGGCAGTTGCTTTTCCGCCAGACATATTTTTTGGAAGTTTGCTCTACACCTTTTTCTTTCCGGAAGTCTACAGCTTCATGTGTGCTAACCTGAACCTGTTGACGTTGCATGGCTTGAGAGGCTTGCGAGAGAGATTATAATTCACAAAGTGTAGAGGTTGACATAGGATGACATAGACCCACTGGGCACCCATGGTATTTTATGGTATTTTAAATTTTACGAAATTTCGCACTGAGGAAGCCTATGCCGAAGGCATGAGCGCGAAGAATGGATGGAATGTGAAGCTGCGTATTGGCCAAGGCTTGCAAGGCCCATGGCGCAGCCTGACATTCCTGGAATTGGTGTCACTGGCGCTAGACATTTATCGAGGTTTTCGTTCAGTTGATCAGTCCAAAAAGATGAGTTCAAGTAGAGTTGGCTTGTGCACTATAACAATGCACTGCTTGCCGCATGTCAAGGTGATACTGTGACAAGTTTTGCATGCACAATTTCACAGTTTTGAGCTCTTTGAACACGTGATTACCTTGTTGTTCTTCGTCAGCATTTACGAATCAAGAGACACGCTGACGTTCAACGCACTCAGAGGTATGAAGATGGTGATGTAAGTGGAAATGCCAAAGTGTTGGGGCAACTCAAAAATTAGCACTATCAATGGCATCACTGACAACGAAGACTCTACTTGACTGGCAATAAGGGCTTGGACCCGGACCCGCTGAACCAAATTCACGCTTCACTGAATCAATGCAGCTTAGCGAATCATCTCAGAATTTGCATGTCTCATGGATTCCCATCAAGATTGGGGACGTCATTCTATATATATTATAAATTATAATATATACTATCATAAACTATCTATATATACTCTATATCCGCGATCGGAAGTGGCGCTAGCGAACATCCCATGGTGTACGAGCTGAGACATGACGTGCCCAGGCAGCTGTTTAACAAGTGGACAGGTCATGGTGTTGACGACATGTTGGTGGGAATTCTTTGATTCAAAACACTTGAGACTTGAGCCATGCTTAAATGACATACATGAGCCTAACAAATGATGTCAGATGTTCCGAATTGGTTCTGTCCTTGGGTTGTCTTTGCCCTGCCTGCATGGGACTGTGATGATAGGTGAGCGTGGCAAGTTCGTGGCTCGGTGGGGGCCCAAGCACACGGTGCGGATTAACATGCGTGTGCCTCGGGATAGGTATATATGGAAGGATAGCCAGAAACAGTGGCTATGATGACTATGATTATTGTCGACTAGAAAGGCCAAGATCTAGGTGAGGAACTTGTTTGTGGACACGGGCTGGTTTTGATTTGACAGCGCATGAAGTCAAGAATGAAGGACAATGAGCTTGTCGCTGCGCCTCTTGTTCAAAGCGGCCATGCACAGCAACAACCCAACCATCGGGCATGCTCAACATATCTCAACATCTGAGTTGCACAATGATGTGCCAACTTTCTCGCAATGTCGCAGCAAAATTGAAAGAGAAGCTAACATTGGAGCTTGGCGATTTGAAATAGGGCCAGCAGTTCCGTTTCAACGGCGCCATGGACCCTGCTGTTGCAAAGGCGTTGGCAACAATCAGAGCAGCAACTTGTTTGAACTTACTTGTGCAGTTGTTAGACATTTCTTGCAGTCATTGGATTGGATATTTGTGTATTCATTGTGAATACATTATTTTCCTTTCCAGCTGTAAACAGAAAGGGATCAACTTTGTCAGCTCTTCTTCCCTTAGTCCTTGGACCTTGGATCACCGAGGGCGTGAAGTCTTCCAAGCAGCGCAACCAGGAGATCCGCAACGAGGCACCGCGTTTCTATGCGCTTCAGCGGGCAGAGAAGGCCAAGAGTGCGGTGAAAGGCGCTGCCCAGGTGGTATATTGGGGAGCCACAGGCATTTCTTTGGCCGGAGCCTGCAAAAAGGCGAGCACCGGACACCACAATCTGAAGATCATTGGGTCGGCGGTAGGTTTGGCAGGTGATGCTGCAGGTGAACTCTCCAAGCACTGTGGAGGCAGCCCTGAGAAAAAACTGAGCGCTGGCCTTGCAAGTCTCCGGGAGAAGTTGGTTCATGAAACAGAAGGTCTGAAGAAAGCCACCGATGAGTTCTATGCCTTGCTTCCGCAAGATCTTCCCGGTGTCGAAAGAACTCCTGAAAAAGCTGCTGGCTCAGCGCTCATGCAAGGAGCGCGAGCTGCCAACAAAGCTGTTGCTGGGGGCGGCTCAACGGTGAAAGAAGCTGGAAAACGTTTGGGTCTCCTGAAAGATGTTCATTTACGTGCTGCCGGTTATGTCACCCGCTCGAACTATCGAGAAGTGCCAAAGAGCGACCGTTGCTCCTTACGGGCCAGGCGTTTGGGCATCACCAGTTCTTCCATCGTCTTTGCTGTTGGAGGATTGGAAGTCGCCGGTGCTATCTATCAGCTGTATTCAAAGTCAGCTACTAAGAAACAGGCGGGGATGCACCATGTTGGATCATGTGGGTTGAATTTTGATGATCCAATGCACATGGAATTTCCGGTAATTAACTCTGAATAATAAGATTAACAAGAACAGGCGGTTTCTTGGTATATAGGTGGCCTCGTTGGATATGTGTATACATAGAAGTTCAAAGATGAGGAGTGCGCAGCATGACTAGGCCTCACTATAGGCACTCCTGTCTATCCATGGTGATGTATATTCAAGATGATTGAAACATTTTACTTCTAAAATTTGATACTTGTAGGTTTTCATTGGCACATCTTGGCACCGTATTGTCTAAGGAATCATTTGAAGGTCCCCTCGAAGCTCGATAAACACCCCACCTTGTCAGGCCAGGAAATCAAAAAAGCACAGAACCAAGGATGCAACTGCCTTAATAAAGATAATAAAGTGCTTTAAACTGCCAATCAAAACCGGAACCTTGGCCCATGGCCCAGCCGCATCCATAGGACCACGTAGAATTGTTTTTTGTATCCTTTTGATGATTCTTTTTGTGGAGTTTGTGGTTTCGTGTTTTCGCGAGGTGGACCAACTTGTGGCCCTCGCAGACAAGCATGATCAAGAGTTGGACGAGCTTCTGCGAGTCGCGGAAGCAGTGGCCCGAGGAGAGACACCTCAAACAGCTGCGTTCGAGAGCTTGGAGCGGACATGCCGCGCAATTGAGGGCACTTTGAACATTTTGGGTGAGATCAAGAAGGACCTCCGTGAACTGATGCGGCAGGCAACAGTGAACAACACGGCAATTCAAGGGACTTCGGCCCTTGGCATCACTGCACTTTGTGTTGCGCCAGTCGTAGCCGTCCCTTGCGGCATAGCTTTTGCGGTGTTCGCATCAACCTCCGCCGTCACAAGCGTGGGGGCTGCGGTGGCGGAGATGATCATTGATGGGAAACAGCAGCAGCAACTCATGGACTTGCGTGAGAAGCTTCAGGCTTCCATGCAAAAGTTGGAGGAGGAGGAAGATGAGGAGGGAGGCTGGACAATTGACAAATGGGTTCAAGGATCCAGAACGTTCGCAAGTTTTGCTTCTTCTGTTCTTGATCTTGGAGAGAAGATCACAGGCAAAATTATCTTTAAAGCTGGCAAACTTGCTTGCGACGGTGCAAAGACTGCAGCGAAAGCTCTGGGGATCGTTGGTGGTGGGGTTGGGATCGCTGTCGGGCTCATCGACGTTGTGAACGGTGTGGCTTCCCTCGTGAAAGGATGTGCCACAGCCAAAGCAGCAGGTGAGCTTGTGGACGTGATTGAAAGAGAGGAGAAGAAGCTGGAGGAACAGCTGGAGAAGTTTTACGGGCCGCAAGATCCCCAATAGCCCCAATAGCCCGTGCATTTGATGTGATGCTTGTCAAATGAGTCGATTGCGCAAGCCGCATTTTTCCGCATGCTCCGCCTTTTTGGTTTGTTCCAAACCATTTTAAGCCGAGCAAAGCTCGCTAGTCAAGTTAGACTGCTTGTGCAGAATCTTGTCAGACTTGTTAGACTATAGACACATCAGAACCCAGAGCCCGTTTCCTGTCTGAGGAAAAGCAGCGCCAAGCGACATTAACTGATTAATAATTAATCAAGCGATTTGTGATATTTGCCGATCTTGGCAAAAGCAGTCAACACACGTGCAAGTGGCATCAAAATTTGGTCCTTGAATCTCTGAGACAAAGGTGGCGCAAATTGTTGACTCGGTCGAGTGCGCGTCTTCCTGGCACCAGGTTTGTGCGCCCTAAAGCTCTTAGACTCTGAAGATGTGTGCAGTGATGTGCAGTGATGACATGGCATGGGTTTTTCTGGAAAAGGAGAACCCCCAAATTCCAAAGTGTATTTGACGTGACAAATGTATGCATTTTTTTCTTCGACAAACGCACATTCCGTGAGAGATTGCTTACTGCGGATTGGATATGTCAAGACCAGTTATGTATTCTTAAATGAAGCGAATGTGCAAGCAGTATCTTGCCATTCCAGTTTGCTTTAGCAGCTAGCAAAATAGTGCTTCACTGGAGGTTTTTTTTTTGGTTGTTTACGCTAGACCTGACAGGAGCTGGGCGTAGCAGGCGGTGGATTTGGTGCCCTTTGGTGCCCTGGCTCATGGGGAATGGCTTCCGAGCCGCTGGCCGTAGTGCCTCGGGGGTTGATGATTTGTTTGATGTTTTCCGTGTCCACTAGTCTACTGTAGTAGCTCACATTCTATCAATTTTTGCATGTATCTTGCTTCAACTCGGAGAAACCTCATAACCGGAGCAAATCATAAGGACAAAAATGGTATGAGCAAAACAGACAACTCGTTGAAGTCTAAGGCAGGAGCCATGTTGAATGCGTAGTCGTCCACCCTCTGGAGCTCTAGAGCTGACATGTCAACAGAGGTTGTCAAAAATGAGGAACAGAAAAGAAAAGATAGAAAAGCAGAATCTCCAGATAGGATGCATAAAGATCACCCGTTCGGTGAGGTTTCCGAGAATGGACGTTGCCATTGAAGGCCCTGGAAGATTTGGGAAGATCGCGTGAGATCAGCTGACGAGCTTCTCATCATGATGCTGTCATTTCAATCAGTTCCAACATCATCAAAAGGTCCACTAGATCTCAGTAGATTCTTGAGGGGCTTCACAAAAACAGTCAGTCCTCTGGCAATTAAAGACACCAATCCAGGACACAAGGTGGATCAGATTCCAAGAAAATATAGATCTCAAAGGCAAGGACATCTTGAAGTAATTTTATTGTTATCAACATTGATACTGTTCGCCATTTTGTCGGGATACCTGCAGGTTTTCTTCCATGATGAGAGCTGACCATGGAAATCGGGGTCCGCCACAGTCCCCGAATGCAAACACGGAATGTTTTTTGCAGCTTGCAGTCCAAATTCTTCTGTCTTGAGACATGTCAGTGAGCGGTGACGATGATGATCTCCCTACATGCGAATGTGGACAGACCATGACCATCGAAAAGGGCACCATTCCGATGTGGAGATGCAACATTTGTGAAGAGTTAAAGGCTTCTGTCCTGAAATACACCTGCGCTTGCGGGCGCAGTGTTTGTGATGAGTGTGCTTGGCTCAATTGCGGTGAGGAGATTGAGGAGGAATGGGAAGAAGACTATGAAGAATGGGATGAGTGCTGTGAAATCGGCGCATCTAATTTTTGGAACGGCTGCGACCAGTACCAGCACCAAGAAGAGGAGCAATGGCAAGATTGGGACTGCGAAGCTTCACCGGAGGACTGGGAAGAGTACGGAGAGTATGGCCAATGGAATGAGTACTGCGAGGTTGGCGCCCAGGAATGGAGTGGATGTGACCAAGATGATGAGGCAGTTGCGAAATATTCTGATCAACTCCCAACCCTCCTCACAGAGGCCCAGAAGGCAACGCAAGAGCTCAAAGCAGCTCTCAATTTGAAAGACTGCGATGCCGCTCCCTGTGATGAAATATGTAGAAATTCTAATGCAATGCATACGAGTGAATCTGGAGACAGGCCGAATGGTCACACTCCTTCTGATTCGTTGTGAAGTGCAGAGTGAAATTTAGACTCTGAAATAGTTGTCACGATTGCTGTGGCAAGTTTTCAGTGCGTAGGCATTTGAATCGATAGGCCGATGCCTGCCAGACAACTGCAGGTGTTTCCCAAAAATAGTGAAACCGTCAATCAATATTCAGGCCAACCCCACCATTTGCCCAGAGACATCATCCGTTTTGAAACCAGTGCTGCAACCGGTGACTCGGGCATTCCCCACCTCTAAAAAGCACCTGGAGTCTCTGTCTACATCGCGCAGCCAATGGACTTCGCCTTCAACGGAAAAAAAGTTTGCGATGCCATCCAGCTGGATTCAAGGACTAGTCAGGCCATTCGTTTTTATCAATACCAAATTGCATCAAATTGCCATTCTACAGGTAGAACTAGAACGATCATTGCCTTTTAGCCAGTAGGTATGAGATAATACGTTGATGGTGTTCTATGAGAAATTGAGTTGTTTAGAGATTCCACCGGTGCCACTGTCTGAGTTTCGACCGAAATTCCTGAAGAATATGTGACTAATATAGATCTGAAAATAGGGTATCTATAAAAATCCAAAAGTGATCAAAAGTGTATATCATCTCATATCATCTCATATCATCTTCCATTTTCAGACACCATCTGACCCGGGAAGATGGGCGGACCATTCCCTACAAAGGGGACGCCGCGCAGGTCGAAAAGAAGAGCAACAGCAGCTCTGCACCGGCGACCGCCAAAAAAAGGGCTGGCGTTTCAGAGTTGCAATGGACGTCTTCCCAAATTGGGTCCTATAAAGTTAACAGATAGTTAACAGCAACCATGGATATATACATGTCAATGTATGTGTGATCCGAGAGAACTGGGATATCGGATAGTGCTTTCAGAGTGGCAAGCCTGGTGACAAACCAATTGCTTCTCCGGGAGTTGTGCAAACATTGCTGTTCATTGCTGCTTGGCTATGGCGTCGCCAGGAAACAACAAGGCTTCCAAAAACAGCCGACAGATTCGGTTGTTTTGGCAACAGATGGAAGTAAGTGCCTTGATTGGGCGCAACTCAGTACTCGTACATACCAACATCCATCAAAGACCTGCCACATGTAGGTTTTTTTCGAAAAAGCAAAAAACTCCTTGGGTACATGTTTTGATCCCTACAACTGGATGATAAGATGGTGGGATACCAGCCATACCAGCCATTTCTAGGTGCCCTTTAGGGTCCCAATGTTTGGCCACACCGTTTGCAGCCTGTCGCTCCTGACGGATCCAGACGGTTCCCATGGATGCTGAGCCCAAAATTCAAGCGACTGGTGGCGCGGGAAGCGAGCTTTACCACCAAGAGCAAGGCTGGATGCAGATATTTTGGGAGAGTCAGACACTATGATGAACCATGATGAACCCACATGAGATGGTTATTCTTATAAGCATTTATAAGCCCCTTTAAAGGTTGTTGCCAGTTGCTTTGATTTGTTCACGCCAATCCCTCCATGTCTGCAGGACTTGGTGCGATTTCTTTTGACGGGCGGCAACTTGGAGGTCTCCATCAATGGTACCTTCGGCAAGACTCTTCAAGTACTTCGGGTCGATGGTGATCATTCAGGTCGAGTGTCGGATCAGGACTGTGAGATGTTGGGCTTCCAGCAGTTCATTTGGGAAAACTATGTGGTAAGCCGTAAGCCATCGTAAGCCAATGATCAACGCCAATTGGGGCTGGTTTATAATTTGGGTTGCCTCATTAAGCGCAACATCACTCAGCTTGGCCCAAAAGGCGCTTTTGTTTCGTGTTGGTTTGGCAACGGATTGCCATGGACCGTATCGAGGACGACTGGGTCGCTGTTGTGCCCGCGGCATTTCTGAAAATCATCGAGAAGATCTCACGATTGGCCACTGTTGCGGAGGCGTCCAAAGGGTGCACCGACAGTGGCAAAAGACAGATATTCGAACAGGCGTCAAATGGAGTTCCAAACATAGTCCAAACATAAAGTCCTTCATTTCGGCAATGTGTTTTCTTGGGGAGGTTCCGAGTTTGAGAAGGAGTCATTTGGCTAGTTTTTGCACATATTGGAATCACACCCAGCATGTAAAAGATGTATTGCCTTCAGGTGCCGGTCTTCAGTTTCCATGGTTCCTGCGCTTCAGAGGCTGGATTTCTCCAATGCATCCCAGGGATCAGGCGATCGGAGGCATTGTTGATTTCTTACGATTGGCTGGTGATTGGTTTAGGATCAATGATCAACTTATGATCAACTTATGATCAGCTTGTCAAATATGATAATTCTTGATCAGATTCAGCTCCCTGTCCAGAATGACCCAATGACTCCAACCTTGGTGCACTTGCAGGCCTTTGCGCTGGTGCAGCTGCAAAGTCATGGCCAGCTGCGAATTTCCTGGGAGAGTGGCAGATGTGAGATGACCAGATTGCCCAGAGACTTGGTGCAGGAATTGGCTGCCAGTGGTGTCGTTTTTTTGGGCCAGGACGTCCCTGTTGGAAGAGAAAGGTCGCGTAGCCAAAGCATTGTTTAGGAGCAATATGACGTTTTGTCCATTACCTAAAGTTTTTCAGGCGGAGAATCTGAAGATATTCAAATTCACAGCCCTGCGATGGGCCTGATTTTTCCGATGAATTTGGGGTACCGGGTAGCGGGGACCGGGTAGCGGCGGCAACTACTTCTGCTGAGCCTCAGCTTTCAAGCTTCACCGCATTCGATCTGATTTATAGCTGCTTGGGTACCCAGCGGTGTCACTTTCCTGCCCTTCTGCCTATGGTTATCTTTGCATTTGCAAGGTTCAATGAATATTTTGGACTCTAAAACACACAGGAGTCATTGCCAGTTCAATTGTTTGGGGTTTGAGGTTGCCTAGTTTGTTGAGGTAAGCATGCCCTTCCTCAGATCGAAAAGATTGCGCAGTGGCTGGCGAACAAGCAGTTCATCCTTGCAGTCGAGGAGCCTAAAACCAAACCTACCAGTTTTGCAAAAAATTATGTGGCTATTCAACCGTATTTCCCAGTATAGTTTGTTTGAATGTTTATTTTCTGCAGTGTTGAAGGCTCATGCTGTGGAGATTGCACTTGAAAATCTGAAAGGCCGACTTGGTGAGAGGTGTCCTTCATTTAGTGAGTGAGTGTGATGAGTGTGCACACCATCATGGAGCTAGATGCTCAGTGGATGTGTTTGTATCTGAAGCTTTTTTTCTTAAAGCGTCCCCTGATTGCAACACAATCATTTTTGATGCACGTAAGTATCAGTAGAAGTTCATGTTTTAGGTCCACTTTGATGTGGTTATTGCATACTAAGGACTTGCTGACAACAGGTAGGTGGTTCGAGCAAGACTCTCCTTTGTAGCATCAACAGTGAAACCAGAGTTAGACCGTTGCGCAGATTGTTCCGGAATTGTTTTGAAAGCAAGAAGAAACTATCATGTTCGGTGCCTCTTAAAACAACAACGTTACCGATACCATGATGAAAATGAGAGCTTTCCAGTTTACGACTCAATGACACTCCAAACTTTCATGGTTTGGTTAATTCATAGTTTTTCATGAACTATCTCCATGTTTGTTTTGCTGATTGCCCCACCAAAACAAACTTGCAGGACACTTCTGCAAGCGAAGTTCACCTTCAAAGTCTCAAGGCCCTTGCAGACGTGGCGCACGGCGTATCTCTGGCGGTGCCCCGCGGTGCCCAAGGCTACGCCTTGGCGCTGTGCTTGGCTCCGATCTTGGAGCTTCAACGCCCCTCAGCTGAAGGGGCGGTGGTGACATTGGGTGAACAGCTTAGTTTTATCATCACATTGAGTAGGAAATGTAGGAAGAAAAATCATCAAGGATGAGACTCATCATGGAGTTGTCAGTCAACCTAGTTGTGCAAAGCGGGTTGGAATTCCTAGGTAGGCTCTTTATTGGCTCTCTTTTGCTTCAGTTTGGTTTGACTTTGCAGCCCCGTGCTTGTAGGTTTTGAAATGTCTTGAATCATGTTATTAAAGCAATCCTTGGATCTCATCCTGTCGGGTCCTTTTGCGGATTGGTCGTTTCCTCCAGGTCCACTGCTCTTGGTGGGCTCTGACCAGACCGCGACCCCGGCAGTTGCGAAGGCGTTCCAAGTGGCGCAGGCGACAACATTGGGGCTTTGGGTGGTGAAGATGACAAAGTTCCCCAGGTGGTTTGCTGATTTTAATCCGAAGACCACCGGATTGGTTGCTGATTTTTGGGGGGTACCAGCTTCAGAGAACTGGGATGAAGATCAGAAGGCTAGAAATTCAAGTGAAGCATATCCAAGCTGCATATGACAGGCTTCAGGACCCCATTGCGTTTGGGCGTGTCCTCCTGATACTGCGCATGACGCCTTGGTCCTGCTGGAGGACTGGGGTGCAGACATTGAGGGTTTGATGATTTCGATGGTTTTTGATGGCTAGGATAGCAAAGCAAAAGTTGGGTCCGACAAGTAGATCCAAGGAACAGTTCTATTCACAATAAGTTCATCGCTCATCTCTTGATTTGCAAGTCTTTGGCTTTTTCAAACCTTACTGGGGCTTCTTGGTGACCCTTGCCCCGCCCCAATTGGTGGCGGCCCCAGATGAGGAGCTGCTGCAGGCATATCGCGCGGCCAGACCCTTCGTGCACAGCTTGATTGGTGGCTTCGGGGTTTTGGAGGCCGACCTCAGAGAGGCCGGCACGATCCGGCACGGCGGGGGTTGGTGGTTGGCTGATGTTGGCTGTATGGAGCAGTCTGGAAATTGATGGAAATGGACAGGGAGTTCAATGGAAAATGTACCCGGCCACCTTAGGATGAGGAGGGTGATGGAAGCAACTTGAACGGATTCTTTTCACAAAAACATAAAAAACCGATGGGACAGGATTTGGGACCACATGCGCCGGAATCCCAGCAAAATGGCATCAACGAGGAATATGATGATTTCTGGGACACCATGGGACACCTGAGTTCACCTGACCAGTTCTTTTTGTGAAGGGACGACCAAGGGTTGAAGTGGCTGGGCACACACAGTCCATGTCAGGCGTTGGAGAGTGCGGTCGACTTCTTGCAGTCTGCTGAGGCACAGTGACAGTGAGTTTTGGCACGGCAGACAAGTAAATCTCCAGCCGAGTATTACTCTTTCTATCCTTTTGGACACCCAAAGGACTGATGGATCTTAATTGTAACTGCAATATGATGTTAGTTTGAAACTTTGTTGGTTTAGTTTTCTCCTCTTTGATCACCACTCCCAAATGTTGTTAATTAAATTTTCCTATATTCGAACCATCCCACTTTGGGCTCATTTTTAAAAAACGAAACCCAAACGTGTGAGCAGTGTTCAAAACCCCGCCTGGTTGATGATTAGTTTGGGGATACTACTATCCACCTATATTGGGAATTGTGAGTATTATACTGATTATTGATATAGCACCAGTAGAGGGATTATATATGATTGATTATGATTGTATCCCAATATACTAACCAATCCCCAATAGTGATCATCATAATCCATTAACAGAATCCCGTTCTCAACAGCCCCCAGGTCCTCCCTGTCGTGGCACCACCCGCAGCAACGCATCGTCGTTGTGCCGCTCCAGCGACACTGCGGACCGTGGGGTGCACTGCTGCGGCGCTGGTGAAGTTGGCACAGGCTGGTGGAAAGATGTGGAAAAGTTCTGGGAAATCATAGCCACCGGAATTGGATACACATGTGAAGCATAGTGAATTGTATTTATATGTACTGATATTGATATATTTTATGGGAAATGTAAGATGGAAAGATGTATGAGAAATATGGCTAGAAATTATCCCATGATTGTACTATTATTGTACCATGTGTTCGATCCAATCTGGAAAAAATGGACCATAGTTGGAGACATGTGGATCAAAAGATGGGTTGATGGGTTGAGGCCATGCAAAAGCGAAGGGGAAGAGGGATGGCATGGGATCGTTCTACTTGTTGGAACTTTTGGAAGTGCTTGGAAGTTTAGTGTAATTCATGGAAATGTGCGACAGGAGCAATTTGGCGACATGTGGTTCCAAAAGGAGCCCCGGCATGCTGAAGGACGGAAGCGGTTGTTCTATGAGCGATCTCAGTCTTAAGAGAGTTTGCCTTTAAATGAATTGAAGACACAGGATCATGCCATACCTAATAATTCAGCCACGGCGATCCAATTGATCAACATCTTTGATGTCTCATACATGTCTTTCCCTTGAAGTTTCTGAAGTGATTAATTCATATTAATTCCATTTGTTGATTACAGACAGTAAAATGTGGTATGCACCTCAATTCAACCGACCGGAGATGGGGTTGGCATTCCCAGGGGGTCCCATCTCTGCAGGAGAATCCGTGATCCTGTTGGACCTGTCAGATCCAGCGGCTCTGCAGTTTCTGCGACAGCGTCAGGCACAAGCTGAGGCAGGATATGGCAGAGTGAATGGTTGGTGAATGGTTGGTGAATGGTTGGTGAATGGTTGGTGAATGGTTGGTCGTGTACAGAAGATGTGAAGAGATGGTTGCAGTATGTCAGTTTACGATATGCGTGCATCTTCCTTGTAAAGAAAGACGTGGAGATCTGCAAATGCATGAAGCGAAAGCTATCACAGAATTTAGGAATTCTTGCCTGAAACGTCTTCTAACAGTAAATTCAGAGATCCGGAATGATCCGGATGTGTATTTCCACGTAGCAGCTTTTGTTTCACTTCTGGTCATTGCTGTTGTTATTCTGCCAGGACGGAGAGAGTCCTCATGTTTTGGCGCTCTTGCCGGGCATGTCTGCAAGTCGAAGTGTGCCCTGGTTTCAGCAACGGCGTCTTTTAGCGTAACCATGGATCCAAATGGCCGGGGGAGACAGTTGCATCCATGCACATCCAAAGTTGTTGGAAAGGGGAAAGCAACCAAGTGGACAAAATCATAGATTTCTTCATTTTTTGGCAATATGTGCATGTATTTCCATATAACAATATAATATATATATATATATATTTACCATATGTTTACCATTGGTCGTTTGTACACCAAGGCTTGGAAGTTGGTAGCAGAACCCCTGGCCATTCTGCTGGGTGCCGGAGAAGTTGCTTGGCTCGTTGGGTAGAGTTGGGTAGATGGCGGGTTGTCATGAGCCGTTTTTTGAACATATTGATAGAATCGAATTATATGTGTTCCAGCTGGAAACTGGGTGTTCTTTTTCTTGCCATTTTTCTGAGATTTACAATGAGTGGGTGTAGTTTGGGTAGTTCCATGCATTGGTTTGAGGATGTTGGTAATGTGAAGGGCAAGCACAGCGGTTTTTAACACGATCTCCTTTGGCGACTTAGTTTTTGGCAACAAGTTGGTGCATTCCAAATGCCACTCTGCTTGGCAAAGGCATGAAACCTCCAACATTTTTTCGCGGGTTCAAGGAATCCATGTTTCAGATTGTTTCCAGGATATGCCAAGATATCTTATCAAGATATCCCATCAAGACATCCCACTGTCGCGGTTGGCAACATGCCCTACTTGGACAGATCATGAAATTGGCTTCACGCCATGTGAAATCCCCAGCTGGCCACGGATTTCGAAGAACTTAGGAGCTGCCCGACCTGGGGCTGGTGATTGGAATGTGCCTGGGTGATGCTGAAGGTTCACCGGCAATTTCTTGGATGTCTTTTAGTGATTTTAGTGCTCCAAACCCGTGTCCTGTGTTTGGTGTCCAACTGGGAGGCCTGGATGTTCGCGATTGCGTCCTTCTGTTGGAGGTTGGGAGTCTCGGGTGCAAACTCCTTAGAAACTCCAAGGCATCCAGTACCAATCACCAAGCGAGGTACAAAGCCGCGAGTGTCTGTGGGGAGAAGCATTATAATCATCATAGACTAGAATATCATAGATTTATAGAAAAACTCAAACAGGACCAGCCAAAAACATGAAACATCAGAACATGGAAATTCAATGAAATTCACCAAAAGTCTATGAACAAATTGAGGATTTTCAGCAAAGTCAACTGGAGGCCCTGATGACCGCCCCCTTGGCTTCAGCCGCCTTCCAGCTGCAGCCCTTTCCGCAGATCCACCTGCTGTTGGCCGGTTGCCAGGGCTGCCAGGTGGGAGGTTCACCTGGGATTTCGGTATTTTTTTCAGATTACACCAAGAAATGGACTAAAACAACATGGTACATGCAAAAAATGGCATCAAAAATGGGGATCCCGGAAATGTTGGAAGCTGAAACTGAAGAAATGCTGTTGATTTAGTGATGCTTCACAAAGCTGCACTGATTTCCAAAGGCGAAGTGATGCCAGGCATTTATATATGTGAAACCCGACTTTTTTGCAGGACCTGCATTCGGAATCATTTCCTGAAGTCCTTGGAAGTGAACTTGGCTTGGGAGAGGCCGAGATGCTGCACCGAGATGCTGCATGCAGTAGTCGAATTCCATGGAATTCCTGTAGCAAAACTGCAAAAAAAACAGCAGCCCACTATGATAAACCGGTACCAAGATTGATACTTATCACATTAAACATATGATATAACATGATACAACACAACAAACATAGATCATCATAGATCCCCTTTTGCACCATTTGTTCGAAAGCTGCAGGTGACCGCGTCCTTCAGTCTGTGGCCCACCTGCGAGCGCGGCCGGCTGCTGCCAGCGGAGTTGCTGCGAGCCACGCTGCCAGCGGCGGTGGCGCGGGGAGGAGCGGCCTATGAAGCGGCGGTGGTCAGGGAGCCGCGAGTGTCTTGCACTTGAAAAAAACTGTGGAAAAAATGGAGAGAAATGGGGAAAAATCATGAATTTTGACTTTTGGTGATATTGCAGAATCATGTTTGATGAAGGAGTTTTGCAGGGACTTGTACCGGTCATGAGCTGGAAAGGTATGGCACTTGCTGCTTCATGAGGAGAGAGAGGCATCGGATTTGGCCAGTGTCTTTTGTGCTGCTTTTCTAGTTGAGACTCGGGTTCTCAAAATCCATTTGGCAAGAAAAGAGTATGCAAGGGTTCTACAATATCCTACAGTCAACACTTGATGGATGATGACCAATGCAGATGCGGATGCAGATTCATGTGGATCATGATGGCACCGAGGGTTAACGAGTTGAAATCAATGTTATCATGAAGGTTTGGTGGTAGTGAACAATAATGATGATGATTCATTGACAGTATGTTTGTTGCTATCATGATTAATTCTCATGTTTTGTTGACTATTACATATGTGTTATAATATGGTAGCGCTGGAAAATCACAATGTTTAACAGCTAATTTCTCTTTAAATAGTCCATTTTCCACGCATAGCGGTGTTAATTAATGGATGACGACTTGATGGTTTGATGGTGGTGCTTTTGCCAGGCCTTAGTTCTGAAACGTGCGGCCGGGGACTTCGCTGGCAGGGCTCAAGGGGCCTTCCAATTTCGCTTCTCGGCCAAGAAGGGCACCTGGTGGCAACATGGTCCAATGGTAGCTAGATTTCAGATGTCATCTGTTTCAGTTTCTAGAAGTTTTATAGGTTTTGGATGGTTTTGGTCATGTCCACTTTGGAAGATGGGTGGAATTCATTTCGTAAAGTGATGTTTTCCACACTTTTCACCTGGATGATCCAACCCAGATCCAACCCTCTGCCCAGGAGGAGGCGATGGTCCTTCGGCCCACCTCTGGTCGTTGGCTTCGAAGCTGGAAGGCCAGGCCATCCTCGGCTGTGGATCCAAGGGTTTGGAGGGGGTTGGTCATTCAAAAGATGGGGAAAATTATGATCAACCTGTCAAGATTGGGGTTTAGACATACCAGTAGCTTAGTTTCAGATCAATCCAGGTGAAATTGGGGGTGTTTGAGGTGTAGTGGAGAATGATGGTCAGGTGGATGCCCAATTTCAAGATGAGATTCATGCTGACATTAGTGGGGGATGCAGACCAACTGGAGAGCTCCCATGCTGATCCAGTCTTGAGGCGAAGCTCAAGATGAGACCCCCTTGCAGAGGTGCAGCGAAGCGAGTGTTTCAAGGGGGGCCACTTGATGAAATGATTGTTTCTGGCTACTAGTAAGATCTAGTAAGTAGGTCAGATTGGTTTGCTTAGATAAGTGTACTTTCGGCGAAAATTACCCCACAAACTGCAATGATTCCGCATCCACACTGCTAAGTTCGAGCAGTTTGGGAGAGGTTTGCCCCAGACGGTCGGTATGAAATCGATGGGGTGCAACCGTTGCACCCAGTCCTAAGCTGTGCTCGTGTCCTGCAGTGAAGTTTGCCAGGAGGGCTCGGAGGGCTACAGCGAAGACTATGAGGCCCGGGCCTGAGGGGATGATCTAAAGCCTGGCGAAGCTGGCCTAGTTTTCACATCAGCTATATAGTTGTTTGGATGATCATATGATATCATATGGTTCATTATGGTTCATTATGGTTCCACGATTAGGTGTTGATATGTGTTGATCCATACCAACATATACCAACTAATATCCAATATCCAGAGAAGTCAGAAATGAATGAGACATGACTTCACCTTAGAAGCGCGCCTAAGCTGTTCAGGACGAAGAGCCACATGGTGACCAAGATGCTTCAAGCGATGGGACTTGACAGAGATCCTTGACGACTTTGGGATCATCTTATCCCTGAGCAGTACCAGGCCCGACAGATTTGCGGGCAGACCTGCGCCAAGAAGCCAGAGAAGTATCTTGAAAGCCATAGAAAACCAGTCTGCATCTTGGGTCATCTTGGCTTTGTATTGATGGATTTGGATTGGATTTGGTATTTTACAAAACAGTTTGTGGACAAATCCGTCAGCTTGGCTTCAGTCCAATTCCTGACAGGTCAGGTCGTCCACAAGATGCGCCGAGTCCGCAGCTCAAGAGATGTTTTGGTCTGTTGATGTCTTAGTAATTGAAGAAACCAAAGAAAGTAGTAGGTGAGCAAACATCAAACATCTGTTGTAGGTTGATGTATGCTGATGTTTATTGATGTTTGTTATTTGTGGCCTAGTAGCCCGACCTTTGAACGGCTAATGTTTGTCGTTTTGGTGTCTTGGACACTTCCCATGCGAAACACGTTTGCACCTGGTACAGTCTCAATTGCCAGCACCCAAGGTGTTCGGATTCCTTCACAGATTGTTATAATGTGTTATACAGTAGTCTACAGGATCGATGGCAATCCAGGAATCGGTATCATTCCCCAAAAGCTAGGTGACTTGTGCAACTCACATCAGTAACATCAGTGGATATCAGTGCCACAACTGCCAACGCCATGGGCGCGGGTGCATCGAGCCTGGATGAAGCCACCATGCAGCAGTTCATCTCGGAAAATCTCGAGCGAGCCGAAGAGGTTCTTGCCACAGCCCAGCAGCCTCTTGGCATAGCTTGACCATGCTTGACCGATGTGCAAATCTTTGCAAATCCCTGAAATGCCAAGGGACATGAATCGGACGTGAATGCAAGTCCTGTTCAGAGAGTGTTCGATGGGTTCAGTTGTCTCGGTTGTCCCTTTGGGATTCATGGATTTCTTGTCTTCTAGTCTTGCAGAGGCTTTTGTTCTCGATGAATCTTCTTTTGTTTATAGCCAGCATATGCCAGCACTACCTGAGGCTGGTAGCACAGGAGAAGCGTGCTCGAGCCAATGCTGACGGGTCAGGGGCGAACTCTTTGAAGATCCAGGGTTTGGATGGATCGACATTTCAGCTTCAAGTTGGCGATGCTGCAACTGTCGCAGATGTCTCCAAACAAATCTCAGAGAAGATGGAGATGAAACCAAGTAGCACTTTGGTGCTGACTTCGGGTGGCAGCATCTTGAATGACTCCCAACCACTACTGCAACAAGTAGAGTCTGGGGAAATCAGCTTCGTTGTCAAGCAAATCAGTCCCTACCAGGCTGTAAAGAGTTTTTACCAAGCCGCACAAGATACGTCAAAGACAGCCTTGACCGCGGCAGATTTGAGTGCAATCAATGCGGTTTCCTCATTAGAAACTGACTACACGTTCGACCAGAGTTTAGAAGGCATCCCTTTGCCGAGCAGTTTGCAAACTTTGATTTTTGGATATGACTTTAACCAGAGTTTGGAGGGTGTGACCTTGCCAAGCAGCTTGCAGACTTTGACCTTCGGTGTTCATTTTGACCGGAACATGGAGGGTGTCTTGCTGCCCGACAATCTGAAAGTCTTGAACTTTGGTGCGGAATTCGATCGGAGCTTGCAGGGTTTGAAGCTCCCCAACAGCCTGCAGAGGTTGTCCTTTGATTGGGCTTTCAACCAGAGCTTGGAAGGAGTAACACTGCCAAGTAGCTTGCAGACTTTGGAGTTGGGGCCGTCTTTCAACAAGCCATTGGCAGGTGTCTCGTTGCCGGGCAGCCTGCAGACTCTCACCTTTGGCGTTGCTTTCAACCAAAGCTTGAAAGGTGTTGCGCTACCAGAAGGCCTCAAGACCTTGAGTCTTGGGAAGTGGTCTAACGAGAGCTTGGAAGACGTCACACTGCCAAGTAGCTTGGATACGTTGACCCTGAGCGACAATTTCAACCAGAGTCTGGAAGGTGTTGCGCTGCCAAGCAGCCTGCGCACATTGAAGTTTGGTGAGGCATTCAACCAGAGCTTGGAGAGTGTAACGCTGCCGAATAGCCTGGAGGTATTGACCTTTGGCTACCAATTTGACCAGAACTTGGAAGGAATCGCGTGGCCAAGCAGTTTGCATACTTTGACGTTGGGCAATCATTCCAAAGAGCAGTTGGAAGCTGCGAAGCTGCCAAGCACTTTGCAGACTTTGACCTTCGGCAGTAATTTCAATGAAAGCTTGGAAAGTATCATGCTGCCAAGCAGCCTACAGACCTTGATCTTTGGGGAGTTCTTCAACCAGAGTTTGAAAGATGTGAAGCTTCCCAGCGGCCTGCAGAAGCTAGAATTTGGCTGGGAGTTCAATCAAAGTTTGGAGGGTGTGACCTTGCCAAGCAGCTTGCAGACTTTGAGGTTTGATAATGACTTTGACCAGAGCTTGGAAGGTGTGACGCTGCCAAGTAGCATTCAGACATTAGAACTTGGGACGGAATTCAAGACGAGCTTAGCAGGGGTCATCTTGCCAAGCAGCCTGCAGACTTTGGCATTTGGTAGCGAATTCAACCAGAGTTTGGACGGTGTCGCATTTCCATCTGGCTTGCAGACTTTGGCTTTCGGCTATCATTTCAACCAGAGCCTGGTAGGCATCACTCTGCCAAGCAGTCTGCAGACTTTGATCTTTGGGGATGACTTTAACCAAAGCTTGGAAGGTGTCATGCTGCCAAGCAGCCTTCAGACACTGACCTTCGGGAGGGAGTTCAGTCAGAGTTTGGACGGTGTCGCATTTCCATCTGGCTTGGAGACTTTGGCTTTCGGCTATAATTTCAACCAGAGCCTGGTAGGCATCACTCTGCCAAGTAGCCTGAAGACTTTGACCTTTAATGAAGACTTCAACCAGAGCTTGGAAGGTGTCATGCTGCCAAGCAGCCTTCAGACACTGACCTTCGGGAGGGAGTTCAGTCAGAGTTTGGATGACGTGGTGCTGCCAAGCAGCTTGCGTGAATTATGTTGGCACGGAATCACCGTAGAACTATTGTAATTAATATATGTTATAAGTTATAAGATTATTGTAGCACAGCTACTGTAACGCTGTTTGTATGCATCGTTTCACACGCTTACCGTTTCACAGCCAAGAGGAGCACGTGCAGCAAAAAGGTGTAGCCATTCGTAGTGTCTCATTGCCTTCGGCCTCTTTCAAGCCCTGCAACGGGACGGGATTTCACAGCGAGGTCTCTCATGGTCCACAACTTCGGAGGTGAAGTTTTGGCGAGGACATAAGTCTTCCAAAACCAATGCTTCTGGCGTAGCTACAAGGAAGCGGATGAAGCGGCTGTTTTATGGTCTTTTGGAGTCTCAGGACACCCTTTTTGAATCGTTTTAGACGTAATGATTCCCTTTTACTAAAAAAAAAGAGTGATGCTCAACTCAACGTCCAGACTTGGCAAACCTGCTTTTTTTCCTGATACTGATACGTTTCTTGGCTTTTGGACTTTGCCAATGATTGCTAAGCTGTTTGCTTCGCAGGAAAACAGTGATATTGAGACAGCGGTGCTGCATACTGGACGTCATGTTGACCCAAGCGGAAACGGCGGCCAATTTGAAGCAGTGCAATATCACCACGTGAAACAAAAATGGACAAGGGACAAGCTGCATTGACTTCCAGTGCCAGTTGACAGAGTTGAAAACCGTTGCTCAAATACTCCTCAGTCGTTTCATCCATTCAGAAGCAACATTGCTTTCTTTTTGGCTCACAGATTTCAGGTGTTCATCCTTGAGAAAACAAAGGAGTTTTCATGGGTTTCTGAGTTTCCGTACTTGTTTGGTGGATTGGTCAACTGCGCATGACAAGAGCTGCCGAGAGATGTGTGCAGCTGAGCAGACGAGACGACTTCTTGATTGTGTCAAAGGAAATCAACGTTGAAGTGGATTACATACACCTCGTAAGATTTCCAGTTTCTGGATGAAATACTTCCGTAAGCTTCCGTACTAAGTTACTAGTGGTTCTGTGAATCAATTGGTATTCCAATGATTTGGGGCGTACCATGGCGTACCTCAAATGCGGGTTCCCCACGGGTTCCCCACGTCTTGAAACAGCGGAGTAACTGCCCATCCAAGGTCTGGCATCAGACTGCCAGATCAGGTGCAACTGCAGTGATGGCACCTTTTGTTCCACCTTTTGTTCCACAACCCTCACTGAATGAATCTGAATGAAACATTTGATTTGATGTACTTAAGTGTTACAAACCTCCAATTGATATGATATTGCTATGTGTTTTATTGTTGAGTTGGCATTTTCCATCTGTGCTATGCACTGCAGGTCAAAAACAGAGAAATCCTAAAGGATTTGAGCATTTTTGAGCATCCGCAGGTCCAGCAAGCACTCTACGAAGGGAATGAGATTCCCAGCTATCTAGAGGCTGGCAAGATGGGAAGTGGATCAATGGATGCTGGCGTCATGGCACGAGTGTTTGAGAGGTCTTGATGGATTCTAAGGTAGTTTGGCCGGGGAACAGTTCGCCATTGTTAACCATTCTTCCTCATAGTCCACCAATCAGATTTGGATGTGATTCAAATGTCTGCTCCCAAAGTTGGATGGTTGGAAAATCAACTTGACCAGTTGGTACCCCAAATGGTTGATTTCGTTTTTAGCACGGTGTATTGGCATGTATTGTCGGTTGCCCTTCCAGGAGATTGCTTCTCAAGTTGGCGCCCGAAGCCCCAGAGTATGCAAGGGTGTCGAATCAGTGACCAGCTGATGATTGGGATTGACAAATCCAGGCATCAGTTTTGTTGGATGAAGATTCCAACGATGAACTTTGATGGATGAAGGTGAGCAAATTCTCCTCGATAAAACATGATTTCTTTTGTAGCTTGATGTCATTGATAGTGGGGCTTGCATTCTTTGGAAGGTTCTGAAATTCTGAGAACAAACATATACAAGTGAGACTAGGTGTGAGTATTGGTCAACTGTGGCCATGTCATCTATGTTTTGATTTTGGAGGATGTGATGAAGCAGTGATCTTGATTTAGAGACCAAGACCAGCATGAACAAATCCACAGCTGTTGTTTTTCGACGTCTTAGGTCTGTCTTGGGCGATGATGACCTTCATCCACTTCATTGCAGGTAGCCCTGCCTGAGGCTCTGGTGTTGAAACTGGCTAGGGACCCCAATCCACAAACGGGCTAAGCTGGGAGCGATCGATTCTTCGGGGAATCAACCAATGAAATTCGGGGTACATGCTTTCGAACCGTACTCAAATCAAAATCCTGAAGCAATTCTTCAGCCAAGGTGTTGTAAGCTGGCTTGAAACAAAAAATGCTGGAGAGTCGTGTGCAGCGTCAAAATCCTGACCTCAATGGTTGAACTGGTTATTCGGTGTGGCTTACTTCGAGCTTGATGCTGGTCTAGAATCACACCACGGACACGTCATTTCTGAGGGGCCTTGTAGCCAGGTGGATCCACAACTTGAAGAATCCAACGTTGAGTCCAACTTTTTCAACTAGGGATTTCGCTTTAACAGTATCATTCGAATTGTACTTGCTGCTGCAAGTTCTATAATGAAGAAAGCAGGGCAGTGCGCGACTTTGCTAGGAAACATTGGGAAACTGGTTATGGCATTTGCTGCTCAGGCGCGCCAGGAGCGACCAAGCCACCAAGGCGGTCATGCTTACCATGCTTGAGGCTATGGAAGGGTCTAAGTTGAGTGCAGAAGTTTCTGTGTAGGGACTTGATTGGAAGAGTTCTTACAAACCATGAAGCTGCATCAGGGCTAGCCTTTGTTTGTGATCGTTTCTGGAGAGCTGCTGATTCCACGGAGCCCACCAAGATGCAATTTGCGTGTTGTCAAGTTTCGGGATTTCAGGATTTGTTTGGGTTTGGCAGGCATTGCTGTGATCTACCTTTGGAAGAAAATTGAGCGTTGTCATCCCAGCGTTCTTTTTGACGTGCGGAGTGGAAAGTCGAACGTGTTGGCCATTTGCAAGAAAGAACATCATGGCAATGGTGTTGATATGTTTTGATGAACATGGGGGGTTGTCAGATCAATCCGGGTCATGCTGTATTTTCTTCCACTTGTTCTACACTGGTCATGGTGTGGTCCGTTGCGCGCCAAGGAAGGCTTAATTTATCCAGAGCAACAGCATGCAAAGCACAGATTGACAAGATTTCACAACGACTTCTGCAAACTTGAGATTTTGATTCACACACAGCAAGCAATCAGGTTTTGAACAACTTTCCACAACAATTGCGCAACTTCTAGGGGCGTCTCCCCCGAGTAGATCTGGCTGCGAGCAAAGCAGCTCTGCTGTCAAAGGTGGGGAACCTTGAAACATCCTTGGGTTCAATGCAACAAAGACACTCTGGTAACCCTATTTGAGAAGATATGCAGCAGCAATCCCCCTTGAGGACGTATTGTTTGACAATTTAACATTTTATCATTCAGCTGTTCCTCAACTGATTGTTTCACCACGCTCATGCCATGTTTTTCATCTACGTGGCTTTGAGACACAAGATCTTGCAAAGGTTCAAACATCCTGTAACACCATTTGGGTTCCTTCAGCCTGATTTCGGACAGGCTCAATGGCGCAAAAATTCTTGAACCAGCTGATCTCCCCAGGGCAGGAGTCCAATATCAGCTTTGAGGAGTCCTTACTATGGAAATACTCAGAACTTGCGCGTCTTTCCTACAAAGATGGTGATATCCCTGGGTACGAAGAAGTGGTCGATGATGAACATGACAGGATCATCGGCAAGAGAGATGGCCAGGAAGTATGGCTGGGCTTCCGCGGATCTGGCGCGGACAGCGCGCACTGGCTTGGCAAGACAGGAAACTTGCACGCCTTGCCCAACGATGATTCGATCTGCCGTGGCTTTGCCAATGCACTGCAGAAGTTCCATGACGGCCTCAAATCATGGTGTCGAGGGTGCAGGATTATCCACTTGACGGGTCACTCTCGTGGGGGAGCTTTTGCAACTTTGGCTGGTCGGCTGTTGGCCAATGACTTCGAAGATGCAGAGGTGAATGTCGTTGTCTTTGGCTCCCCTCGAGTTGGGACATCGACGTTTGCACAGAAGTTCAGAAACCAAAAGAACCTGCGGTGGGCCGGTTTCCAGCATGCCGGAGACCATGTGGGAAAGATGCCACCTTGGGGTGAACATATTCATCCACCTGCAGATCCGCTCACCGACTTTCAGACAGATTCATCGCCTTTGCTCCAAAGAATTCCAAAAGTAGGCAACGCCTTGAACGTCATGTGGGTTTTCGGATCCAACCTAATGATGCTTGGATCAAAATTTGATTGCGGCTGTGTGTCCTTCTGTATGATGCATTATGATGCTTTTCTTTTGGTTCATCCATGCCAGATTAATATAACGTCATCATTTAATGCAATGACTTGCTTAAAGCCCAGGAAAAACCATAGCATGGAGTCCTACCACCAGTCGCTCAAGTGCAATTTCATCCTTCGCACTGGTGCCCCTGATGTCGATGAGATCATCCGCACCATCACCAACCAACAGCAGAAGGCCATGCTCACGATTGGTGTGCAGGCAGTGAAGGCGAGCGAAAAACAGATCCAAGAGCAAGTGAGGCAAGCAGCCGATGAAATCAAAGAGCTCTTGAGTGCTGACCGCTTGAAAGGAGTTCTCTCTGCAGCGCTGGCTGAGGAGTTTGTGATTCAAATGAAAGGCGCCACCCGCTTTTTGGCCAACATGTACGCCACGGACTTAGAGGGAATGAAATTGAACGTCCACGATTTGGAGAAGAAGTTGCACGACCTAGTCGAGCGCCTTCCACATGTACCTCAAGACTCAACAGAAATGCTGAAGCTTCTCTTGGAGGCCTTCTTCAAAGCTGGCTTCGTCTTGGCCATGTGCAGGATGAAATTGGGCGACACGCCCCATGACTTGAAGGAAAGATTCGCAGGGCTAGGTGAGGATGTGAAGGCGCATCTTTGGAGACTGGCACATGACCTTCAGAACGCAGATGCCTTTTATGCAGCCCTGCCGAGCTTAGTGCAGGTAGAAGCTGCTTGCGCAGCACACCTTGACAACAGGGAGCCCCTCTTCCTCACCGATGAAATTCAAGATCAGTTTTTACCGCATAATATTCAGCCAACGATGATTCAAAAAGATCTGATAAAACTCAAAAAAGAATTTAGAAGTCAGGTTGCTTCAGCACACCCAGGAAGTGTAGCAAAGCTTTTGTCATCAGACGGCTTGGATAAAAACTTTGTTCGCCTTCTAGAAGCTATCCTCGAGGACGTTGCCTCTGATTCCGAGGACGAGCACTTGAAACCATGTCATGAAGAGGTGAAGATATTGAAGCAGAGGATGGATGATTTGCTGTTGCCAGAGGTGGTCCTTACTGGACCTACCAAGGCAGGAAAAAGTTCATTGGCCAATGCTCTCTTGGGTAAGGAGGTTGCAAGCACCTCAGCGGCCCCTGATTCGTTCCTTCCGATCCGCTTCATCCCTCAAGGAGGTGTTTGTCGGTTGCCAAAGTTGTTGTTGTTTTCAAAGCTGTTGGCCACTCGCCTCAAATTTCTGGTTGGAGCTTGATTCAGTTTTCTTCTCATTCGCGATGATGCTTTTGGTCAGGCAAGAAATTCCATGTCGAGCTTCGTGGTGAGGGCTTAAGAGATCATCCAGACTTGTTCAAGGATAAGGTTGATGAAGAGTTCAGACTTCAGAAAATCAGCCAATCGGTGATAGACCCTGGTTGTTCCAGTTTCCAGATTTGGGTTGTTCCACCATCTTGCGAATGTTTTTCCCGGGAGCGTCTGAGCGCAGGGTTCTTCCAATAGTGGGGGTCTGTAAAACATCTTCTCATCTTCACATCTTCTCATCTTCACATCTTCTCATCCTCACATCTTCTCCTCATCTTCTCCTCTTCACATCTTCTCATCTTCACATCTTCTCATCTTCACATCTTCTCATCTTCACATCTTCTCATCTTCACATCTTCTCATCCTCACATCTTCTCATCCTCACATCTTCTCCTCATCTTCTCCTCATCTGCTCATCTTCTCCTCATCTTCTCATCTTTCACATCTTCTCATCTTCACATCTTCTCATCTTCACATCTTCTCACATCTTCTCACATCTTCTCATCTTCACCTCTTCTCATCTTCACATCTTCTCACATCTTCTCACATCTTCTCACCTTCACATCTTCTCATCTCACATCTTCTCCTCTTGCCCTCTTGGCCTCTTGGCCTCTTGCCCTCTTGCCCTCTTGCCCTCTCCTTCTTTTCTATGTCTCTTTTGAAGGCGGGAGCAGGGGCAGTGCCAACGAGACGGCACGAAACGCAACCCTTTCGCACGAAATGAGGTTCGATCGCCAAAAACTGCGGTAAAATTGCGATTCCCACCGGTCCCGCGCAACCCTTTCGCACGAAATGAGGGTCGATCGCCAAAAACTGAGGTAAAATTGCGATTTGCAAGTCGTCCGGCGCAACCCTTTCACACGAAACGAGGTTCGATCATCAAAAACTGCGGTAAAATTGCGATTTCAAGGTGTCCGCCGCAACCCCTTCGCACGAAACGAGGTTCGATCATCAAAAACTGAGGTAAAATTGCGATTTCAAGGTGTCCGCCGCAACCCTTTCGCACGAAACGAGGTTCGATCGTCAAAAACTGAGGTAAAATTGCGATTTCAAGGTGTCCGGCGCAACCTTTTCGCACGAAACGAGGTTCGATCGTCAAAAACTGCGGTAAAATTGCGATTTCCGGGTTCCCGTTGCAACCCTTTCGCACGAAATGAGGGCCGATCGCCAAAAACGGAGGTAAAATTGCGGTTTTTCTGTGTGTACAAAGCTTCTGTGTGCTGTGTGTCAAAGCTTCTGTGTGTAAAAGCATCTGTGTAAAAGCGTCTGTGTAAAAGCGTCTGCTTAAAAGCTTCTGTGTGCTCTGTGTGTAAAAGCGTCTGTGTATAAAAGTTTCTGTGTGTAAAGGTATCTGTGTGTAAAAGCTTCTGTGTGTAAAAGCGTTTGTGTAAAAAAGCGTCTGTGTAAAAGCTTCTGTGTGTACAATCTTCTGTGTGTAAAAGCCTCTGTGTGTAAAAGCTTCTGTGTGTAAAATCTTCTGTGTGTAAAAGCGTTTGTGTGTAAAAGGGTCTGTGTGTAAAGCCGTCTGTGTGTAAAAGTTTCTGTTGTGTAAAAGTGTCTTTGTGTCAAAGCGTTTGTGTGTAAAAGTGTCTTTGTGTCAAAGCGTTTGTGTGTAAAAGTATCTGCGTGTAAAAGCGTGTGTGTGTGTAAAAGTGTCTGTGTGTAAAAGCGTTTGTGTAAAAAACGTCTGTGTAAAAGCTTCTGTGTGTACAATATTCTGTGTGTAAAAGCCTCTGTGTGTAAAAGCTTCTGTGTGTACAATCTTCTGTGTGTAAAAGCCTCTGTGTGTAAAAGCTTCTGTGTGTAAAAGCCTCTGTATGTAAAAGTGTCTGTGTGTTAAGCCGTCTCTGTGTAAAAGTTTCTGTTGTGTAAAAGTGTCTTTGTGTCAAAGCGTTTGTGTGTAAAAGTGTCTGCGTGTAAAAGCGTGTGTGTGTAAAAGTGTCTGTGTGTAAAAGTGTCTGTGTGTAAAAATGTTTGTGTAAAAAGCGTCTGTGTAAAAGCTTCTGTGTGTACAATCTTCTGTGTGTAAAAGTGTCTGCGTGTAAAAGCGTCTGCGTGTACAAGCGTCTGCGTGTAAAAGTGTCTGTGTGTAAAAGCGTGTGCGTGTAAAAGCGAGTGCGTGTGTGTGTGTGTGCGTAAATACGTCTGTGTGTGGAAATGCTCTCAGAATGACCGAACTGTGTGGTCCAAAAGCGTCTGTGTGTAAAAGTCTCTGTGTGTAAAACTGTCTGTGTGTAAAAGCGCCTGTGTGTAAAAACGTCTGTGTGTAAAAGCGCCTGTGTGTAAGAACGTCTGTGTTTAAAAGTGTCTGTGTGTAAAAGCGTCTGTGTGTAAAAGCGTGTGTGTGTGTGTGTGTGTAAAAGTGTGTATGTGTGTAAATAAGTCTGTGTGTGTTTAAATACGTTAGCATAACCAGAGCTGTTCGACTGTGCTGCATCTGTCGCGGACTCAGGCTCCATGTGTTTTTTCTGCGTCGGGTTGTTTCACATATGCATAGGCACTTCTGGCTGCATGTGCTATGTGTTTTTCATCTCAGACGAGCGGAGTTGTTGTTCACTGTGATTTTGCCTGAGGCACTCACAATTTTTTCCCGAGAGCGTCTGAGCGCAGGGTTCTTCCAATAGTGGGGGTCTGTATCTCATCTTCTCATCTGCACACCTTCTCATCTTCACATCTTCTCATCTTCACACCTTCTCATCTTCACATCATCTTCACATCATCTTCACACCTTCTCATCTTCACATCTTCTCATCTTCACATCTTCTCATCTTCACCTCTTCTCATCTTCACATCTTCTCATCTTCACATCTGCTCATCTTCACATCTGCTCATCTTCACATCTTCTCATCTTCACATCTTCTCATCTTCACACCTTCTCATCTTCACATCTTCTCATCCTCACATCTTCACATCTTCACATCCTCACATCTTCACATCTTCTCCTCTTGCCCTCTTGGCCTCTTGCCCTCTCGCCCTCTTCTTCACATCTTCTCATCCTCACATCTTCACATCTTTATCACATCTTCACATCCTCACATCTTCACATCTTCTCCTCTTGCCTGCCCTCTTGCCCTCTCGCCCCTCTTGCCCTCTCCTTCTTTTCTATTTCTCTTCTGAAGGCGGGGGCAGGGGCAGTGCCAACGAGACGGCACGAAACGCAACCCTTTCACACGAAATGAGGTTCGATCGCCAAAAACTGCGGTAAAATTGCGATTTGAAGGTGTCCCGCGCAACCTTTACGCACGAAACAAGGTTCGATCGCCAAGAACTGAGGTAAAATTGCGATTTCAAGTCGTCCCGCGCAACCCTTTCGCACGAAACGATGTTCGATCGTCAAAAACTGAGGTAAAATTGGGATTTCAAGGTGTCCGCCGCAACCCTTTCGCACGAAACGAGGTTCGATCGTCAAACACTGAGGTAAAATTACGATTTCAAGGTGTCCGGCGCAACCCTTTCGCGCGAAACGAGGTTCGATCGTCAAAAACTGCGGTAAAATTGCGATTTCCGGGTTCCCGCCGCAACCCTTTCGCACGACATGAGGGTTGATCGCCAAAAACTAGGGTAAAATTGCGATTGTTTCTGTGTGTACAAAGCTTCTGTGTGCTGTGTGTCAAAGCTTCTGTGTGTAAAAGCGTCTGTGTGTAAAGGAGTCTGTGTGTAGAAGCTTCTGTGTGTAAAAGCCTCCGTGTGTGAAAGTGTTTGTGTGTGTAAAAGCGTCTGTGTGTAAAAGCTTCTGTGTGTAAAAGCGTCTGTGTGTAAAAGCGTTTGTGTGTAAAAGCTTCTGTGTGTAAAATCTTCTGTGTGTAAAAGCGTTTGTGTGTAAAAGGGTCTGTGTGTAAAAGCTTCTGTGTGTAAAAGCTTCTGTGTGTAAAAGGGTCTGTGTGTAAAATGGTCTGTGTGTAAAAGCTTCTGTGTGTAAAAGCTTCTGTGTGTAAAAGGGTCTGTGTGTAAAAGCTTCTGTGTGTAAAAGCTTCTGCGTTTAAAAGCTTCTGTGTGTAAAAGTGTCTGTGTGTAAAGTGGTCTGTGTGTAAAAGCTTCTGTGTGTAAAAGCTTCTGTGTGTAAAAGCTTCTGTGTTTAAAAGCTTCTGTGTAGAAAAGTGTCTGTGTGTAAAATGGTCTGTGTGTAAAAGCTTCTGTGT
Organism: Cladocopium goreaui; assembly: GCA_947184155.2. NCBI lineage: Eukaryota > Dinophyceae > Suessiales > Symbiodiniaceae > Cladocopium > Cladocopium goreaui. Next base: position 108,513 of record CAMXCT020001081.1, read on the forward strand.
GTAAAAGCTTCTGTGTTTAAAAGCTTCTGTGTGTAAAAGTGTCTGTGTGTAAAATGTTCTGTGTGTAAAAGCTTCTGTGTGTAAAAGCTTCTGTGTGTAAAAGGGTCTGTGTGTAAAAGGCTCTGTGTGTAAAAGGGTCTGTATGCATTTAAAACAATGCTGTCGACATCTTTCTTCTGTGTGTAAACACCTTTATGTGTAAAAGCGTCTGTGTGTAAAACAATAAGTGTGTAAAAGGGTCTGTGTGTTAAAGTGTCCGTGTGTAAAAGCGTCTGTGTGTAAAAGTTTTTGTGCGTGTAAACGCGTCTCTGTGTGAAAGCGTCTGTGTGTAAAAGTGTCTGTGTGTAAAAACGTCTGTGTGTAAAAGTGTCTCTATATAAAAGCGTCTCTGTATAAAAGCGTTGCGTTTCTTCACATCCACGGAATGATGGTGCCAAGCTTTTTCCGCAATGTGTGTGGGAATTACCATAGTAAAATGAGATAACACATGTCGTTCGCAGCATCATGGTACCGAGCCTCCTGTGCATTCTTGTTGCTCACATTATATTTCTCCATGTTTTCTTTCACCCCCCTTTCATTCTCTCTCTCTCTCCTCCCTCTTTCTCTCTGTGGTTGCAAGACACGTGTCATCTGATGCCCTTTACCAAGTATCCTCTTCTTAATCAATCTTACTTTTTCACACCATATCCTTCCATAGCTCATATAAAATTCACCAACTATTCACCGACTATCTTTTACGACTACCATCCTCAGAGCTGCTTGAAAAACATGTTTTTCGGAAAAACATTTTTTTCGCTCTCGGGCCAACCGTCGTCTAGTTCTCAGGTTGAAAGCTGTGCTGGAGGCCAGAGAGGTGAACACAGCTGAAGAAGTTCATGAAACCATCGAAAAGATGAACAAAGGCCTCCGGAATTTTCTGGACTCCAAAATCTTCGTCCAAAAGTTTTCGGAAGAAGAGGCACATGTCCTTTCACAATCTCTTTGCGCCGGGTGGTCGGTTGATATCAAGATTCCTGTTCGCGGCCCAGAAGCGTTGCCGGTGATCCTCGTCGACCTGCCAGGTAGCACTGAAGGAGGACTCATTGGAGAGTTCATCAAGACTATGGTGAGAGGAAGTTGTATCCGAGCCTCTACGGCTTTGTTGGTGCTGGGCTGGGAAATGATCACAGAGCTTGACCGTGATGGAGCTGATCCCATGCAGCGCTTCTTTGGCGGAGCTTCCAATTTCAGCGGCTACTACATGGTCATCACAAAGGTCTTTGAGAAGGACACTTTCGATCAAATCAACCCAACAGTTCGCAGGAAAGCTGCCCAGCTCAAACCGGAGCCCCTCGGGATTCGCTTCATCAACAGCTACCTCTTGAGAGCTCATGCTGCATCCCTCGCTGGCTCTCTGCCCGAGAATTTCCCAAGTGTGGAAACCGACGCCAGTGATGAAGAGAGGTGCAGGTGTGAAGGTGAGCAGCACCGATGCCAAATCATTTTCCGTGGTGTTGAGAACAGGCTCATGCAAAAGAAGGACCAGAAAAAATTCGACGGAAAAGATCTAGAGGAAGAATTGAAGGAGAAACTGGATGAGTTCCCAGAGACTGCTAGCTTCACCTCTGAGCTCTATAGCTCTGTTGACAAACGCTTCCCAGAACTATTCTTGGGACCACATTTGGAAAGGATGCAAAGGTGCATCAGACAGCTGGTAGATGAGAGCCACCAGCGTGTGGAGATCTGCTTAGGAAGCGAGCATCAGAGGCAAGTAGATATTGGTGCGTGCCGCAAGCTATTGAGCAATTTGGACGACGAACTCCTGGAGCCGGCCAAAGAAAAGGCGAAGCTGATGGTCCAGGGCAGGATTGAAAGGATGGCAGAGGTTGATTGGCGCGGCCTCTACCTTGAAAACACGGAAGAATTCTACAACGCTGTTTCAGAAATCTGTGGCCAAGAATTTGGAAAAAATTGGTGCACAGACCAGCCATTTTTTAATGAGATCAGGTGCTCGGCCGAGCGAGAGACCATGAGGGCCTATAAGAAGATCCTGCACCAACAATTGGCGGAAAAAGTTGGTTGGATAAGGGAAAGTGATATCCCTTCTGACATCTCGCAATCCCTGTCTTTGAGCTCGGATGAGGCACATAAGCAACAAAATTATTTGGAGAAATTTGTTGCAGTAGCTGCAATAGCAGCTAAAGCAGCTGCAACAACAGCTACAGCAGCTATACCAGTTCTAATAGCAGGACCAGCTGCAATAGCAGTAGCAGGATCTGCATCAGCAGCTTTATTAATCACTGCCCACAGTGCCTACGCTTCATCATTCGCTGTAGCGGTGGCGAAGACTCCAGATACTCCAGACCAGAGATTGGCAGACCTCCACGAATGCAGAGACCTGAGCCTGAGCAGGTTCGACGACTTCTTCAAGGCTTCGCTCCAAACAAGCCTGGAGTCGCGGCTGAGGATGCTCGAGGAGAAGGAGTCAGACTTCCCACATCTAGATGAGAAACTTCAGCAGTACCTCACAATGTTTGGTAACTTGCAGGAGATCGCGAAAATCGTGAAAGATCCCTAGCCGCTGGCAAATGCATTTACTTAGACCTTCGTGACCTTCCAAATTTAATTAGACCTTAGACATGTCGAGCTTTCTTGCGAGAGGCTCCTAGCTGCTAGCCAAAGCAGTACTGAGACATGTCAAGATAGCATAGAGATGCTATCTCCATGCAAATGATGAGGCCAATGCTGAAGCACTGTGTTTGGAAAATGATGCAGCCCTGGTCATAATTTTGGGTAATATTTTTTTCTGCAACCCTGCCACATGAATGTCTTGTTGCTGTTGCCACTTGATTTGGAGTTCTGAAAAAAATGAGCCCTGTCATGTTCCACTGAATGTTGTCACTGTTGAAGCCCTGACAAAGGTTTTTGATTTATGTTGTTTCCGTCTCCTTGCTTGAGGCTCTTTGCATTGCAGCTGGTCTTCTTTACCTCGCACTCTGCAGGTCAGGCAGATTGCGGGCGGAAGTCCGCTGGCCAGAGCGGTTGGTTTTTGGTTGAAAAGCGAGCAGGACCAGGATACCAAGGTCCATCAAGGTCCCAAGGTAATGTCGAACGTGGCGTCAATTTGTGTATGATTAGCACTGCGATCAACCCTGTGGCAGTTGGGTTTTTTGAATGTGATTCTTTCGCTAAAAACATGCTGAAAATGGAGTTTGGTCGTCTGACAGTGGCGTGTTGTCCCCACTTTTTTGCCGCAACCTAACATTTGCTAAAAGCGCTTTTGATCCGTTTCCAACCTGTAAACATTTGAGACAGCATCATACTAACATAAACTGCCACACTGCCACATGCACATGCCTACCAAGATCGGTGAAATGTTCCTCTATTCAAACCTTAGGCATTTTGCGTGAAAACCTTTCAGTTTCAGTTGAAGCCTTTCATTCTCCGTTTGGAATATGGCTGACCTTTTTTGACTTGCAGATCGAACCCCTGCCTTCTCAACTTAAAATGTGTTCATGATTTTATGATAAGTTGAATATCATCAGTCTCGATTGTTTTTTGGCAGTTTTTTGTTAAAGACCCTCCCATTCTCACGAATAATTCTCGCTTGCGAGGAGGTTCAGTGACATCCAAATGGGGACGTCCATGTTTGGCAGCACAGCTTGCCGCACGTCGACGTTTGAGTCAGTTCCATTGAATGCAAGCTCCTGCGCTGCTGACTCATAAATTGGATCTTTGGAAGCGGGTCTTGCAGCTTGATGAAGTGGCTGATTCTGTCTATGACTGTGAGGCTTTGAATGCCGTGGACAATTGAATTGGTTTCACATCAAAATCATGTTTGTTATAGATGTTCCGTGATGTTCATCCCGCTAAATAGTCCCATCACTGCAATCAGCGAATGAGGCAAACGACACGAGTCTCCCATTGGGGGCTTCAAACATACAAGGATAGCGGATTTCTTGGAATCGCAGAAAACCATCCCTTTTTTTTGCCGTTCCATAAAGCATAGTGTTCAACCTCCAGACTTAGATTAAGTATACGCCCCTTTTCTGCTTGTGAGGTTTTGTCCCAAGTGAAGGATGACACTGTCACTGAGACAGCGGTGCTGGATGCTGGACGTCAAGTTGACCCAAGCGGAAATGGCAAAAAAACATTGCAACAGCAGAAAGGGAGAGAATGAGTTATTGTTTTCTTTCACTTCTCATGCCAGTGGAGAGAGTTCTCATATTCTTTCTCATGGCAATCCTGTGTCGAGTCATCTACATGGAAGCAAACAATTATTCTTTGTTTCTCAGTCGAAGTTTTTCATGTTTTTCACTTTTTGCAGAATGCAGTGGAGTTTCAATGAATTTGTTGCTTGCCATGTTGACAATCACTGTGGGTCAAGTAGGCATGAGCCCTTCAAGCCACGAGCACAGCGCTTTGATACTTCGTCTTCTTGGCGCTTTGGGTTCAAAGCTCCGCTTATGACAGAAGATGCCGACAGATGTGTGCAACTGAGAACGTGAGACAAGGTTTGTTGACGGTGATCGGAAAACATGTTGAAGTGACTGAAGCGGATGAAAAAGGAGCCTAGAAAATGATTGTCCCCTCAATTTGGGGATCATTTTTACATCATTTCAGGATGGAATACTCAACATGATCAGTGGGTCAATTGGTAATGACTTCCAAGGTCTGGCGCCAGACCTTTGCAGATCAGGTGCAACTGCAGTGATGGCACCTTTCGTCCTGCAGAACCGTCCTTCAATAAAACATCGGACCCATCCAAAATCCGGTTGATATGATTGATATGATTATGTTGCATTGGTGATTGGTGACTTGACATTTTCCATCTCTGTAGGTTGAACAGAGAGAAATCCAAATGCAATTTTGAGCATCCGCAGGTCCAACAAGCACTCTACGAAGCATATGGGAATGAGATTCCCAGCTATTTAGAGGCTGGCAAGATGGGAACTGGATCCAGGGCCGTCACATGTTTGACTTTCCATCCAGGCATGGGTGCTTGAGAGGTCTTGATGGATTCCGAGTCAAGATGCAAAAACTGTTGAATAGGGGAACAGCTCACTATCCCTCTGCTCTTCTTTTGAATAGTTCAACAGATTTGGATGTGCCTCAAATTGTTGGATGTTGAAATAAAACATGCGTCATGTGACCAATTTTGTGTATCATTTTCTAGCCCGCAATTTTGAACCCCAGGTTCTTTGATTTATTTTTGTTGCCACAGCCCAACTTTTGGTGGCTTCCCTTCCAGGACATTGCTTCTCAAGTGGGTGTCTGAAACCCCAGAGTTGGGGTGTGAGCCACGGCACTTGACCAATTGATGGTTTTGTTGGTTTTGTTGGGCCAATTGATGGTTGAGATATGTTGGGATTGGCAAATCCAGGCATCATGTCACGGGGAAAACATGCAAATTAAGCCAACATGTGTGAAGCTGGTGTCTGACATGAAGATATCTGAAATTTCAAGAACAAAGAAACTCATTAAGAGTAATATTGCATTTGACTAGCAGTAAACTGCATGTGATATCTGAAATCTCAAAACAGAGATGAGAAAGGCATTAATTAAGAGTGATATTACAGCTGACTAGCGGTCAACTCTGTCAATATCATACCTTTTCAGATCTTTTCAGAGGATTTGCGCAAGATCTCTTTAGAGCAGGACCAGCAGCAACAAATCCACTGTGGTGATCTTCATCCACCGCTCCATGGCAGGTTCGAAACTCATCGTCCAGGCACGGGCCAGCTGCCAGGGACTCAGTTCAGTCAAACCTAGCCTCGCCTGGTAGCTGGAAAGCGGATCGGGCCTGGATTGCCATTGGATGCTCGTCCATTTTCCAAATTTTGGTCCCCCAAAATGCCGACTGAATCATACGTTTATTCATTGGTGAAGATTTGTTTCCATGATTTTCGTTATTTTTGAATTTCCAATTGTACATTATTTTCATGTAGTTTCTATCTTTATTCTTTGTGTTTTTTCATTTGCAGATGCTGCCCCACTCATTCAGTCGCTTCAGGCGCGATCTCGCCGATCGGTTGCTTCACCCCGCGCCGAGAGGACTGAGAAGGCGAGCCTTTCGATGTTGTTTCTTCCAGGGAGAAAGAAATTGTATCGTTTTTTTGCTTAGGGGATGGATTCAAAGCATTCCAAGCCAAGAAAACAAAGAGAACCACCGCTTTAATGGCTTGAGGCTGATGGTTTGAGCTGTGTTCTGGTGATTGGAATATGTTGGAATCAGTTGCTCTATTGGATTCCGTTTTCCTTTCTATTGGCACTGGCAAAGCACTTTCCAGACTCAAGGACAATCATATCCCCTATTACACCCAATATTGGATCCAGAAATGAACAGATCCAATATCGAACCTATCGAAAAGAAAACATCTCTTGATGGTTTGATGCACTGTGAATGTCAGGCCGAGGCGCTGCAGCCTCAGCTCATTCAGAGATGCAGCGGTGTTGAGACACTGTTGGGTGCAAGGTGGGTTCATTGCATGGATGAATATGATTGAACAGGGATGAAAAAAAGAAAATGATGATATTAGGTTCAATACTCAAGAAGAACCGTAGTTGTATGTAAAAACATTCACTAGCTTACAACAAAATGGTAATGTATAAGACCAGTTTCACCTACCGTAAGAGTGGTTCAACATCAACTTCTAGTCATAAGTATGGTTCAACAACGATCACGGGGAACAACAAAACCCTGGGATTTCATGCTGAGGTCGCCCCAAAGGTGTGGACCTTGGGACTGCTTGGAAGATGACATACCATATACCTGCACAATATCCAAGCTGGTTGGGAAAGGGGGGGTTGATAATTCTTTTGGACTTTCAGGAAAACACCGATTGTTTGATGATTTTGGGCAACGAACATATCCATTTTTGGGGGAACCCCACCAGTTTGGAACGACATCAGCAGATGTTGGCAGATGACATGCCTCATGGCTTTGCCCTCCGAGGCGGAATGGATTGCCACGGTCGGGGTCTGGAAAAAGTTGCTGGGCACAAAGGGTGGCGCTTCCTGGGTCAGTTGGACCCAACCGGTGTTTGAAGGAGAAATATATGAAAACACATCAAAATGAATCTAAATATGCCCTCAACTCTTGCAGCCCAGCTTTTGTCATAGAGGGGATCAACTTGCCCTGACACTTTTGAACCCAACAGCCGACATATCCCTGACATGCTGAGGTGTTGGACATCGGCTTTATGAGGAAGGGATAGCCCTCAGAGAAAGGAGCACTGTGAAGTCAGCGATGAGTGCCAGATCAGACTTTGTATATCTTTGTATTGCCCGATGTCCGCTTTCTGTTTGGTTCTGAATATTGTACCCTGTGTTTCAAAAGTCCAAAAAAAATCTGTGTGTATATCTTAAGAGTTTGAACTTGTCTTGCAGGAGAAAAGCATTTATTGAGGAGGTGCGGCTGTACGGAGACATATCAAGTCCAGGCTGCTGTTGGCAGCCACTGACAATGTGAGGTGATGAATTTGGAGCAAGCAGACTTGAGAAACAAGGCTTGGCTCCCAGAAGTGTCGTACAAAGATAGGCCCATGCTCGGGGGCTATCACTTAACGGCGCCGCCGTAGCGCCAGTGCAGTGGGCAATCTGTGAAGATCCTCCAGCTGTTGAACCTATGAGACGTATGGCATTGCCAGTTGAACGGTCGCTTCTTTGGTAATTTGGTAGACCTGAGTGGTCCTTGCAATGCAGAACAGCATTTTGATAGGACGCCCTTGAGGGGTTTCAGGTTTTCTGGGCGGGATTTGAATGAAGTGGCTCATTAAAATCATGTTTGGTTTTTGCATCCACCCAGTCTTTGTCCCCAAAACCTTGGTTACCACCCTTCTGCACTTTGCTTTGAGATGGTAAGGCCAAAGAGCTCTTGAGCAGAGGAAGTCGCTTGTATCCAGCCTCCCTGCGTTCGTCCATGGGTGTCATGCTTAGGATACCGTCATCCGCACGAACGCTTGTTGAACAATCAACAGGTGGCTATTACAACAGTTTCACCACCAAGAATGATCTCTTCATATCTCTTAATCCAGTGCAGTACAATGTCCTTCTTTGTTGCACGTTGTCTCCACCACACAAATCTTCCCACTTATTTTTTGATCATGTTGCTCCAGAAGTTGTAAAACATATCAGATCTGAATCCCAGAATGAGGAATTTGGGGCATCTGATGGTTTCAAAGTTTCATGGCTTTGAGGTTCAACAGAGGAGCGCAAGGACTGGGACTCTGGGGTTGAGACTTGCTTGGGATCAAAATGGTCACACCAGAAATGGGTCGGAAGCTAGCTGTGCTGGCTTGAATCCATCAATGCCGGGAAGTCGATTGCGGGATCAGAATCCTAATTGGGTCATTCTACTTTGCAGATCACAATCCAACATGATGCAATCTGGTTGGTGGTTTGGAACATTTTTCAATTTTCCATATATTGGAGATTTCATCATCCCAACTGACTTTCATAATACTTTCATATTTTTCAGAGGGGTGGCTCAACCACCAACCAGACTATATATCATCCATTATCATCCTATAACTCAGGTTATATAATTTATATATCATGAACTAAACATTTATCAATTTATCAATTTATCAATTTATCAACATTTCTCAACATTTATCATCACTAAATCATTAGCTTCCCCTGAAACGTTTCAAACCCAGGAGCGCCGCTACCCCGGCCGCATCTGTGGCTTCAGCCCGTCCCTGGAACACAGCGGGACACGGCGATCGTTGAGCCCGAAGAGGGCAAGGATGGAGGCCATGGATGGGGAAAACATGGCATGGTTTGATGTTTTTTAACAAACGAAACTGGGGATTTATGTTGTTTAATTACCATATTTGATCATCAAAAATATGGTAATTCTAAGAATTCTAAGGAAGGAAATTGAGGATTCTAGCCAAAAGAAACTCTGCATTAGATATAACGAACAAAACTGGAGATTGAAGTAATGAAAAGAGGAATTTGGTGAGCAAGTTTTGGAATTAACAAACAAACTGGGGAGTTTAAGCAACAAAACTGGGGACACTAGGCATCTCCCCAATGAGGATACAAGTTTGGGTATGGGTCAATGTTCAAGGGACCATCGGAATTGAGGAGATGAATATCCGTAGTAAGCCATAGTATGGATACCAGAGGATCCACCACATACCAAGCTTCCAGAGCGGATGTCATAGTGCTACATCCACTCTAAAATCAGGATAAATCAGGAAGGTTCAAAATTTCAGTTGCTGGTTCTCTTGGTGGTTGACAATGGTTGACACTTTGTGGGTTCATTGTGTTGGAAAGGTCAAGCACTTCTGAGACCGGTCCAATGCTCCGTCACCTCCACCAGGTAAAGGATGACTCCTCACAAACGTGCCGCCTGCAACATTTTTGGCGGACATGGATGGAGATTGAGCTGAGTTTCACCCACATATCTCTCCCAAATATCACGTTTGACTTGGGATTAATGGTTGTTAAGCTCCTATAATCAAGTCTTGGCCGGCGGCTACTCATTTCTCAAGGATCATCCAAGACTACACAAAAAGGTACATCTCAAAAAATCAGGTGTATTGTCTGTCTGACTTGCCAACAAATGATGGTATTTTCCACTTGCATCCAGCAATACTTAGGCATATACTGCACCATTGGAATCATTGGAAGTACTGTATATCCTGGTGTGATCACAAATGTGCACCCTGTGATGGCCATCCCAAGTGCCTCATATTTAGATCATATCCTTGGGATGGGTATATGATGGGTGTTAATATATCCCACTATACATGCTGACCTGCACTGACATGCTGACCTGGTGATGTTTGCCAGGACGCAAGCTTCTTCAGCGGCCTTGCCAACAGTGGCGCCTGCGGCGCCAACAGCGGCAACTACAGTGGCGGCTCAGATGGAACAGTGGAGTCGGATGATGTGATGGTGTCATTAATGCATCAAAATGTTGATTGATTATTATCATGATGTCTTAGAACATTGAGTTCATTTGAGTTCTATAGAGTTATTGGATGTTGCTGGGTTTTATTGCAACTGACTGAATGTATTGATGGTGATGATTGAACCTCATGATGTCAATGATGCTGATGGCTGTGATGCCAGCATGATCGCCGCCTCAGTTACGCTTGATGGACGGACCGACAAGCATCATTTTCCCCCTAAAGATAGCCATTTCCGGACCGACCGCATATGTCATGTGTTTTTTGGTTACTTGCACCATATCCCACTGCCTTTCATAAAAACGGTTCGTTTCCCATTAAAACCCATTCATTAAACCACCATTTTTGCGAAGGGGTTCTGACTGCCTTCATTTCCAAGGAATCTGAATTAGAGCTGCTGAAGAAGCAGCTGGGTATGGAGCTAAGAACATCCTCCTAGGTATCCACAAGAGATTGGAAACCTCAAAAGGTTGAGGAAAGTCAACATTTTTTCATGGGTAAAGTTCAGGGTTTGTCTAGCTATTTTCTTCCAGAAGTAAAGACTCCTAGAGATGAGGATAGCATTCATGTTTTCCATTTATACAATTACCTGTATAAATCCTATATAGCCATCTATTTTCCATGTCTTTAAGGCATGCTTCATTACTAAGGCACACTTCATTACGACTTCCCCAGGTCTTCTGTCCATGGGCGCGGGCATGCTGTTGAAGAAGCTGGAAGAGGCTCCTGTCACGCCACCAGGCGAGCGACCGACACATGATGTGGAGCTGGGGAGTCATGGTAGTCATGGTAAGTGCCATAATACACTCGGCGTGAAACCAGATGAACGTGTGACAACCACATTCAAAATCATTTCAAACCTAGTTGAAATTTGAAAGTTAAGTTATACGTACGAAAAAAACATGAAAAGGCCCTTTTCATTCATACAGAAGGCCATATTCAAAACCCCTGGCAGACCCATATTTACCCAGATGGTGTTCCAATGTTTTGAGATGAAGCGAAATACCACCCAGACCCGAGCCCCAGGTGTACCTGTCGCAACGTCATCGGTGGAGGCTCAGATTGGGTTGACATGTCCACCACTGAAATTTGGGGTTTGGGAACGGGGTCAATGCGATGGGGATGCCCCCAGAGACAATAGGGTTATAACCCCGGAATCCCTCTAGCATGCCAAATTCAGGAAGTATTTTTTTACGATTTTAATACGTATGGTTTTTGATACGATTGGAAGATATGAATTTGATACGCTTTGAATTTGGGGTTATGATTTCGATCTGGTGTTGTTATGTTTTTTTGATATGGTTTGGGTTATGGTTTAGATATGGTTTTGGAATGTTTTGGATGTGATTTTGATATGGTTTTGATATGGTTTGGGAACGGACCGCCTTTTTCAGGGTTCCTGACGGGTTGGCTTCAAGAAAGGACACAGAAACAGCCCCGGGACAGCCTTTTGGTCGATTTCTCCAGGGTTCTTGTGGTTTTTCATATGATTTTGATACGATTTTGATACGCTTTTGATACGATTTTGATACGATTTTGATTTGGTTTTGATATGATTTTGACCCACATCAAGAATCATAACTGAAACCATATCAAAATCATATCTAAAACCGTATCAACATCGTAGCTGCAAAGAAACCATTCAAAACAGCAAATCATATCTGAAACATATCAAAACCACAAAAATAGTTATTTTGAAAAACATTCATCCTAGAGACTTCGGATCTTATAGCAATAGGGATACAATGGGATATGATGGGATATGTGACCAGTAATTACCTGGGTTTCTTTCAAAATTGCGGATAGATGCCCAATACTGTAATGGTGATATGGTATCAAATCAACAATGAAAATATATGGGGATATACTGGGATGCAATGAGATCTAGAACCCCACAATTCTGATAGCAATACTTGTGATGTTCCCAATCATTGGGTACATATTATACCCCGTTATAAGATGTTATAAGGGATTTTCCCTGGATCTCCCGTCGCCAGGTGGATGGTTCCTCTCCCAGGTCACGGATTTCTGAGGAACCACACCCTTCACCTTCCAGGTGTGGATCTGCTCTATAGGGATGTTGGCAATGCATGGTTCAGTGGGATTTAGGCGTCATTGTTAGCGTGGAGTTACTTTGTGCTATGGATTTTGATCCACTGGTGATTGTTAGTGTTTAGTCAGGTTTTAACGAACGCGTGGATACTTAGTGGATGCATGTGGATGCAAATCACATAGGTTCTGATTATGTTGAAAAGTCATGGTGGACTGGATGATAGGATGTGTGTGAATTTGCCACAGTCCTCAACAGAGATGTCTTGGCTGGATCATCCACTCCCGGCAGCAATGTCCTGATATCTGTGGTGTTTCTTCCTGTAAAATTTGCCCTTTTTCAACCAGGATTGCATCTAGGGTGATCTCGCACTTGGAAGCGTGGCTATGAATCGAGGAAGTCAGACCAGACTACATCAGACTATGATAGAATACTAAATGCTTGTCAGGTGCCATCGGGCGGGCCCCACCCCAGCCAGTTTCCAAACAGATTCAGCCAGGTCGCCATCCATCCGTCGCGCCAGCGATTCGAAGGCGCCAAACTCGGAAGAGCATAGGACATGAAAGGTTATCATATATTGGTTAATATATCTACAGCATATTGATTACTGAGAATCTATGATTTTGGATGACTATTAGTAGAAATTGGAGGTCATCACGGATGAGCATTTATGATGGTTGTGTTGAAGCATTAATTGTATCCGTTGCAACAAAGCCCCTCCAAATCCTACAAGCCGTTCACCACACACTCATGATCTCTCTGATTTTGATAGAACCGGAGGCCAAATTGTATCAAATTGTCACGGATGTTGTATTTGATGTGTTTTGTTGAAGCACTTGAATCTTTTGCAACAAATATCCAAATCTAGATATATTTTAGATTTTTAGTAAGTTGTCAGCCTTCCTCTAAACCTTGATTCAAGAAGGGTTTCCCCGATGTCAGGTGAGTTTCGCTCAGATGCCCTTTATTGAGCAAGGCCACGTCTCATCACACCATGGCTTGGATTTTTTGCAGGGCTGGGCCGGGAAAGTTTCTTCTGAGATTGGGAGGATGCTTCTCCCTGACATAGCCTCGCACATATAGGATCTTGAAAGCAGATGACCGGTTCATGGCTTGAAGGTTCAGAACCTGTGACTCCAGTCAATGCATGGCCGGAGCCTTTGGATTTTGCCCCAAAAACGAGGACCACCCAAGGGCGCTTTTCCTACCAGGAGACAGAATGAAGATGGGGAAGTTAGACGCGCCGGACAATAGAAGTGGATGCTAAGGCATCAGTTTGGAAACTCTGCCGCCACTCCGCCTCCTGTTTGGGGGCAAGTGCGCAACTCAGTGATGTCTAAGAGGTTTTTAAGTTGTCGTGTCTCAATACTTCAGCAACCACAGCAACCACAGCAACCACTGCAACCACTGCAACCACTGCAACCTACTCGCCTAAGTATCCCGAAGACATTCCTTCCAATAGTGACAAGCCATTGTCCCCTCCTGGCACCACATGTTATGCATGAGACTCAGATTCGGTTTGACCACGGCCATTGTGCAGACCTTTGATGTTCAAAAGCTTCAGACGTTGTCATGGATCCTGTGCAGTTTACTGGGCCCTCCAGCCTTGATGTGGAGAATCTGCTCCCCCAATCTCTGCGGGATGGGATGTTACCAATTCAGCATGAGAATCTCCAGCTGTTGGTCTCGTTGATCCAGACTCGACTTTCATCCAGGCAACTGAAATGGCACAATGAACAGCTCAGCGCAGAGATGGAACAGATCAAAGGTGGATCATCCAGTCCCACAGATCCCACGGCTGCGGAGGTTGAGGACAGGATGGATGGGCTGGAAGATGCCTTAAAGCTATGTGTAGCTGAGCTGATAGCTCTGATTGTTTCGTGGCAGCGACAGATGGAAGGAGAGCAGAGAAAGGATCTGTCAGTGGAATACGAAACTCGTTTGTGGTTTCAGCAGATTCAACCAAATTGAAATCATAGATTTGTACTTGGTGAATGGGGCAGAACGTGCATGTGTTTGCCATATATATTATTTGAATAGGATAATAATTAAAGGTTTGAAGTATATATATATATATCATTATATATCTCTTCAGTACTAGCTCGGCCATTTATTGATCCCCAGCGGTTATGTCTTTGTGGGTGAAGACACGATTCACCAGCACCAAGGAGAGGTGTAGAATGGAGATGCAAGATTTGGCTATCCATCAGGAAAAGGAAGTTGAATCGTTGATGGAACGTCTTGCACCGTCCCGAATAAGGGATAGGTTTTCGGGCAAATGCCATGCCAATGAAGTCACTGAGCTTCGAAAGTCTCTTGAGCTGCGTCAGAAACGTTCCTTGGAAGAGACCATGGCGGCATTGGAGCAGGAAGAAGTGGTTCTGGCAGAGTCTTGCATGGCACTGGATGATGAGGAGAGTAAAATGCAGTCTGAGATGCAAGTGGAGAGTGAGGAAGCAGAAGCCGTGCGTCGGATGCGTTTGGAAGTTGGGAAACTGGAGACTCTTCGTAATCGCCTTGAAGCATCTGAACAGACTGCTTTGAGCAATCGAAGAAAATCTCACCAGGAGTGTGTCTTTTGGGAAGATCGAATTCAGCACTATGCGCGCGTGCGAGAGGAGCTCACTGATAGCGCTTGGGTGATGTCACATGAACTGCAGGAGAAAATTCTTGAGACCGAAGCTGCTGCCGATGATTTGAAGATGCTGCGACCCTTGGAGACCCCAAAGGGAAACCCGGAGCTTCAAGAAGAAGAAACCGCGATCAGGTTGCAGTTGGCCCGTGCCGAAAAGGCACTTGCACCCAAACAAAGGGAAGTGGCTGAAGCGTTGCTTGGCTGAAATTGGAAAATGATCCACCCTTAACAAAGATTTATAATACACGTCATGTATTCACCAGCCGCAGTTGGTCATATCAACCCAAGAGCTGCAAATGCCATGGCTTTAACCCTTTGGGGTAGTTTTGTGGCCAAGAATGGTTTGGTTTATTTGGGCCCAAGCTGTTCCTTAGAAATCAAGTTGAGCCTAGAACCTTCGAAATTGGACTTGGTGCCAGGTTGAACGAATCCTTTGAGTTGCGCAAAGCTTTGACCTCTGCCTACAACAACCGCTCTGCCGCCAAGATTGCTGAGGCTGAAGCTGCTCGAGAGGTGCGTTCGAGTCGCAGGAGGAACGCTGGGCTTCGGGAGTCCTTGAAGAAACAGCTAACTTCAGTGGCTGAGTTGAAGGAATCCAAACGGGAAGTTGAAGCCAAAGATCGGAAAGTTTTGCTACTCCAGAGACGGGCCTTGCATGAAGAACTGGCAGATACAGAGAGCAATGCTCTGGCAGAAGAACTTCGGGTCAAAACTTCAGAGCTGCAGCTTGAAGCTCAAACCGCGCGGCGCTTGAGGGTTGACATCAGGGACGTGAGAGCGAAGCAACAACATCGCTTGCGACAAAGGTCGGTGTGGATTTTCATTTGAGGAGAGTTTTGTGAATGGGGTTTAGGTGTTATTGAAACATATTCACACCATTTGTTTGGTACAATAAAACCGAATAAAACATCGTGATAGATCGTGTTGATGCTCCCTCTTGCCATGTGACCCATGCAGGTCGAAGACAGTTGGCTCAGTTGGCTCAGCTCCACTGGCCTTGGAGAATTCAGTGCCATCCTCCATATCTTCCGCAGATGTGCAGAAGCAGCTGCGGAAGAGGGAACAGCAGCTGCAACTGCTGCGGACTTCCTTGAGCTCGGTCAGACACTTAGGGGGAAAGACTGAAAGACCATGAAAGACCTATAAGTTGTTTCATCATGTTTCACCCTGACAGTTGAGAGATTTCTGATTCTAGATCGGTGTTTGATGCCTTCATTTTCCTTCAAGATCCGTGTTCTGCATGGCAGAAACACGTAGAAACCGATGGTTTTGGCACCCATCTTTGGGAATACCACATCCATGTCAGCTGCAAGTAGCACGTTGCCAAGCTGTCCACTGGATCGACCGGATCAGCACCGACTCCCTGAGGATGGGCAGAGATACCCCTTCACCGGAAGTGCTGAATCCGAAAAAAAGGGAGCTGTTTTCATGTGCAGAATCCTTCACCACAGTTTCTCTCCGTGGGGGGGTTGTTGATTCTCCACGAAAGGGAGCTAAGGTCAAAAACAGTTTTGTCACAGATAGGCTCTATAGATACTATTGCACAACAAAGTCGGCCGCTAAATTTGGTCCTTTTCAGAACGCCATCAATTTTGGTCAAGAAAAATTGGTCCCTCCACCTTTGTGAGGTGGACTATGGCGCCCGTAGCGTTCCTGGCGTTCCTGGCGTTCCTGCTTTGGTCAGGTGTCCAGTGGTGACTGTGAACAACTTTGTGCAGGTGCCATGGGGGCCCGGGATGAGCTTGGGCAACTTCTGTATTTTTCAAGCGCAGAGCCATAGGACCATGGACACCATGAGCTAGATGTAATATGGGCATATATGGGCCATTGGAGAAACATGGGTTTGGCAGTGGATTTGGCTAGTTTACATGTATGCCTGTGGGCGGTTGGTGGTAATTGCACATGTTTGACCCAGGCATCATCTTAAAATACACCCCGAATCACCTCAATTTTTGCAGGAATTTTGAATTTTTGTCAGCAAGTCCATTGCGAAATAGTTGGATCATTGGATCCTTTTGCTGAGCTTGTGGAAGATTCTGGATTGACCTTGAAATCTTTGAACCTGATGCAGTGAGGTCCGTCCAAACAATCCAGTGACCCAAAGGGTCCACATGGTCCACGGAGTGAGTCGAACACCCAGAAATGCGGACCCACCGTGATCAGATTTGAGGGCAGATTCTCAACACCTGCAGCGGATTGCAGTGGCTAAGGTTCTAGAAGTGTGTGATGGGAATTCACCCTGGACCCCGTTTCACTCAGCAAAATGCTCCAAATTTCAACTCTTGCTCCACCGATGTCAGATGACTCATAGAGTGGACATCAATCCTAATGGAGGCAAAGTCTCGCAGTACCGGCGAGAAAATGCGCAGCTGAGACAGCTTGCAGCTATTATCCTGTAGATGATGGCAGTTCTGAACATAGCACAGGGTGATTCTAGAAGTTTCCTAGATTTATTTGTTTCTTCTTAAATGCTATCAGATGGTTTTAGTTTGCAAAAGGTTCAGATGAGTTCCCCAAATGACTTCGGACTGTCTTTGCTTCAAACCGATTTTTTGGGGACTTCCAACAAAGTCCATGCTTTGATTACCTGAGTGCTGCCTGAGCCTTTGCAGTAAAGTTGTCAGCAGTTGGAACGATTACAGAAAACTGAGAAACTCAATTGTAAAAGAAGTGTTGATCTTGAACCAACAAGGGCAGTCAAATACAACATTGGAAAGATGTTATATATAATATAGAATATTCAGAAAACAGATACACAGTCAGACCATGTCGCACTTGGCACATCGACGTGACATTTCAAGGGTCCCTCGGTGCCTTGGCCATGTTGCCCCGTGGCCTGCGCGCCATGCGCGCCCTGCGCCTGGGCGGCCTGGGCCGGTGCCCCTTGGGCCGCGCCTTCGCCGACGCGGCGAAGGCCACGGCCACGGCCACGGCCACAGCAGCGACGGCAGCCCCAGGCGGCAGCCCAGGCGTCAACCCGAAGACCAGCGGTCTTCCCATGACGACACCGGGGGCACCGGGCGCCGTTCGTCCCAGAGTGGTCATTGTTGGGACCGGCTGGGCCAGCTTTCGGGTCTTGGCGGATATTGATACCAAGAAGAATGATGTGACAGTGATTTCGCCCAGAAATCATCTGCTCTTTACCCCCATGTTGGCGTCCTCAGCCCTTGGCACTGTGAATCAACGATCCATTTGTCAGCCAGTGCGGCCGTTGACTGCCAAAAAGAATGCCACGTACTACGAAAGCTCTGTGGTCGGCGTGGACAAAGAGAAGCAGCTGGTGACTTGCAAGACCTTAGGTGGCCAGGAGTACAATCTTCCCTATGACAAATTGGTGGTTGGAATTGGCTTCCAGCCAAATGATTTCAATATTCCCGGCGTCAAGGAAAACGCGCTCTTCATGAAGGAAACCGCGGATGCAACTCGATTTAAGGATCACGTCCGGACCTCAGATCTGAGTGGATGATATTGCTACAAGGTTGACCCCCCGGATACCGATTCCTATAAAAAAGTAAGAAGAAAATCCACCTTTTCTATCCTTTTCTGATTGGTTGGACCAGCATTCCGTTGTTGACCTGACAACTCACACCTTCCCAAATCTTAAGTTGGGCTGTTGTCATTGAGGTCTTGGAGAAATTGGAAGAAGCTGCGTATTGCCATGCATTGGTCACTGGCTTGCAGGTTTCAGTTATTTCCCCAGGGTTCCTCAAGGTTTCTGGACGACCTGTGACATCGAAAGCTGTTGACAATTGCTGTTTGTCCAAAAAATAGTGTGTATAGTCCAATCAATCTCACGGTTCAGAAGATGAACTTGTTCCCCCTTTTTTGATGACGATATTGGTTATATATATTCTCCTAATTTGGACAAAGCCAATTTATTGCTTGAGCCATGTTCAACCCTGGATTCATAACACTGATTGATGAATTAGTTGAGGTCAATCCACTAATATGTCCAGGGAAATGTGCAGCAAAAACATTGTGAGTAAGGTAAGAAAGTCATTGACGGGCAAAGTAAACCTTCGAAAAACAAACATGTTTTCCTGTATTTGCTTCCTCTCCATGGATTTTTCTGAGGACAATGATTTGACGTTGAGCGACGAGGAAAAATGGAAGATCCAGGAACTCTTGACGTTCATCGTGGTGGGTGGTGGCCCCACAGGAGTGGAGTTGGCCGGAGAGCTCACTGACTTCCTGTACAACGAGGATGGGATGGGTGGGGAATGTATGGCTGTTGTCCAAATTCTTTGGTAAAAGCCTAGTGTAAATGGTGCATGGTCATGGTGTGTGATTGGAGTTACCGGATTACATACAAAATGCACAAGTTCTATTGGGTTTATTGATTTTGTGTGGGATTTTACGTTTTGATGGATTTTGTAGATTTTCTTTCTGCTTCACTGGGGGTGTTGCGCATGAAGTGCTCGGGTGGAACCAGCTGCTAAGAGGTGGCCAACTTGTACAAGAACCTGAAGCCATATATCCGCGTGCACATGTTCACCTACGACCTGCTGAACACCTTTGATGAGAAGCTTCAAGACTATGCCATTACGCATCTGCGGAAGAAGCAGAATGTCCAGGTGCACCTGGGTGCCTTTGTGCAGAAGGTGGAGCCGAATGTGGTTCACGTGAAACTCGGGGAGAGTGCCATGTCCATCAGGTATGGCACACTGGTGTGGTGTGCTGGCATCAAGCCACACCCCTTCGTCAGTGACTTTGGATTCGCCATGAATGACAAAGGCTCCCAGATCTTGGTGGATCCCTTTTTGAAGGTCAAGGGGGAAAAGAACATCTATGCCATCGGAGATTGCGCAACCATTGAAGATTACTGGTTGCCACAGACCGCCCAAGTGGCCAATCAACAAGGTCAGTATTTGGCTAAGGCCCTGGGCATGGACGAGAGCAAGACCAAGCCCTTCGAGTTTCACAACAAGGTCTGTGCTTGTTGGGTGGATAGGGATGCTCTGGAATGCTAAATTTTCGGAATAGCATGAGAAGCGGGAATACACAGTAAAACATTGTAAAACCATCATAGACCATCACAGATTCTGATGGGTTCCATCAGGTTCGCGATTTACTTTTTGGCACTTTAAGATAGCTATGGTCAAAATATGTCAAAATCCCCATCTTCAATAGGCTCAATATGCAAATAGTCTATAAATAGACCATTCATCTTTAAATGGGCCATTTTCCACCACCATGTTACATTCCCAGAGGGTAAATCAAACACATCCTGGGACCTTCACCAGGGCACTATGGCATACTTGGGCGGACTCACAGCCATCATGGCCAACCTTCCTGGTGTCAGTCGTATCACTGGCTTCGTGGCATTCCTCGGTTGGCGTTTCACCTATTGGTTTCTACAGCTTTCCATGCGGAATCGCTTCATGTTGGTGACGGATTGGCTGCGTTTCTTAACAGCACTAGGGTTGTGTGTGTAGTTAGCTCCTTTGAATTGGGTCTCATATGGTTCTATGCAAAGGAAACAGTGAGTTATCAAGAATTTAATTGTTTTTGGGTGCAGAAGTCAAGGTACCTTCATCTTCGGACGAGATCTTACACGCTTCGGACCTCGCTCGAAACCTACTTGAGCCTTGGGCTTTCAATCTCACCATTGATTTGATCGATTGATCGAAATGTCTTGAACCTGATACAAAAAAATATAAGAAATATAATTAGATATTAATGAAAATTAATTTAAAAACATATATATTTATACACAAACACAGAATTCGTTTTCATCCTCAAGCCCACCATGATGTGCGGCCACAAGGGCCTTAAGCACTAGCCTAAACCTGAGGAAGGCTTAGAGCCACCAAACTGCAAACTAAGGAACATCTTAGCTTTCAGGCTAAACAAACCTTTATTAAATATTATATAAATTATTTCGATCTTTCTGAAATTATATAAAATCTTTATAATTAATATAGGGAATGATCCTATTTCCGATAATTATTTTATTTATAATATATCCGGGAATTAAAATTTTTTATAACCGATAGAGGAATGATTTTAATTTATATATATAATTAAATTAAATTAATAATTTTGGTTATTATTTTTATTTGTTTTGGGATTAATAATATTTTTATATTATATAATTATATATATATTTTATATTTTT
>CAMXCT020001081.1:130053-181511 GCA_947184155.2 Cladocopium goreaui
TCCAGATTTCAATTTCTGCGCAGGAATAGTTCATGTATGTTCATGTTGATGTTTACGCAGGGCAAATTCCGAAGGCGCATTCTCCGAACATATAGTATGTATACCTGGAGTCTCCACTACCCTTCGTTTTTGGGTGTCGTTTGCAAAGCACATCTTTTCTTTGGGTACGTTTGATACTTTTTGGGTCATTTCAAAGTCATTTCATGCAAACAAAGCCTTTTGTCTTCCAAGCAGGTGCTGGCTATATACACTAAGCATTACTAAGCTAAATCATGTGAGCGTTTTGTGCTTGTCCTGCCTGATGTTGAATCAGGCACCCTCACACATCATTCAGATGCAGGCGCATGACTAAAACTTCTCTTTTTCTGAACAACTTTGGATCCACGATTCGCGTCGAAATATAAAACATTTGCCTGCTTTTTACAATGAGCTGCGGGGGCAAACATGTGCACCTTGCGACACTTCTGCGGAATATACACAGGGTTTGAGCACATCCACTCGCCCTGATCTTGTGGTGCCAACTGCTGAACCAGTTTTGACAAATGGACTGACGGACGTGAAAAGAAAATGCGTTTTTAAAAAAACCTTTTGGTTCGGACGGGCCCAAACTGGATGGATATATCTGTACTTTGGACGCATTTTTCCGTACTTTCGGACGTCGTCCGGACGGCCCTCAGCAAAAAAAGGTACGTTTGAAGAAGAAAGGCCTTTGAATGATTTGCATGTTTGCATTGTGTGGGCAAATCTTCCAAGGAAAATTTCCACCAAAATTGAGCAATGTACCCGTATGTCCGCAAATGAGTGTTGAGACCTAGCCTCATGCGTGCAAAAATGAAGGAGCAAAGCACGGCCAAAAATCAAAGCAAGGAAGATCGAAACCATAGCATCAAAAACATAAACGAGAACCAATACTTTGGAATCTGCACCTTCAATCAGCCAAAATCAAAATGGCACCTGCAAAAATGAATTGCAAGTTGGCAATGTTTCACAACATTTAATTATTTGATTTCCACAACTTCAGCTGTACCTCCATGAGTGAACATCACTAACATGCAAAAAACAGTATTTAATTTTTATTACAAAAAAAAGTACTTCGGACAAAAATGTGATTTTCTTGAAAGACACCAAAAATGAAGAGTCTTGGGAGAGTCAAGGCATCATATATATATACTCATATAAAGGCTTCTATAGATTATAGATGATTATAGATGATTATAGACTTATAGATCTAAATTAAATGAACATAATTGAACATAATCTATTTTCATTGGGTAATGGCCGAGATGCCGGAGGAATTTTGGCCTGCCAAAACAGAATTGCCAAATTGCCAAGGCAGGTGTCCTTTGCGGCTGAAGATTGAGGCTGCTGCCCAGCTGTGTTGAGCTGCTTCATGTGCGGCAGCAAGGGCTGCGCGACTTGTCCGCAAGGACTGCAGCTGTTTGGCCAAGGCCACCTTCAAAACAAGTCGAGCGTTGTCAATGATGTCGGGCCACCAAAATATGCAAAAAGCACCATTGTTTGATGCCACTCCTTGCGGTCCAATCAAGGGTTGTAATCAGTGCCAGTGAAGCACATGCACATACTTGGAAATAGAAGAAGCACTTACTTCATAAAGATGCACAGCAAGTTGTGCGCATCAAGGTTTGACACACTGAATGCGGATCATCTCAAGCATGCAAGTTTTTCTCTTTTCCGACAACCTAGTCACCTGAAAGGTGCTTTAACTACGATGGGAGCTGCCTAAAGCAAGCCTGCCAATGCTGGTAAAACCAACAGTGAGACAAATTGTTCAAATCAACTAAACTTGCATTGAATTCACTAATCTACGGCATTGATGGCCTTGCGCCGTCAGAGGCAAGCGAGTCCAGTTTCACAGCAGGCTCGGTCTCCCCTGCCCTTTTCAGAGCAACTGACAGGAGATAGGGCTGTTGCTGTTGCAGCCTTTTGGGGCTATCTTCAGACTTGCCTGGCTGGCCTGGCTTGCCTTGTGGCAGGAGCTGTTGCAGCAATGCATGAGCCTGTTCTGTTTGCATGATGCACTGGTGGAACTGCTCCGACTGGGCAAAGTTTGCAACACATTTCTCCAACTCTTCTTTACGTTGCTGATGAAGTGCCATGGAGGAGCGCAGGTCACGCAAGTTCAAAGCAGGGCTAAGCTGGCCATTGCAGTTTTCCTCACTCTGAACAGCTTCTGGTTCTCCCAGTTCTCCCAAATCAGCCTTATCTTCCACCAATTGGGCTGCAATCCCATTGGTTCCATCGCTCTTTTTCTTCGTTTCTACAACTCGTTCAGGTGAGGCACTTCGGGAAGACCTGGAAGGTCTGGACCTTGATTCTGCCTCTGAAAAGGGGCGCCTGCGACCTCCTGCCAGAGCATGGGGGCTTTCGCTACTACCTCTCCCAGCTCGGGGGTCCTTTCGAAACTTTGGCGAGACAGACTTTTGAGAACGTAGGTGCCGCAATTGTATGGCAGGACTCCTGATGGACAGCTCCTGCTTCAAATCTGTTTGCGACGGCTCAGTCACAGTCTTTGAAATATCTGGTGCGTCTGACGCCTCAATTCCAACAGTTGCAAGCCCACTCACATGGTTGGCAGAGTCTTGGTTCTTCGTTGTCTGTTCCTCAAGTTGAGCTCCAGGTTGAGCTTCCCTTGCGGCTTCTGCGACGAGATCAAACCCATCTGCTGCAGCTGTGACAGGGACAGAACCAGGAAGGGTCACGTTTCCACTTTCCCCTCTTGCTCCTCTTTCTGCTTTACCTGCCCCATCTTTGCCTGCAGCATTTCCATCGAATGAGCGAAAGTTGCGCAGTTGCAAAGCAGGACGCCCTACAAACTGCCCCTGCTTCAAATCTATCTGCAAAGGCTGAGGCTTTGAAACATCTGGTGCATCTGACGCCTCAATTCCATTGCCAGCTTCTGCATGAACAGTTCCAAGCTCACTCACATGGTTGGCAGAGTCTTGGTTCTTCGTTGTCTGTTCCTCTTCAAGTTGAGCTCCAGGTTGAACTTCCTTTGCGGCCTCTGCAACGAGATCAAACCCATCTGCTGCAGCTGTGACAGGGACAGAACCAGGAAGGGTCACGTTTCCACTTTCCCCTCTTGCTCCTCTTTCTGCTTTACCTGCCCCATCTTTGCCAGCAGCATTTCCATCGAATGAGCGAAAGTTGCGCAGTTGCAAAGCAGGACGCCCTACAAACTGCCCCTGCTTCAAATCTATCTGCAAAGGCTGAGGCTTTGAAACATCTGGTGCATCTGACGCCTCAATTCCATTGCCAGCTTCTGCATGAGCAGTTCCAAGCTCACTCACATGGTTTGCAGAGTCTTGGTTCTTCGTTGTCTGTTCCTCTTCAAGTTGAGCTCCAGGTTGAGCTTCCCTTGCGGCCTCTGCAACGAGATCAAACCCATCTGCTGCAGCTGTGACAGGGACAGAACCAGGAAGGGTCACGTTTCCACTTTCCCCTCTTGCTCCTCTTTCTGCTTTACCTGCCCCATCTTTGCCAGCAGCATTTCCATCGAATGAGCGAAAGTTGCGCAGTTGCAAAGCAGGACGCCCTACAAACTGCCCCTGCTTCAAATCTGCTTGCAAAGGCTGAGGCTTTGAAACATCTGGTGCATCTGAAGCCTCAATTCCATTGCCAGCTTCTGCATGAACAGTTCCAAGCTCACTCATATGGTTGGCAGAGTCTTGGTTCTTCGTTGTCTGTTCCTCTTCAAGTTGAGCTCCAGGTTGAGCTTCCCTTGCGGCCTCTGCAACGAGATCAAACCCATCTGCTGCAGCTGTGACAGGGACAGAACCAGGAAGGGTCACGTTTCCACTTTCCCCTCTTGCTCCTCTTTCTGCTTTACCTGCCCCATCTTTGCCAGCAACATTTCCATCGAATGAGCGAAAGTTGCGCAGTTGCAAAGCAGGACGCCCTACAAACTGCCCCTGCTTCAAATCTATCTGCAGAGGCTGAGGCTTTGAAACATCTGGTGCATCTGACGCCTCAATTCCATTGCCAGCTTCTGCATGAACAGTTCCAAGCTCACTCACATGGTTTGCAGAGTCTTGGTTCTTCGTTGTCTGTTCCTCTTCAAGTTGAGCTCCAGGTTGAGCTTCCCTTGCGGCCTCTGCAACGAGATCAAACCCATCTGCTGCAGCTGTGACAGGGACAGAACCAGGAAGGGTCACGCTTCCACTTTCCCCTCTTGCTCCTCTTTCTGCTTTACCTGCCCCATCTTTGCCTGCAGCATTTCCATCGAATGAGCGAAAGTTGCGCAGTTGCAAAGCAGGACGCCCTACAAACTGCCCCTGCTTCAAATCTATCTGCAAAGGCTGAGGCTTTGAAACATCTGGTGCATCTGACGCCTCAATTCCATTGCCAGCTTCTGCATGAGCAGTTCCAAGCTCACTCACATGGTTGGCAGAGTCTTGGTTCTTCGTTGTCTGTTCCTCTTCAAGTTGAGCACCAGGTTGAGCTTCCCTTGCGGCCTCTGCAACGAGATCAAACCCATCTGCTGCAGCTGTGACAGGGACAGAACCAGGAAGGGTCACGTTTCCACTTTCCCCTCTTGCTCCTCTTTCTGCTTTACCTGCCCCATCTTTGCCAGCAGCATTTCCATCGAATGAGCGAAAGTTGCGCAGTTGCAAAGCAGGACGCCCTACAAAATGCCCCTGCTTCAAATCTGCTTGCAAAGGCTGAGGCTTTGAAACATCTTGTGCATCTGACGCCTCAATTCTATTGCCAGCTTCTGCATGAACAGTTCCAAGCTCACCAACTTCATTGGCAAAGTCTTGGTTGCTCTGACTGTTTCCCTTCACAGGAGACGTTTGGCCTTGCCTTTTTTGTGAAAAAAGTCGAAGCTGGCTTGCCGCGGATTCGCATGGGTCTAAGGGTTGAAACCCTTCGGCATACCTCACCTCTACGTTTTCCTTGGCCTCAAGGTCAACCAGTTCTGCTTGCATTTGCCCTTCATCACCAGCTGGTGGCCAGAGCCTAGTACTCTGATCCACCAGAACAGCCCATCCTTGGCACATCTAAAATCAGTCACGCAAGTAGACGCAACAGTGGTCATAATCTATCACAAATCAGTCGCATCACAAAAAACCTTGGAAACAGCCAAACTTCAGAGATATGCAGCCGTGCAACTGTCATCCTGATCCTCCGGTTGGTCACATAGTCCTGGCTCCACGTCGGGACCTTTTTGCCTGGCTCTTGCAGGAAAGCGCCGCTGAATGCACAGAATCACTCGCCTTGGAAACGGCCAAAAACCAATGGAAGCGTCCAGCGTGAATCACATGAAATCGCATGACACATGAGGCAAATCTCAGGTTCAATCCATTCCAGCCATGTTAATCAACTGGGGTTACAGTAATAATCCGGATGGAACATACTGAATACATACCGAACCTTCAACATAGTTGAGACAAACAAACCCGGCACAGAGTTTTGGAATCACAAGGCAACTGCGGCCAAGTAGCCATACCGGCCACGCAACTGTGATCGCGGCCGCAAGACCACCGGCAACACCAAGGTATTCTGTTCGGCCCTCCTGGCTCAGGGGTCGTGTATGAGTTCACCACTTTCACCTTCGACAATCTGCTAAACCAAACACCAGCATCAATAGCTCTTTCCACATATGAAGGTTTTTCTTGAATTGAGGTACCCTCAAGACTCAAAACCACTGGTTTCCCAGTTTCCCATGGGTTTCCCATGGGTTTCCATGGGTTTCCCATGGGTTTCCCCTCAAAAAAATGGCCACGTTTGGGTGACCCTCCTCGGTGCTGGACAGCAAGGCCGGCAGGGACGTGGTGGCTGTGACCGTCACCAGCTGCGCCAGGGTCAGCGTCACCCGCGCCATGGCGACGCCGCGATCAGCCGCGCCATTGCCCAGCCAGCCCAGGGCACCCAAGGCTTAGCAGTGGCTGCGGAAAGATGGGGGATGAGTTAGATTTTGCTGAATTTTCTTGAAGGGGATTTTTGAAGACCTGAAATGACCAAAAAGGTTCTATAGTTGTTCTATTTTGTGGGGAACTCACAGCTGACGAAACTTGATAAAACTGCAAGAGTTGTGACAACTAAATGAGAACAAACGACATAGCGACAGGCATTCAAATTCACATCTCAAGATTTAAAAGCTATAGAAATCTGAAAACTTATTAACCACCTGATGTTACTGATGCATGGCTTCCATCACTGGCCATTCACTCTAGCCTCCAAAGAGCTTGGGCTTCTCAACCGCTGCTCAGGTACTGCAGTCTTCACCTAAAAAAAACTCCCGTGGCAAAAAGGTGGTACAACACAAGTCAACACATATCATCATGTGGGGAAGTCCTAAGATTTATGGTGCTTTAATTGAACCGGGCTTCGGATTTTCGATGATTTTCGGCTCCCCGCCAGCGCATCACCACTCCATCACAATCATCACCATGCGCAGGAACACTTTCGGAAGGAAAAAAATCAGGGAACAAAAAACACGGAATGCCGGGGACCCAAAAAAAAAACCATCCAGCTAAAAGCCCATTCTGGGAAAAGGACATGCCACTCAAAACACACCCAACCCCTCAAACCAGTTTGTCTTTTTTGAACATAGATGGAACCAGCGGGGTTTGGGGGGTCCAAAAGAGTTTTGGGAACAATCCCATAATGTCCATCATGAATCTCCAGACTGCGCCTGGCTCACCAGTCGCCAGGCATTCAAGCACTGTAGCTGAATGCGATAGTCCTGCAACGCGATTCTTCCCGCATTCCTTATGTGTCCGAGATCTTGGGAGTGGGGCGAACCACTGACTGCCTGTAATTCCTGTAGCTGTCATCTGGTGCGTTTAGCAGCTGAAGTTCAGCACATGCTACGTACCATATGTGTAAAACGCGTCTCTCCTCTTCTGTCCCGTTTCGCGACACCAGAGCTGCAGCTGCATTGCGCCGCGCTCTGTCTCGAAGCCTCTTTGGTTCAGGGATGTTCGGTTAGGCAAAAGTCAACAGGAGCCAGGCTAATATCGGCCAATCCAAGTCAACAATATAAACATAATATTTCGGTATACGTGCAGTACAGTAATTATATCATCACAAATCATATTGCCACAAAGGGTGTTCAAAGCAGAAGCATGCAGCCTGCTTTTGAACTGCTAAGCTTAAAGGCTTAACGTATCACCAGTGACAACTCCAGTGTCATCCAAGTCACTTTGATCGCCAATGCGTCAAGCACTGCTGAAGAACGGCAGAGTTCTGCCACACGCACATCGATTCCAAGGATTTCTGCGCAACCTCAGTTGACCCCCAGAGTCCCCAGAGTCCCCAGCACACCGCATGGCGCTGAGGATCTGACGGTCTTCAGGGACCTGACCTCGCTCATAGTCTTCTCACTTTGATCCACGGTTTCATCATTTTCCGTCGACGTTTCCTCATTTTCCACTCCGCCTTCGTTCAACCTGCGGCTGTCAACGGCAAAACACCTTGTTCTCCGTCAAGTATATGCCACTATTAGCACTGGGTGATACTGGGTGTTTGGCGGCATTTTTTAGCAGAAGCCGTTTGTTCATCTTGTTTCTGTGGATAAGGAGCAGGGAGAGGAATGAACGTGAAAGGAAAGAGGCAAAAGTATCAATGCATCAGTGGCCACAATGGAACGTGGCCCCAGCGTGATCACCACGTCTGCCCACGTGTGATTTAGGCAATCTGGCAATGAGGATCACACCTCATGTCCTCTTGAAGACCTTGGTTTTCAGAACGTAGGTGGACAGTTGCATGGTGCTGCTAGAGGACATGAGCCCGACTTCCGGTAATTACCACGTGTGATATAATGTACACTGTCTTGAGATGTTGGGATACCAGGTATCACATCCGAGAATGAGACAGAAATGCATGGAGTTCCGGTATTGGAGCGTCCCCTCATCTTCTCGAGCCTTGCATCACAGGAGAACTTCAGCATCACCAAACATCCACAATCCAAAGAGTGGCCGGCGTCTCTATCTACAGTTGCGTATTGGTACAGTAACATCTATCATGAAACCACAAGGTCTATGATGTTTATCTTTGTCAGTTTTCAACACTACTCACTGTTCCTCTGTTCTGGTGGCTAGAGACTGTAAGTCAGCATGCAGCATAAATGTGATTGAATCCTAAGGATGCATGCTTTCTACTCTTGATAAAAAGATATAAAAAGTGATTGTTGAAAACCGCAGTGACATCTTCATTGAGCATGTCATCTGCTGCCTTCCATACACTGTTCAGAACATGTTCGCTGAAGAGTTCGTGTCAAAGAGCAGTGTTCGCTGTGTGAAAGCAATGAATGATGTGATGAATTTATTTTTTTAGGTCTGCCTTATTCTGCCTTCCTGTCAATCTATCAACTTATCAATCTATTAGTTGCCTGCGGTATTTATACATTATCAGCAGTCATCGCCATGGCTGATTTCATGGGTTGTTTGCCCTTGTTCGGGCCCAGTTAATCAAGATTGGGGTCACTTTGCCTTGGCTCTTTTCCAACAAGGTGCCCATATATAAAACACCAATGAACACAATACCTGAAACACTGAGTTGGGGTTCTGGATGTTAATAGAGGCTTTCCTTTTGAAACACCGGCTCTAGTTGTCATGATTGATTCGCAACTCGATGCCAATCTACGTTCTCACACTTGAACCACTTGTCAAATGCCATGTGCCTCACTTTCCTGTTCTTTTCTCTTCATTGCTTATTTCATGTCTTCTGATTGGTATAATAACCCTGTTCCTTTCTTATCTCTTCGTTTGTCTTCTTGATCTTCGAAATGTCAAAAACCTGCAGCATCATCTTCCATGTGTTTAACAATCAATTTGACATCTTGGCATTGAGGATATATATATATATATTATATATACATACATGTGTGTATACAGATGTATGATGTAATATTAATATATATCTTGAATGATTTGCTATACTATAGCGCCTTAATGTATCTCACCCCACACGAAGGCTCCTATTCCGAGCCATGTCGTGCCTGTTCCAACTCCTGCCGCCACATCTCCGCCTTCATCTCCTGTAGCTGTGAACCTGGGCTCGGCCACGGACTGTGACAAAACATGAACAAATGAAAAGTTATAAGATTGATGTTATAAGATGTTATAAGTTATATTTTTTAATAAATGTTATAATTGAAAGTTCATGACAAATTCTGCAAAACTATGGCCCTGGATATGGCCCTGGATATGGCCTTAGCTTCGGGCGCTCCATGGCAGCTTCTGCTTCTCCAAAGGCTGCAGTGACTTCCAGTTGCAGTTCCGCCTGTTTCTCCTCCAAATTGCTCCGGAGAATCTCCCAAGCGTCGTTCTCCTCGTTTCGCAGGCGCCGTTCCTCTGCCAAGAGCTCTGCATAGTTCTCCTGCTCCTCGGGGTACTCCGCCAGTGTCAGGTTGCGGTGCAGAGCCTTGCGGTCAAACACCGATGGCGACAGCGACATCGACATCATCGACATCGACATCGACATCTCTGGCACTTCTTCTGGAAGAGACTCAACGGAAACTTCTTCTGGACTGTCAGGATCTGGAAGCTGTTCCCGGATGGAATTTCTTCTGACCTGCTTCAAAACTTGTTCAACATCTTCCTTTTCAGTGTACAACCTCTCGATCTCTTCCGTCGCTTCTTGAAGTTGCGCCTGCAAGAGTTGGACTGCAGGGGCTGGACGGACAGGACGCACTGGACCCAACGAAGCGGAAACGTCAGGGCTTCCAATCCACGGCTTCCTGGGACTTTGAGGACTGCTGGCCTCACTGGCAGATGTGTAGATGTTGTATTCTTCATCCTCCTTTTGGAGCTCGGAGAGCTCGGAGAAGGAATTGGCAAAGATATTGTTTCGGATCTTCCTCCAATGCTTAGTTGCCAAGTTTTGAAGTTGAAGATTGTGCTGGGAAGGGCTTGGCGATGGCAGGGAATCTAAAGCAAGTTTCTGCACCCAAGGTCTTTGCCCTGGTGATTCCAAGTGTAGACTCGGCAAATCCATCCCAATCAGTCTGGTAGTTCGGCATCAACAAATGGCCCGGCTATCCGGCTATGATGGCTATGCAAAAATGTCACTTGACAGTACTAACGTCCTGGAAATTGGAACAAAGATCAAGGATCAACCAAAAGGAGCACTTGTGCAGCATGACTTGTTGTACAAACCCTTCAACTTCAAGCGTCTCTCCCTTCTCGAATTATAGATGGTGTCAGTGTGATTCAATTTGCATATGCAGGCAGCCCTTTTGTTGAGAAGGGTTTCTCATGCGCGAGATCGCAAGATAAACCGGTCTTCTTGCATCATGCTTAGCCACTTCATCATGACCGTTATCTCTCCATGTCCTGTCTGCTACAGTGATAGCATGTGATAGCCAGAAAGTACACAACGCAGGCAGTCTCACCACTGCTGCACACTGCCGATTGCCAACTCAAATGCTGGACTTTGCAAGGATACATGTGTATACTGTGCATGGGTCAAAGATGATGGCATTTGCAGATAATATGAAGATAATAAACCATATTAAGTTCATACTATTTTATATATGTCTATTAATCCATATTAATCCATCCTTTTTAAGGCCATTTTGGGTCATTGACACCATCTCCCCATGACACGGTCTCTCCAGCGCCTCTTTTCGTGCAGCACAGTACAGAGCATTGGCAGGTCGCATTGGCAGGTCCAGAGGGACAACACACGGCACCGGCACAGCACATGGCACCAGCTTCAGCAGCTTCAGATTGCTGAGGATTGATCCAGATTCATAGCTGCCATAGCTCTAGCTATCTCTAGCTCTAGGCGCCAGCTCTCCCAGAATGTCCAACTCATTGGCCAGTTCCGTCCACGTGATCTGAGCAAAATTCCACTGTGAAGTGAAAGATGGTGAAAGATGGTGAAAGGCTGGGCACATCCTGGTGACTTCCATGCGACTGTGACTGTAGGGCAAGGCTAAGAGATCGTCACGCCAAGATATCCGCGCACGCAGCTCCCACCATCGCTGTCCTCGGCTCGAACAGCAAAAAAACATCCAGACGTCTGCCATGTCTCTGCATTTTCAGAATCATGGCATCATGAGACCGCAACGTGCAGTGGTACCGCCTGGGGACATCAGCTTGATTCAGATATTATTCAGATATTATTCAGATGATGCAGTGTGTGCACTCCAGTGACATCTGAAAGCATCGGAGCTTCTTGACATTTCCAAGGTCCTGGCAAGATCCAGAGGGTAAGAGTGGCGGTGCAACCTGGGGCTCCAGTGAAAAACGCTGAAAAACGGTCAACCTCAACATGTTATGTCAAAAATGCGTTTTGACCGGGGCCCCCACTGCATCTAACAAACCGACAGCCTGACACATCTCACACTGTTGGCAACTAACAAATTCAGCCGACTTGCTGCTGCAATCATCTCATATCCATGGTATTCCATTGTAGGATATTGTAGGTACAATGAAATTTTATAGCACACAACCCAGTAGGATAGCAGCCCTGACATCCTAAGCTGTTCACGGCGCTTCTTGGAAGAGACAGTGGCAGCGCCAGGGCTCCAGGGAGAGGGGGCACCTCTTCGGTCCCCGATCAAGTCATGAGCAAACCGTGGCCAAGGGGGCTAAGATCTCGAAGATGTTCATGATCATGATGAATCGTGATTCATACACACATATAATTATATATAATATATATATATCATATATATATAATATATATATATATTATATATATATATCATATATATATATATTCCTCAATTTTTCTAAGAACAAATGATAACAGCAAACGCCTTTTTGGTGCCCTCGGCCAATTCAACAAAGGCTCGGTACAGCCTCAGCTCAGCACCGACCTTCGGTTCGACAGGAGGCTCGGCTGAGGATCCGACAGAGCCTCCAATAAGTTCAAGGGCAGCGGCTCCTCGGGGTTCCCCAAAGCTGACAAGACATCAAATGACGTGACATGAAACTTCGAAACTTTGAGTTGAACAAGAAGTCCTTGAAATAAGAGCCTTAGTGTTCATCATGAGTCAGTATGAGATGAGTCATGGACACAAGCTCCACAAGTCAGAAAACAAGCACTTGACTTGCGTAAATACTGCCTGCAAGAGCAAGCCTGCAAGAACCTTCAAGAAAACAGCGTGGTCATCACCCACACATGGCTCCGGCATGCTTTTTTCGTCGTAACGGGTTGAAACAAAGCTGTATCTGCACGGGCACCAGGTCTTAGTGCCCGCTAAGCCGCTAGGCAAAAAAAAAGGTTCAACAACACAATCTGGCGGCAGCAAATGCGATATGGATGCGATACGGATGCGATATGCATTGAATTGCATTGAGCATCATTGAGCGATATGCGAGCAGATTGCCTACGCATTGCGAGCCGAGCATTTTTTTTTGCCGTTGTGAAAGTGGTCTCTCTTTGGATCTGCCGAGCTCAAAGAAGGAGCTCACCCCATTGGATCATCGAAGAGTTCTCAGATGCAGACACTGAATCAGACTGGATCAGACAGGTCTGGTGTATCCTATTGGAAATATGTGGAAATATGTTATGATAAATATGGTTCCTATATGGTTTCTATATGGTTTCTATATGGTTTCCCTATGTTTCCTGTCAACATTTCAGGATACTTCAACCATTGAGGCTTGTCACATTGGGATACATTGGGATACTTTGGGCACGTTCACATAATCTCCCCCATGTCAGTTGCAGTTTTGTGGCTATCCACCATTTTAAGCCAAACCCATATCATGGGGGATTTATGGGGATTTACATGGATTTTGGCATGGGAACATCAGAATGTACTATATGCAGTAATAACATGTAATAACATGTAATAACTTCAGAATGGCATATCATACTCCATCGCTGGATTCCTACTCCATCATTGTTTTCGTTGGCCTCAATCCCCATGATGTGGACATATGTGGACCCCCTCCATCCCCCTCCGCCAAGTCCGCCAAGCTTCTGTGCAAGCGCTGGGCCCGACGATCGTCGAATTGACTGAGCCACAGCCGGAAGACGCAAGTAATGGGCACGGAGAGAATGGCACCTCGGGGGGCTAAGATGGTGCTAAGATGGTCCAAAGATGTGGGGATTTAAGAAGCAAACATGTGGGTATAACATGGTATAACACTACTTGTTTAAGGGAATGCAATGACATGTAATGACAATGGGAGGATACATAGTTACATATATTGCACACAGCTTGTGGGTTGGCCCTCAAAATGAAGATTTACCCTGCAAATACGGCAATTCTTTTGGAAAAAGTGTTAAGAACCACTAATAAGATGGAATGAGATACCTGATTTCCACTCTGCACTGAAAAGCATTGAAAAGATGGATATCAGAAGTCTAACTCCAACAATCTCCAACCGTCTCCAACTCATTGATTTTCCAAGATCTACAGGCTACAGGCTGCTACAGGCATGGATTTCAAGAGGCAAACGCGACAAAGGCAGCGACCAGCAATGCCCCACACGCTGCTCCAGAACCTGGAAAAGCATCTGAAACGATCTGAACGCTGCGAGAGGTTACTTAGCTTTGCTTAGCTGCTGGTCTCTAAGGATGGAACAGCAACGAAACAACGATGATGAGAGGATGCAATGAAAGGCCTGGCGGCAAAAGGGCTACGTCCCAACTTTAAAATTTGCATCTTTATGAGTCAAAGGCTTATGAGACATCAGACATCTTTGACATGTGAGAAGCTGAGAATCCCTACCCTGAGACATAATTTGGGGCTCAATGAGGTTTCCAGCAATGTTGTGAACCTTGGCAGTTGACGTCAGAGAATCAAAAAAAGAACTGATAAGATCTGATAAGTCCAAGATCTGGAAACTGATACTATGCACTGAGGACGGAACAAGGAATTGGACTAAGACCACAATGAATGTGTCCAATAGCCTGATCTGCGAAGCTGTTTCAGCACTCCTTTCGCTTATCAAACTGTGATGCCTCCAAAAAACACCAGAAATCTAAAGGGATAAAAGGTTTAGGAGCAAGATGGAGCAAGTATCACATGCGGCAAGGCCACGTGCCATCAGGTTTAAGCCACACAAAAGGGATCGGGGCAATGATTGCGAACAGCGGGCCTCTCACGCGAGCCGCGCATGTACAAACAAACAAAACATGAAAGGAACACCTGTCTGAAAATGAGTCATCTTGAGTAAGCATTGCGAGCCGAAACAATCACATCTTGACATTCCACGCACCCTTTGTGCCTAAATTGGGAATAAAATTTGTGACGAAGGTAACCAATCCCCACACCTCAGCTCCAGAAGCAGAACAAAGGCTGAGATCATTCAGATCAGCAGCGATCAGCACTGAGCTCAGTGCGATGGTTAGAGGAACCTGCATCCACCAAAGCGCCAGCATCACGAACACCTGCAAGGGATCGAATAGTGAACATACCAGCGATGACCGGTGATGATTACAAAATACTACAAATTCGGAGGCACCATGCGGTCCAAAGATGTTCGAACTACGCCAAGGTGCTGCTATCACAAAGCTGGAGACGCTTTTGCACATCAAATATCTTTGCACCTCAATGGCTAAACAGAGAAAAACATTTTTTTAAAAAAAAGTTGTCCCCTTTTTATCCCTTTTTAGCATTTGCATGCCCCAAAAAAACACTTGTGCAAGGGCTATCAGATATACACAATATTACACAATGATGGTTGCCGCGGCCAAGGTGCCAAATCCTTCACCGGTGAGTCTCGACCTCGTGCAACAAGGGATGCCAGGAACGCAGCAAGCATCAGCAAGCAGCAATCCCAGCAGGCTTTAGCAGGCTTTAGCCAAGCATCGCCCTGAGTGAATCTCTGGGAGCAAACCAATCAAGCAAAAGATGAACATCAGCACGCAAAGCATCATCCCTGCCACGGCACGGAATCATATGAATATATACATATATATGAATCATGTCCAGTGCTGGCCCAATCAACATAATCACACATTTGCCAAACTGCTGAAAAATTCTCTGGATGGAAGCTGGGCGCGTGTCCTTCGATGAAACTAAAGAAGGAGGATGTCATTTCAAGCAAGTAACCTGACAAACATTTGTTTTTTTTGGGACAGTCCAGCCACAGCATGTCGCAGCCAACACACATGCCGAGCAAAATGACACCAGTCAATCCGTTGCAAAAATGCCATGGCATATGCAGAATCACAGCTGCATCTTGGTCACTTCTGAACTCGGCTGCGATCTGCTTCCAGTCGATGTCAAGGCCACTATGGACCTAAATCCCAAGATCTCCCAAGCAGCACAGATTGCAACAGAATGCACTCACCAAATCATCACAGGTGCAACTCTTGGAGCAAGCTACGAGGCCAAAGTTGGACAGGATCATCCTGATCAGGACCCAAACCCCAAGCACTGTGTCGGAAGCACTGTGTGACCAAAGTGACACCAAAGCAACATCAAATCCAAACCACATCAAGCCACCATGTAGTCACTTCGGATCTTCGGAATGTTAATTTATGATATTTATGTAGTCGCATCCAAACCAACATAAAACTCCGGCGTTCACAAACTCATGATAGAATTGATTCACCAATTTGGCCCAGTAGCTTCAATTTCTCCATTTTCTCTGAGTCTTTAAACTGACCCCAATCAAAGTCCGCGAAGACTTTAACCTTGCAGCAGCCAATGGCACACACATCGCTGTCTCAAAAATGTTGGACATGGGCCATCCATCGGCCATCCATGGATACATATGGATACCCTGTTATAAAAATTGCTATTAAATGATTGTCCAAACCAGGTCCAGATTTTGAGACCCCGGATGTTTTTGGAAGAGACACTGCAAAGCCTCTTTTCGAATCCAACCTTTCCGAATCCTTTTCGACTGTGTCTGTCAGGTGGCAACACCATAGAAAATCCAGAAGATAACTGCCTCAGACATCAGTGTTCTTCAAATCTTGTACTTGCACAAGGTCAATTCGCAGCATTCGCCACTGCGCATTGGATGCTGAGGGCTTTACCAGGAAAGACAGAACCACAAAAATCACCGAGAATATGCTCCAAATCCTTGGGATATCAAGGGTTTCTGCTAACGGGTTGCCATGGGGTACCCTTTGCCTCCCTTCGTACTGGTTTGGCACAAGCACTGTCCACAGGGATGCCACAAATTCACAGTTGTGGCGTTTGCAGGTGGTGTTGTAGGGGACTGCCAACAATTTGACGACCGCGCGAAGTCAAAAACCTCGATGTCGAGGTGCTGAAGGAGCCATCTTTCACATGAGTGACCTTGGTTTTAACACCAAGTGATGATTGCAGCTGCATCATGTTGCATCAATCAAAAGCAGGCGGTTTTTTGGCGAATCCCAACACCAGCTCTGGCACGCACAATACCAATCCAGCCGCCGATACCAATGCAGCATAAGGCACAGCAATTTCTGGCGGCACCTCCTTCGCATTCACTGATCGGGCTCGCTGCAGCCTGAGTGATGATAGTGATGGGATTATTTTTATGATTTGAATGATCTGAATGCTGAGATATGCTGAGTTACCTCAGTTACCTCAGTCTCAGATTGGCGCTTCCAAGATCGATTGCGCTCACTATATAGTTTGTTCAGAAATGGGGTATACCATGGTAAACCATGGTAAACCACCGGATTTTGGGGTACCCTTTTGGGAAAAAAAAACATGTGCTTCATGATCTGCATCCTCGGTCTCAAACACTCAGAGTGCTATCTGCGTCCGAGCTGTCTCCAGTGTCCTGGACATGCCATGACACACGCGACAAACGCCGCATGATCAAGCAATCCTTCAGTGCTTTCTTATTGATATTGATATTATTGATATTATTGATGATGATGATGATGATGATGATGTTGTTGATGATGATGATGATGATCGTGATGAAAACGAAGAATAAAACACAACTCTTCACGGTTTTACAATCAAAGGCGGCCTCTTGATCTGATCTCCCCATCTTGGTGCCGCTTGTTTCACGCCGATGCTTCCTGTGCGTTCAGTGTCCATGAAAATCCTGAAATTACACTACATTTAGATACATTTAGGACATGCCAGTGGTTTAAACGTCGGCCTTCCCGCAACGAAACACTGTTGAAACCTGTTTTCAAGTGCAAACTGCACCATCTGACCATCTACCGCCTTCGGGATCCGAGTTGTTGAAGTGCCCTCCCCACACACCTGTCCAAGCCGGTCCAAGCCGGTCCAAGCTGTCCAAGTCTGCTGATCTTTTCAAAGCTGAAAGATGCTGAAAGTCCCTGCCTGGGCAGGTTGACCAATAATGCCAGGAGAGGCTCGCAAAGAAATGCTAAGAAAATTGCGAAAGTCAAAGGCACCTCGGCGCAGATCGGTGTAGAATGTTGTGACAGGGCTTTAGGAGATTGCTTTTCCATGCTCTTCCTTTATTTTTGCCTTCTGACTCCAGGTGTGAGTGATGCAACACGGTTGCCCCGCACCCCAAACAAACACCGGGCCCCCATAGACCCTCCGGTACACTTGGGCTGGTACCAAGACTCTCCGCATCCAGTACAGAAAGTAAATCTGAGTTTGGCAGGAGCGCTCTCTCTATATCACCACTGAGCTCACCACTTGTTACTTGGTGAGACTCTGCTACTTGACCTTGAGAGGGAGAAAAGAAATAATTTTGATCCATATTCCCAATCAAACCGAACTGAAAATTTCTGGGCAAACTTTTCAAAACCAACAGATAACAACCCATACGCATGTGCATATATGGATATAACTACAATGATAAACGGCTTGGCTTAGTCTATCTGAGTCTATCTGAAATTGGAATTCCAGCAGTAAGGAGCAAACTGCGATACATGAAGCAACCAAGACCTTGGCTTTCAAAGCTTATCACGCGAATACCCTGGCCGCAAATCTGACCGCTTTTGCCCAATCACAAGCTGACGCAATTGTAAGGACGCTGCCATGCAAATGCCCAGAACTTCTCGAAACCGAGGGCGATTCCTGGTCCAGGCAGAAAATCCATGAGAATCCTCTCAAAAGCTGTCTTGAGCATATGTGAAATCTGATGAAATATATTGAACGCGACTCCTGGCACTTGCAGTTCCTGACAGCAAGCCTTCTATGCCTCAGATTATCTCAGATTCTAAACCAACCGTTGAAGCAACGAGAGCTGATCTCCAACAAACGATAGCTGGGGCGAGATGGGCTCCATGCTCTCTGCATTCTGTTCACCACTGGCACCACCAACAATGTCCAGCAGCACCTCATGATCCAAGTACCCATTCCAAAGTTTTCCATATGTCCTAATGGATGGAACTAGTGGCTGCGAACTCAGCTACTGCTACTGTTCTGTTCCAACTTGCTCACGTTCGGCCCTATATCCTGAGATCTCAACCGACGAGCTCAAGCGAGATTCTGCAGGAGATTCCTCGCTGGCTAGTCAGGTCTCTGAAGCTGAAGGTGAATGACCCTTCGCACCAAATAGACACAGTGGTAGAAAAGGAAACCCTGAACATCCCCAGTGCACAGCAATGGGCACGCACCACAATTTGCAAACACAGACCTACGAGATAATGAAAAAAATGTTGGAAAATCAGTCCAAAGAAATGGTCGTGGTAGAGCACTACCATTTGCAAGTGAAAGACTACAAAACAATGAAGATATTGTCAAAGCCAAAAGTAGCAAAAAGTACGACAAAATGGTAGAGCACTACAATGTGCAACGGCAGTGGCCTCTCTCGAATTAATTCTCGGAATTTCAATGTCTGGAGCCATGGCATTGTGTCAGTGTCAAGGCTGCTTCATTCTCGTAACAAAAGGTTGGAAGATTGGGTAGCTATAGTTATAGATTCAAGAAATGGGGATGATCACCAACAAAAACTCTGGATATTCAGGATTTACCATCCTGTTGGCAGACCTATTGTGGCCTTGCTGTGGCCCATGCTGTTGGCTTGTGGAATTTGACTTATTGCCTGCAGCCTGCTGTACGGAACCCTGCTGGGCCAACGGCAAACCACGAGACATGATTTGTAAACATGTATAAGTCATTATACGTATTATATAACGTATACTGTGTATGTATATGTATATGCAACACGCATACGTATATGTATATGTATTGTATATGTATAATCATCTATCTACAATATGTATCAAGTATCAATATGTATATATGTATATGTGTGCTGCATGAAAATTTGTCGTAATTACATACTTAAATTAATTCTGAATGATGTTTGCCATGCACCGACTCTCAGCCACAAAAACAATGCGACCAAAAAATTACTCTACTTCGTGTGATCCCCACCATGACATGTCAGGACGTATATTTGGACATATATTTAGTATATTCTGACATCCTATCTGACATATATTCTGGCATTCTATCTGGCATTATATCTGGCATATATCCTGACATTCCACCTGGCATTCTATCTGGCAGTCTATCTGGCATTCTATCTGACATATTTTCTGACATTTCATCTGACATATATTCTGGCATTCTACCTGTCATTTATTCTGACATATATTCTGGCATTCTATCTGACATATATTCTGGCATATATTCTGGCATTCTACCTGGCATTATATCTGACATATATTTTGGCATTCTATCTGACATATATTCTGGCATATATGTTGGCATTCTATCTGGCATTATATCTGACATATATTCTGGCATTCTATCTGACATATATTCTGGCATATATTCTGGCATTCTATCTGGCATTATATCTGACATATATTTTGGCATTCTATCTGACATACATTCTGGCATATATGTTGGCATTCTATCTGGCATTATATCTGACATTCTATCTGACATTCTATCTGGCAGTCTATCTGGCATTCTTTCTGGCATTCTTTCTGGCATTCTATCTGGCATTCTATCTGGCATCCTATCTGGCATTCTATCTGGCATTCTATCTGGCATTCTTTCTGGCATTCTTTCTGGCATTCTATCTGGCATTCTATCTGGCATCCTATCTGACATTCTATCTGGCATTCTACCTGGCAGTCTATCTGACATTCCTACATGAGGTCCGGCAGGGAACACTTGGCATGGATACTCGCGGTTGAGGTCCGGCAGGGAACACTGGGCGCGGATGGTCGTGGTTGAGGTCCGGCAGGGAACACTGGGCGCGGATGGTCGTGGTTGAGGTCCGGCAGGGAACAATGGGCGTGGATGGTCGTGGTTGAGGTCCGGCAGGGAACACTGGGCGTGGATGGTCGTGGTTGAGGTCCGGCAGGGAACACTGGGCGTGGATGGTCGTGGTTGAGGTCCAGCAGGGAACACTGGGCGTGGATGGTCGTGGTTGAGGTCCGGCAGGGAACACTGGGCGTGGATGGTCGTGGTTGAGGTCCGGCAGCGAACACTGTGGATCGCGGATCGCAGTTGAGCAAGGACGACGAGGACGACGAGGAGGACGAGGAGGAGGAGGAGAGGAGGAGGAGGAGCAGGAGGAGGAGCAGGAGGAGGAGCAGGAGGAGGAGGCAACTGACATAAAATCTAACAACCCTCACCTGGCAGGTGGGGAAAAAGACACTTTGCGCCAAGGCCCATGCGATCTTCCAAAGTTGCCTTGGATCATCCAATCGGTTCCATTTCTGCACAGAACACAGTGGCATCTAGGGCATCTGCTTCTTCCATGGTCAATCCTGGACAAGCTGGCAATATCTGGCAATGCATGTCAGTGCTATGCAACGGTGAGGGGAACATCTCCTTATACAAGATATCCTTAGATTGATCCCGCAACATCTTGCTACATCTTACTGCATTAGCATCACCTCCATTTGGGTGTTTCTTGAAAATGGATGAAAATGGGAGACCCCAAACATCCCCAAACTCTCCACCTTGGTGCGGGCTTGGACCAATCCGCTAATCACCTCCGCATCCTTTGAGCCATTGTGCAAGGCAGTATCATCCAATCGTGAATCATCCAATATCATCCAGCATCTATGATGAAAATAGGCATGATGGTAATTGTATCATCTAATTGCCTCAGGTTTTGGATTTTTGTTGGCTTTCTTTCCCGGTACCATTTGCCTTGTATTTGCAACAGTTTGGAACTAGAACCTGTCATTTTGCAGTATTTGCTACACTTTGGCACGGTCACTTTGCATTTTGCATGGTATTTGCTGCATTTGGCCATGTTTGCCTTCCATTTTGCATGGTATTTGTCATATTGTGGCATTTCAACCTCTGATTTGCATGGTATTTGCTACATTTTGGTGCTTCAAACGTTCATGTGGGTCTCTTGAGGATTCTTTGGGCTTTCATTTAGGGTGTCATTTAGGGTTTCTTCAGGGTTTCTTTAGGGTTTCATTTAGGGTTTCTTTAGGGTTTCATTTAGGGTTTCAAATTAGGGTTTCATTTAGGGTTTCATTTAGGGTTTCTTTAGGGTGTCAATTTAGGGTTTCAGCTAAGGTGTCAGTTAAGGTTTCATTTAGTTTTTTTTTCAGAATGTTGTTTAGGGTTTCTTCGGGATGTCATTTTGGGTGTAATTATGTATTAATGGTTTCCCTAGAGTTCATTTAGGTTTTCATGTAGGTTTTCTTATCAGGATTTCTTTAGGGTTTCTTTGGGTTTCACCTAGGGTCTCTCTAGGGTTTCATTTAGGATACAAACAGAACAGAATAAAGCAAAAGAAAATGAAAAACAAAGAGACAGTAAAGACAGGAAGCAAAGAAGCAAAGGAGCAGGAAGTAGAGCAGCAAAAACACATGACTGAAGAAAAGAAAAAGTAGAATAGTAGAAGTAGAAAGGCACAGACGTACAAAAGCAGAGAAGCAGGGAAAACAGAGA
The DNA here is from genome assembly GCA_947184155.2 of Cladocopium goreaui. Classification (NCBI taxonomy): domain Eukaryota; class Dinophyceae; order Suessiales; family Symbiodiniaceae; genus Cladocopium; species Cladocopium goreaui. The sequence continues at coordinate 151,742 of CAMXCT020001081.1, forward strand.
AGCAGAAAAAGCAGAGAAGCAGGAAAAGCAAAAAGCAGAACAGCAGAAAAGCAGAGAAGCAAGAAAAGCAGAGAAGCAGGGAAAGCAAAGAAGCAGGAAAAGCAAAAAGCAGAACAGCAGAAAAGCAGAGAAGCAAGAAAAGAAGAGAAGCAGGGAAAGCAAAAAGCAGAGAAGCAGAAAAGCAGGAAATCAGAGAAACAGGAAAGCATAGAACCAGGAACCCAAAAAGAAATCCAGAACCTCCCGCGAAAAAAAAACCAAAAAATAAATAGCCCTCACAAACAAAATGGACATGTAGATCATGAGTCTGCAAGTATGAAGCACATACAGTAATTGGGCTATTTTGATCTTAAGATTTCTCCCAAGCACTCTGTCACATCTTGCGCCAGCAATCCTTTTCTCACGGGAGGCATGAAGCATCTGGCTACATGCTAGTTATGCGCATTTATACTAGTGTCGAGCCCGTTGAAACCACTTCAAGTTTCTTTGGAGTTTTGGTACATGCTTCATCGGATTCCACTGTCTTATGGCCTTGTCGGCAATCTTTCCATGGAAACATGATGAAATATTGATCAACCATGGATCAGCCAATAGCCCCTGGGCTTTGATCTGGCAAGCTTTTGCCACCTGCCACGCTCAGGGATGGAATGCCTATCATGGCACCTGGAGCGTCAGATTCAACAACAGTGGCCGATACCAAGCTGATTGCGGTCAGGGGAAAAAATCAAACGCTGCATCTAAAAATACATAAAAAGATCAACCACCCATAAAGTGTGAATGTGGATGCATTCCCCCGAAAACATGTCCTACACTGACAACATTTCTGCCCTAATGCAAGACACAACACTCACAATTTTGTTTTCGAATCAATCTTCAGCCGACTTCAGCAGCCTGCCATCCCGAAGCAAGCTTTGGCTTCAAAACAGCTTTCGGCGATCGTTCTGGAATGCAGTATGTACAAGGGCCTGTTGGGCCCCATGCGGATTGAAAGGATTGAATATATAGTGATGGAAAATCAATGAAAATCACCATTTTGATAGGTAAATCATCCAACTAAACGGCCATATGAAATACCAGAGGGATCCAGAGGGTATATTCCTGCGACAGTGGATTCATGCGATTCACCAGGCGCGCTTTGGTCCAGGCTGACTGACAATTCGTTCGAGCTTCTTCTGCTGCGCAGCAGTGAGGACTGAAAATAAATCCTGAGCTGCAACCAAGAATGAGTCGATGAAAAGAGCTGTTAAAATAGTCAAACAGATTCAAATTGTTATTTTTCTTCCAATGGCGACGACTCCAAATTTGCCAAGCCGCTCGATATGCCTTCTCGGGCAGCTGTCTCAAAGCCTGATTGAGGTTGATCTGCAGCTCCTCACCGGAAGATACCGGAAGCTCATTCGATGGAGTGAAAAGCACACCCAGTTGACATCAGACAGCATCCGAGGATCATCCGAGGATCCTCATCACAGAAGTCTTTGTTCCCGTATACCTTCGACTGACATTCACCAGTGAGTTGGATGCGCAACTAGCACAAAAAGGGACGCAACATCGGCCCTTCATGCGAGATTTTCAGAGCCGAGCTGCTTCACAGAGGTAGCCCAATGCGCGAGCAGCCAGGAGTCCTTGCAGTCCACCTGATTGCACCTGCCCGCACAGGTAGACTATGGATCCAGAAATAGGAAACACATCCGGCGATGGCTATGATCACATCACATCTCTATCTCTCTCTCTATTGGTTCATCATGTTTTCATCCTGGCCTCTGTGAAGAGGCAACTGTTCAGCCTGGGACATCTGGGACACGGCACAAACTTGAGAAGAAACACCGCCGATGCCAAAAGGGGGTCGAATGCCATGGATTGCCACAGATTGTCATGGCCTTCGGCACTCAGCCATCTCCACCTGAAAACCGAACTCAAACAAGTGAGGAATTTATTTGTGCATGTAATTCTGACTAAGATTCATTATAGATTCATTAAATTTGTTTTGTTTGTGACTTGGCTGCATCAATTCTTCACTTTCCAGTCCAAGACTTCACAGTTTCACCAGTGAGTTGAGATTTTCCATAGATTTTCCATTGGCATTGCCCCAGCCTTCAGCGGAAGCGCTGCAAGGCACATGGCCCAGCAGTCGCTGTCAGCACACTGCCGATGTGTCAAACAGAGTTGGAGCAAAGCCGCAGTCTCACCTCAGTGAGCTCCCAACATGTCCCAACCAATAACCAATGGGATACCGCTGGGCCAAGGGGAAAAACAGCGCAACAGGGCAACTGAGGAGATAACTGAGCAAATGGTGGGTAATTTCCTATAGGGAAAGCCATAGTTTACTGGAGGGTAACCCAAATATCAACAACTTCACGGCTTTCCGGTTTCTAAGATCTTCTAAGCAGGGTCAACTGATGCAATCAAGACCAATTAAGCTCACCAAGTCATACATTCTGCTGAGCTGCTGTCCCCCTGCAGGTGTGCCTTGAGGCGTTCCGTTGCTTGGGCAGCAAAGGGACTGAAGGCAGAGCTTCTGGCAGCATAGTTCACTGTGAAAGCAGCCCAGTGCCGCTCCTCTTTACTTCGAGAAGTCAACGCCTCTGCAAGACTTGAGGACTCCCTAGAGATATATAGATTACCAGCAAAGTCCAACAAAAGATACAAAAGGAAACAAGAAGCAACCCAGCAGAAGAAATAAGATGAACTAAGGAACTAGAAATAACTAGAACCATCTAACATCATCTAACACCATCCAACAGAATCTAAGACCATCATCAATCACCTCAACCTGTTTTGCAAGCCACCCAGCAACCAGTTCCATATTGGTGACCTGCCTTGATGATCTGATCCATGAAGCCGGCCAACAAATTCACAGCTTCACCCAGGTGCTGGCAGATGTCGCAGGCCAAATGTAAGGCCAACTTTTTACCCCCCAGCTGCCCATAGGAAACAAACCACTGTTGCAGTAGAGCCTGTAGCGTTTGCCAAGTTGATGCGATGAATGTCCGAGCATCTGCCTTCATGCAGGCAGTGATCATCGACAAAAGCTCCGTTCGGCATTGATGTTCATCTTCCGCTGAGTCCGTTGAGCCCGTTGAGCCTTGAGAATCGGCCTCCGTCGTCTCCGTCGTCTCCGTCACCGCAGCATCGCGTTGAAAGGATTGACGGATCTCAGCCACGGCCAATTCGCAAATGCTGTTCACCTGCTCGGGCCGTAAGGTGCCGATCCCAGCGCGGTTGATGATGGTCACAATGCCCATGGCCATTGATGCGATCTCATCAGCTTCATCTGCCTTCACAAGATCTGAGCCTACTTTGTCTACAAAATTCTGCACCAATTCACTGACAAGTTGAGGGTTCACGGGAGTCACTAGACCCACCAGTTCTGCCCAGCATGGATATAGGGCCGAACGTATCTCGGAAGTGATTGGCGAGACTTCGCTGGATGGATTGCTGCACAGGAGCTTGGTGAGAGTTTCACTGGTTGGACGCACGAAATCCACTGGATGGATGTATCCCTCAGCTGTGTGCTTCATAAACACTTCCAAGATATTCAGCAGCGCAACCATCTCGGTTAACTGCCCTGTCTTCACTCGGATGGTAGTGTCACCGGCTGCAACGACCAAGTCATCATCGCCTGCTCCTTGGATGTCCGTGGTGAAGACATCAGTTTCAAGCACTCTGAGGATATTGGGCACAAAGTAGGGCAGGAAATCCGCGAAGTCTTTCCCCAGGACTTTGCAAATCCGTTTCAGGGCATCACTGGTGCAATCCGAGAGTTGGCCCAGTTGGCTGATGGACGTGGTAAACATCGACTTCAAGGCCGCAGCAGCTGCTGGGGCAAACTTCTCCTTACTCACTGCAAAACCCGTGAGGGAAATGCATTCGAAGGCCTTCTCTCGAAGCGTTTGGTGACTTTGGGAAACAGCCTCCCCGGCCAGGGCCCGCAACAGCAGGGGAACCAATGAATCGTAAGAATCGAAGCTGTCCAATGAAATGGCCAAAGCCCCAATAGCTTCCAAGGATGCTATCAGAATAGCTTCATCTGTTGATTGAAGTTTCTGCATCAAGACACAGATCAGTGTGTCTGAGAAGCGTTGAATTTCTTGCTCTGACAATCCATGGAGATGAGCTTCTAATGCACTGATGGCCTTCACTGCAATGACATCTGTGTCGTTGCAACCCTGCACAAGGGCAGGCATGAACTTGTCACACCATTTTTCATGAAAATTTGAGATACGATCATGACACAGCTGACCCAAACCGAAGAATGCTGCCAAACGGACCCGGGCATGGCTATCTGCCAGCAACTGCAGCAAAAACTCTGCCATTTGATCAGCAGCAGTGTCATCAGCATACTCTCCAGCAGCACGGATGGCCATAGCAGCAGCTACCTTCTCCTTCCAAGATCCGCTCACATGCCGTGCTGTTAGAGTCATCAGAGGCTTCACTGTGACTTTGAAGCTGAATTTCTTCACGAAGAAATCGACTTTAGCTTCTCCTTCCTTGTGGAGGTCCTCGTCGTCGTGAGCATTTTCATCAACTTCACGAAGAAACAGAAATGCTACCGAAAGGACCTTCTCCGGCAAGTCTGGCACAGCCTTCAGCAATCCCTTGGCGGCTGTGAGTGTGGAAACCCATTCGAAAGACAGCAAGCGCACTGCAGAATCCAACGAAGATGCAGAAGCAAAGTCTAACATCAAATCAATGCAGGTCTGGTATCTCGGTTTGAAGAAAGTAGGAGAATGCTCCACCAACCCAATCAATGCCTGCAAAGCTGTTGAAAGACTTCCACTTCCTCCACTTCCTCCACTTCCACCAGCCAAAGTTCTCAGTGAATCTTCCATCTTCGGCAGAATCTGCTGAATCTGCCGAATCTGCGCCTGATCCACTGCTGGAACTACTGGAACCATCTGGCAGATCATGCTGACCGTGCTGGCCGCGTGAAAAGCCAAGCCCTGGTCCACGATGGTCACCAACTCCTGGCCCTGGGACATGATCTCCTGGGCCAAGCTGCTCAGCTGCCTCCAAACACCAGCTGATATTCATATCCTTAATATCCATTAATATCCATTAATATCCCCCAAACACCATGGTTTTGTCTTGGAATTGTTCATGTTTTGGGACCTCTCTAGATTTGTCCAAATTTGATGGAATTTCATTTGGGGAAGGATGAGTATCTGGGATATATTTGGGATGTGAGTTGCTGTGACTGTCTCCTGCACGTGGCTGCCCATGATTTCAGACAGCACACAAATGGCAGCCTTGCAACAAGGATAAGCATGGATGGCATGGAGTATGGGACAGCCTGTCCTGAACATCATCTTTGATCACTTGGATCTGCTACTTTCTTTCGCTCTCTTGGTATCTCAGAGCATCAACCTCTGGCCGCTCTGGCCTCGGCATTTTCCTTGCTCAACTTGAAGGCAAATGGGACCAAGTCTGGCCATGGACCCGCCTGGATCAACTTGCCAACTAATATCAACTATATAATCATACTCTCCGTGATACTGTGATACTAATCCCCTACTGGGCCCTACTGCAATGGACTATATCGACTGCAATGCATCTGAACATGTGGAAAGCCACGTCTTGCAACACGTCTTGCAACACGTCTTGCAACACGTCTTGCCTCTGAAATGACTGCAATGGCGGCCACCAGAACACGTCTCACCGCTGAACTGGGTTCATAGGCCAAGGCCTGAAATTGCGATGCTTTTCCTGTGCGATTAGTGGCGATTAGCCTTGAAATGAACTGGCAATGTGATGGCGCCTTGAGAAGATTGCTTTGTACCAAGGGGTGCACAACTTTTGCCTCTTGCATTTCAAAGGGAAAAGGATGGAAAACGCATGAAACATCATGAAACATGGACAGAGCTGACAGAATCATTTTGCACTGGAAGATTATAGACTGGTTTATACCATGTTTTACCATGTTTTACCATCTGCACCCATCTACCATGCCTTGGACCATGGATCTTCAGCATCACTCTGCAGAGCAGCTCTTCGCAGCAGGGTGCCGGCCTCCGGGAGTCTGGTGGCTGGTGGATGCTGGATGGCAGTTGTATGTCGTCAAATGTCGTCAGCCTGAATCCTCACCACCTCATCTTGATGGGTCACCGAGATGCCGAGGCAAGCCTCAGTTCTCGGAGATATCTGACTGACAACTGCTGAGTAACTATAGTGACTAGTGACTAGTGAAACTTCCTAACATCTTGCGGATCTTGCAGGAAAGGAGCGAAAACTCGGGGTGGGTCTGTCTTGGACGCATCAGCATACCTCCCGCGACACACCCACTGCCACATCTGCCACACGGCGCGTATTGCGCGGTGCCAAAGCCAGAGTGAGCCTCCTCTCAGCGTCTGATCGCACAGGGTTGTCAGGGCTTCGCAGGAGCTGCAACAGGTTGACAAAGGCAGAGACCTTGGCGAAAATAACGTGATGAGCAAAAATGGAGTGTTACAAAATGCTTCTAGTCATGACAGTCATGACTGATATGACTGTTAATCTGTTGGTCATTGTTGATGATTGCGGAAAAATAAGACTACCAGGGCTCTCAAGTTGCATCAAGGATCATCCTGAATATGGAAGTATAAACATGTCAATGTGCAAACGATCCATTACAAATGGACTGACATAATGAGATCCAGAAATGACAGAACGTCAGCACTTTCATGATTATCATGATTGGCCTCTCATATTTTCTGAGCAAACTGACGTCTTCATCTGTCGCCATGCTCGAAAGCTGACATGCTGCCCTCTTGGGGCTCTTCTTTCAGAAGTGTTTTGATAAGAATTCTTTCAAATCGCGACGAATGGTTTGCTGCTAGTTCGGCCATCCTCTCTCTCTCTCTGTGCTGTCCCACTTTGATGTCTTTGTGGTGCTGCTGAAAACTCATAAGTCGGGTGTCTTTGGCAAACTCTCTTCTCCGCTCCAACATCTAACAAGTCTTCGATTGGGATGTTTGACAGTCACTGGCTACATCGTCCCATCATGGTACCAGCCCATTGAGCATATTGAGCCACTTGCAACGTCAAGTCGAATGGAGATATGCCACATGTTCCCTGGTTGTTTCAATTTTGCAACTGGGCATAGAACTGAGGAGCTCGCGATGGCAGCACAGGGAAGGAGTTGCTGTATTTGGCACTCAAACCTTGCTGCAACCCGTGGGGATTGGCAGGTTGCTCTTCCATCCGTCACATCTCAGCATTCTACGTACCTCTACGTCCACATCTGATCTTCTTACCTTCTTTGCTGCATTTTAAGGTCTCTGTACTGCTGAACCCCTGAAGCCTTCCACCAACTCAATAGTTCTGCGGTTATGCGCACCTTTTTTATCAGCGTCACGTTGTTGCCTACTCGCCTGTTCATGTTTCAACCGAAAGGACTTTCGCCCAAACTGGCGCATTCTGTGCGGGTGCAGCTACCAGCCCTGATCCTTTGCGGACCGAGCCACAGGCTGCCATGGGTCACGCTGCCTTCTGTACCAAATCTATAGCAGCTGCAGTGCAGCTAGCATCACTCAATGCAGCTCTCCGAAAACTACTTCGCCTCGCCCAGGGAAAACTTAGGCAACTACAATAGGCGGCACGTGTATTCAAAGGTGGTAATCGGTGGTAATATCTCATGCATTCTCATGTCCAAAAAGTAGAGCAACAAATTGTGCAGGGACTGTTGCAACAAAAGCTGCTATACCCGTAACAGACCACTTTTGTTATACTCTCACATTTACAACATAAGAATTATACGACATATATTATACATATATTATATACATATTATATATACATGAAACTGCTCTTTTCATCATCACCATAGATCCATCGTTACACCGTGGATCTCTGTGGATGCAACGGTGGCAAGGATTGGGGATGTCGCCTGCTTTGCCTTCTTCTTTTCGCCCTTGTCAGCTTTGGGAGCTTCAGCTTGCTTGGCCTGGATCTGCTGCACCAATTCCATGCCTGTCGAAATTCACGACAGCAGTTTTGAAGAAACTACTGTCGCAATCTTGGCTATTGGTATACATCACGATAGCATAGGAAACAAAAACAATAATATTATATATACTTGATATATAACAACGCACGTATCTTGATTGGATTTAGAAGGCCTGTGGGTTTGGTACCACAAGTACAGTAAGAATGTACCACAATTTAATATATAAATATAGATATAACTTGAAAAAACATTAAAAAACAATAAAACACATATGTAAAAAATATATTTTGAAAAAATATGATATATATATATAAATAAATAAAAATAGATAATTCTTTAACGGATTATATATTTCAGAAAATAATTAAAGAAAAACATGGGAAAAACGTAAAACAATCCATTGGTGGAAACATTGCTTTTTTTGCGAAGAACCCAGAGCTTTCTCACAACACAGGCAAAAAATGCAAACAACTGCCCGATACACTATGTATAGTTTCCGCCGGAAAAAACAACAACTACGTAAAAATCTATCAAAATTTGTGCATTGGGCAAAGTAAAGTAACACGGCCTTATGAAGCCAAACCCACAAGCCATCAAGATGTAAGTATATACATACATGGCATTTCAAAATATAAAGAGAAGTAAAAAAAAGTCTAAGGTTAAAACCGTGTCAGTGAAGCGTTCAAAATCCAAACGTCCAGTCCCGAAAGCCAGCAAACGTCCAAACATCACATGACTGCTCGGCTGACAAGGCCAAGATGGAAACTTCTGAGTTCAGGGGCTCTGCTTTCATACATGAAGCATCTATACAGCTGCTGCACACAAAGCGTTCTTTTTCCAACGCACAAATCTGTCTACAGCAGGTCTTCTAAGACTCCAGCTACTTTACAAAGCCTTCCTGCCCGCTGTGACAGCACTTCACCTGCGCGGTACGACACCCCGCCTGGCCCTCTTGTAAATCTGCTCCTCCAATGAACTCCTGCGCGTATCTTGAATAGATACTGCAGGCGCCATGGCAGAACCCAAAGCCTCCAAAGCCTCCATAGCAGCAGCCGTGTCCTGCAAGGAACAGAAAGAAACGGAAAGCGGATCTGCCATATCCACACGCTATGTCGCTATGTTGGAAAAAACGTAGGACAGGTAGCTACTGCATGTAGACCTTGAGGCATTTAGGCAAATAAGTAGGACAAAACCCAAGAAAAAAACATGGAAACTGACCTGCGTCCTTCCACCCAAAGTCCGGTCCTCACTGTGAGACAAAGGATTTACCTGCAGTGATTGCGCCCCATCTTTCCAATTTAAAGCCACCAGGGCGCACTGCAACATAGCAAGCACTACTGGCAAAGCCATTGCGTTTCCAGCCAGGTCCATCATCAAATTTTCAGATGGAAACCACTGCTCCGCAAGGGGCAAACTTTGCATGTGCTCCTGGACCAACTCGAGGAAAGGCGTTACAGGAAAACCTTGCATGACCAAACCTTCGCGCCCTAGAGCCAACCGAGCCTGGTGCTCACACCAAAGAGTCATCTTGGGCAAAACGGTGCTCATAGTATGCCGTGCTCTGTCTGGGTCCCAAGAATTTGAATTCATTCGGGTGATAGATTGAGACAAATCTCGGAAGCGAATCTGCGGAGAGTGCAGCTGCTGCAGCACCAGTGCATCCTTCTCCCGGTCCCCCAAAACTTGAAACCATTGGTTGCTGGCCAACTGCGTAGGCGGCCCTTGCCCCCATCGTAGCCGGGCAGATTGGGCAAATTGCATGTGTTGCTCCACCCATGTTTGAGGCACATTGACGGGCGGTGAAGTCTTTGCAGACTCCTTTTCCTTTTGTTTGGCCCGCTTGTCCAAGCGCAACTGAAGGTCTGCTTGCACTGACGTGGACGCCTGGTCAAGAAGCACGTCATTGACACACGGCCCGCCTCGAAGGCACCCAACGAGTAAGGCTCTGAAAGTGGCAAATGTGGCACTGAGGGGCCGTGAAACAAAGTCCACCAAAGGGTTCACAGCCGCCCGAACCAGCAATACATATACCCTCCTGCGCCGAGCAGCACAACCAAACTCAGCAGCATCTGTCATACAAACTTGGCTTTCATAGCCTCTCGATGATGTCTCAGCCAAGAAGATGTCCATGTTGCTGCTTTCAGCACCCTTGCTATCGTCCATCGCGTCCACATTCTCGAAGAGAACTAGCGGGGGGCATTTGCTGGACAAGTATGCCAACATTCCTTGGAATGTTTGTGCGGAGCCACCCTTGCTGCTCATCTGCCCCAAAACTCCTGCAGCTGCCTGTGGGTTGGGATTTGCCTTTGACATATCCTTGCAAGACGTACCAAGCACCAGCAAATCGACCTCTGGAACAAGGCATTTCTTTCGGTGCGTCGCCCATTCTGCTTCAGGTTGGCCTAAGGTGGCAATGTCTACAAAGAGACATGGTTCTGCCAGCCGCGTGTGACAGCAAGCACGGCCCGCTGCTGCAGCATGAGCTGCCTGCTGGCTCTGAGAGCTTGCCCGTTGAACTGTGTCGGCTGCTAGAAACGAAGCACAAGCGATCCACTTCCTTTTCTCTGCGTCCTTCTCGCAACTAAACACATGGGACATGCAGAACGGTGCCCCCTGCTTGTTGGACTTCACTGCGGCGTTGATGGCTTGAATGCAAAAAAGAGGCCCTTCAGACCCAGAGCAACAAGAAGCCCAAGACAAACAACGGGGAGGTTTTGGCCATCTGCCTCCACTCATGGCCGCGCAAGTTTGGAAATTTTCCACGGCAGCATCCATCAACCACTGCCCGCTCTTAGAGCTCTCAGCTGAAATGGTTCTACTTTGCGCCATGGCCCGCCATTCATCAATAGAATCTGGATCTACGGTGGGTCTCGCGCGCAAGACCCTCGCCATGGCCGGCTAGTGTGGACACGAGCTCTGCGAATCTGGGGGGAAACATATGGGCCATGGGCTCAAACCTAGCTTCATTTCATTTGATTGATGGATCCTAGTGCTATGGAAAATTGCCACTGCGGCCCGTTGCGGTTCTACATTGTCTATGTCTTTTTGCTTTCAAGAGCAAACGAAAACAAACGCAAACTTCAAACCTGGGCCAACGGAAATCGGAGGTAGGACATGTGCCAAGCAAACATGGTCTTCGGAAACACATCATAGCAAAGTCCCTCTACAGCAGCGTCTTTGACCTGCATACTTTCACACTGACTAGTAGCAGAGATGAAAGCAGCAATGACTTCTGCAAAAGACCATCGGTAAAGTAAACTCAGCAAACGCGCCCAAAGCGCCACAAGCACTGGCAAGCTCTTTTTGGAATCTCTGCGTTGTTTTGGCAGGTGGCAAAATGAATATTCACAGTGCCTGGTCTAAGGCCAGGGAGCACACAACTAAAGCGACTAACGCTGGCCAGCAACAAGTTCACACGATGGCCTGCAAGGCTTCTTTCGTCTCATCAAAAAAGCCCGGCTGGAAGCCATCCCCTAATTTCGATTCTACTGTTTGGCCGTGCTAGACTTTTTCTGGACCTTCGCCGCAGCATTCTTCTCCTTGAACATGCGGGCCAACCCGCTCGCATCCTGGTTGGCGAGCAACTCTTTACCTTGCATGACCTCAGCCATGGTCAAAGGTTCCTTCGCAGACAGCTTAGCTTTCGCCTTAGCCTTTCCTGCTGCCTTGGTCTGGGCCTTGGCCTCAGCCTTAGCTGCTGCCTTTGCCTGTGCTGCCTTGGTCTTTGCCTGCGGCGTGGCTTGAGCTTTGCCTTCCAGCAAGGCCCGGTCTGCTGCTTCTGGCCCGTCTGTGCAGCTAACTTTATGTCTCTTGGGGGCTTCGCCCGCGAGGTCTTTTGCCGGACGCTTTCCTTTCGCCCCTGGTTCAGCCTGATCTTCCTCCTTGCGGCTCTGCTTCTTGGGCTTCTCGGTCTTCTCCATATCTTTGCGTTTTTTTTCTTTCTGGGCTTCTGTCTTCTTGTCGTCCTTCTTCTCTTTCTTCTCTTTGTCTTTCTTGTCCTTCTCTTTCTTCGCCTTCTTGTCCGATTTCCTTTCTTTCTTCTCTTTCGCAGTTTTCCTTTTTTCCTTCTCGCCCTTCTTCTTTGTGACCTTGCCAAGCATACGCTGAAGCTTCTCAAACAAATGTTTTCTTTTCTCTTTGCTCATCTGGTCCTCTTTTTTCTTATCCTTCTTCTCCTTCTTCTCTTTTTTCTTGTCACCGTGGCTCGCATCTGCCGATGTGACAGGGGGGTTGCTCTCACCTGAAGGTTCGGTCTCAGCCTTCGAGTCCAACTTCGGATGCTCACTGCCAAGCGTGCCCGGTTTGGAAACCACTGGATCCGACAAAGCTGGCTCAACTTTGGCCACTGCCTTTTCTTGGCAAGGCTTTGTTTTCAGACCCTCTTGCCGAGCATCGTGTCCAAATAGCATCTCCTTGTCTTTGTCATCCGCTTGGTTTGACGTTCCACCTTTGTCAGTGGTAACTTCTTCCGGCTCGTGTGGGCCACTGCTGTCTTTTTCAACCAGACTCGAAGGCCTTTTTTCCTGAACTATCGACCACTGCTTCTCCACGTCCAAACAGCACTTTCCCAAGCTAAGCGTTACCTTAGACTCAAGACGCGCCCTTTGAAAACAAAAACCGGCCCTTTCAAAACACAAAAAGCAATGTGAACCGGATGGCGTTAGATGCCTCCAAGACACAGCTGCAGCCATATCCACCAGGAGCTGCTTGGTTGCATCATCTGGCAAAATGATCGTGACAGGGGTCTTCGGCAAATCTTCCTGCAGCGCCCTCTTCAACAACCCATCGATGGACTTGCACGTCTTTTTTTCCTTCGTCTGCTTTGGTCCCAGCCATGGGGGATCGTAGCAGGGTCACACCTGCAAACAACGTCACCAAGGAGGTGCACACCTGCGAAACACCTTCTGCCAACTGCGCTTCCTCCTCCCATTGCGGGATCAGGCCCTTGTCCGCCTCACTGGGCTTTGGCTTAAGAATAGCACAAACACGGCGTAATTCCTGGGCCTGCTGAGACAGCTTGACGCTCTCAGAAGCAAACCTCTGGCTTGTCTTCGTCATTTTTTGTCGGAACCCATGTTCCTCTGCAATTGACGGGATAGCCTTCAGAAACTAGGTGCATCAAAGCCTTCATGAGTTCTTTGCCTTGCTCTCGCAACTTGAAAAGCAACAAGGATTCGACCTGCCCCAGCCAAGTGAGAAAACCAGGGTCCTGAAGCTTCATTGCGTCCATGCGCTCGTCTGGCTCTGAGAGCTTCACCTTAGCAGCTTCCTCCAAATAGCTCTGAACAGCCTCCAGCCCTTCTCGCACAGGCCCACAGCCACACTGCTTCTTCGCTGCAGCAGAACCCAAACGACCAACCTGCAACACACAAGAAACCACCAAACATACAAACGCCCCAGAATTGGATTTGTCATGTCCTTGCACAAATGTCTTTGCCAATCCCACAGCATCAAAGTGACAACGTCTAGCACTCTAGGCTGTAGTCTATAGGCTTTGCAAATACGCATGCATTTAACTGCCTAGCTAGACACGTATACTACAGCCAAGGGCCATCTAGAGTTACATGACAGGAACCAGAAGCACCTAGACCACAGCGCAGCTGGAAACAGGCGCAAATCGGCCTCAAAGAAGGATGGGAGCAGCCTGGCCCAAGGGCCTTCCTTCGGTAGTTTCAACGCAGCTTCGGCGTGGAAATTGGACACTTCGGCAAAGGCCCCTCCGACACTCTCCAGACCGGAGGTCTTGACCACACAAGCTGTCACCAGAGAGCCCACTGCCTGAAAGGCGCACAGCGCTTGGGAATCTAGCTCCGCCTTCACCACTTCTTGGAGATTTGTTTTCACAGACTCTGCCACCTCAGCATCCAGAAACTCCTGGCACGACAGGTCGAGCCACATCTTCAGCTTGTTAGGAGTTGGCTCTGGAACCCGTCCGAACCCAATCTTCCTTTTGCTAAATACATACTCCACGAGCTCAGCCGTCTTCACGCTCACATGCTTGAAATCAGCAAGCATTTGTTTGAGCTTTGCTGGAGCTTCTTTCTGCGCACCTGGGTCCTTCCAAAAGTCATGGTCCACAAAAGCATGGCAAGACATGGTTTTCTTGATCTCTGCAAGGTCAAAGTCAGGATCAGTCTCGACCTCAGCATGTATGTCTGAACGTTTCATCTGTTTCTCCATCTGCGCAATGGCTTGTTCGACGCAGGTTGACAAGCATGCGGTCAAGTACCCCTGCGCCCCTGCCATCACGAAACTCCAGAAATCAGTCGTGACCAGCTGCAAGGTCAGACGGTGCTTGGCCAGCATCTCCCCATCTGCCCGGCCAGAGGCCCTGGATTGCCACCAAGGCACAACACCCTCTGTCAAGGCAATGGCATCGAGAACGTCATACTTGGAATCCAAGTCAGTAAGCCCCGCCCTCAAGTTTGCCAGCTTCAACTCACTCTCAACCTCAGACTGGCGATTCAGCTTCTTCTGTTTCGCATCCTCCACTAAGGCTAGGCCTGTCTTGTGTTTTGTGAGAAACTGCATGAGTCCTTCTTCCTCGAGACCTCCGGCCTCAATCTTGGCAAGAGCGTCGCCTAAAGCCTGCGAATCTTCTGTCTGGAAAAGATCACGGACAATTGTAGCCATCTGCTGAACATCCCTGAACAAAGTGGTGCCCTTCTCTGCTTTGTCACAGACTACGGAGCTCAGTTGCAAGGCTTGAGTTCTACCGAAACAGTCTGTCTTCTTGATATCTGCCGGCGTCAGGGCACGGAGCAGGAACAACAGTCTGGACTCCACCTCTGTGAGCGCAAACTTGCAAACCTCTTTTTCGCCGACCAGCTTGATCAGCTTGGAAACCTGCAGGGGCTGAAGGTGAACCTACAAATGGACCATCGCAAAATCCATCGAAAAAATTGTGCGGAAACTTGAAAAAAGAAAAGGGCTCGGGCAGATACCTGTCAGATTCATGGGGTTACACGTTCTAATTCTTAAGTTTGGTTCCTCAACTGCCCCCATGAAACCAAGACACCTTGCATACAAGCCTCAAATGGTGTAAGAACATAATCACCTGACCGGCCTACACGGCCGCAGGGGCCTATAATGTAATTGCACTAGTTGTCGAACTCCATCCCAGTTTTTGCATTGTGTTTTTCTCTGCAAACTTGCTGAAAGAACACCCCATGAAGAAACCAGCCTCCACGGATGTATCTTCAAACAGCTGGCAGTAGGCCTCCAGGTTGCGAAAAGTCATCTCCTCGTTACACTTGGCGCCCAGTAGTGTGAACCAGTACCGGGATCCAACCACGAAACTCTCTGTCCGCTTTGCTTCTAGGACATCAAACGCAGCAGTGAGGTGGGAACTCCTGGGGGTCTGGCTATGCAATTCCTGGTTGAAGCTGATGGCTTTATCCACATGGGCAAGGCCTTCTTCGAAAGAAGCGCGGCTATCGGCGAAGGAAGCTTTGTTGGCGCTTGCATCCACCCTGTTGATTTGGGAAGCGGTTGCTTTCCGCAGAGCGTTCAGCTGCTTGTGTCTGGCATTAAAGGTCTTCTTGTCGGTCCACTCATAGGAGTCATCAAAGACCAGCAAGGCATCTATGTCTTCGTCCATTTTCTCCACGGCTTTCTTCAAGCTTTGGGCCATTCTGAGGCCACGGCCATCCAAGCTAGCTGCCGGCTGCTGCTGTTGTGTGCTCTGCTGTGAGCTTGCTTCGGTAGCCGTAGCTGCCTTAGCTGGAACAGAAGGTGTCAGTGCGACTGTTGGAGCCGCTTTTGGCGCAGCTGGGAGAACTGGGCCCGCAGAGGCTGCTGGTGCTGTGTTGGGGGCAGATCCTGGACGGCGGGCTGCTGGTTTTGCAGTAGCCGTAGCTTTGGCGCCAGGTTTTGCGGAAACCTTTTTGTTCCCACCAAGATTCGCCAAACGATTGGCCAACCCGAGGTGCTCTTCTTCATCACCAAACCCATCATCTGAACTCTTTTCGTCAGCTGCCTCACCGCCATTCTCCTGCGAGTTTTGCTCCGCAGCCGCCCGGCCGGAGGCCTCGCCGCCTGCGTCGGTCTTGCCATGCTGCTGCAGCAACGCAAGCACCGCATCCACTGACATGGACGGCGCCTCAGCTTTCACGGTGCGACTGCGTCTTTCACGCCGGCCTTCGGACAAAACAGCAGTGACGGCCTCTTTCTTGTTGTTCAGACCTTCCTCATTGAATAGGTCTTGTTTTCCATCATGCTCCACAGTCTGGTGCAGAATGGAACTTTTCTCAAAATCTTTGACTTTGAAGTGCCCATCTTCGCCAGTCTGGCGGTAGACACCGCGTCTCACCTTGCCAAAGATTTTCTTTTCCACGATCTTGCTTTCGTCCAAAGGGCCATACAACTCTGGTTTCCAATTGCTCACCTCAACAAAAAAAGTCTCTGGAGCTTCAAACTGGCAACCTTGCTCCTCATTGGTCATCAACTTTTCCTTCGCGGAAGTGACGGAGTCTTTGTCATCTTGACTTCGCAGCCGGTGCTTGCCTGGATTCTCGTTGTGCTTTTTTATCCACTCTTCCAGGCTGGCCAGAAAAATCGCGTGGTCAACCTTCTTTTCCTCCAGCTGCTTGACGTACTGGCCTACAGATCCATACTTGTGGCTGAAACCCAAGAGCCTCCACACATTCTTGCACAAACCACAGAGCTTCGACTGAGGCACGGAAAATGTCTCACGAGAGTCCCGGTCAGAGACCTTCCGATAGCAACTCCACGGTCGCCGGCCTCCATAAGCATCATCTGCATGACCATCCGCCAGGGGACTAAGTGACGTACTGGTCTTGGTGCACAAAGCACATGTACATGGCTTGCTCAAGAGGAAGCTCACCTTCCGCACTGAACACTTGCTTTCTGAGGGTGGTGGCTCCTGCACATCAGATTCAAAATCTCCAGCATCTGACCCTGCCCAGCTGCTTGCCGCCATGTCGGCGCCAGCAGACACAAGGAAGGAAAACAAAAGACTGTGGCGCAAAAGCTGGAGCCAAACAACGAAAACCCTTTCAATCAAGCGACAGCCACAGGGCAAACGCTAAGGCACAGTAACCTGAGTCCCGGCGTTCCCAGGACGTCTCAAACCATTCCGCAAAACCGCGGCAGCAGCACTTTTTGTGACACGAATCCAAGATCTGCGTCCTTGTCCCGGTGCTTTGCCCAAGACGGACTAGCACAAGACAGGCATGCCAACAAAAAGTCTGGCCTCAAACCAACTTTGGCGGCAAATGGAACCTCACGAGAAACCAGAAATGAATCAAAACGATGATTTTTGGTTGTTTTTTCAAGTTATGCTTCTTTTTCTAAATTATTAATCTTTTTTCAAAAAACAAAAATCATACCCTTAAAAACAGATAAAGGTATGAAAACCAGAGATAAAGGTATGAAAACCAAACTTAAAGGTATGAAAACCAGAATTCAAAAAAACATTTATTTTTGGAAATAAGACACTTTGTTTTAAAAAAATGGAAAACAAGAAAATACAAAGCGGAAAACACAAAGGAGCAAATACATATACCATTGCACAAATCCAGAGACTTGACAAGCTTCACGCTATGCCATGTACATATCGCAGAATTGCTTCATCCATTTCTTCTTCTGTTTTTCCTTCCGCAAAATCCTTCAAGCCAGCTCCTCCCATGGCCACATGATCTGAACGAGCATTCTGGGCAGAGAACTCCTCATCAAGCCCGGCCAGAAGCCATCGTTTCAAACGCAACAGACAAGTACTATGATCCAGTCCACTCAGGTTCATGGCTTTTTTGCGCCTGGCACCACTCGGGTCTCCTCGGTTCCGATGCAAACCGCAGATGGCCCCCCACCCAGTTTGGCCGCCTTTCGGGACAATAGGCGACAACAAAAATGGGCCCCATGGAATCCCTCGTTTCTGTAGTTGCCTCTTTGGTTTGCCAGCGGGGCACGCCCGGCCAGAAGCCCCAGGATCCGATGAAGGGCCTTCCTCGGTGGAAATCACTGCCTGTTCAGTGTCAGCAGCAAGGTCTGCAATCTCGAACTCCAGCGTGCCATCCTTCAAATCAAAACCCAGTGGACGCCAAGGATCCTGGTCCTCTTCACCTGCACTGCCAGCCCAATCGCTGTGATCAGACCAACTGCTTCCCTGGGATAGGCGGGAAGGAGACGTGTCACCTGCTTCAACTCTGGACGGTGCATTCTGGCGTGCAACTTTTTGGGCATGGAAATCTTTGGACTGTCGTTTCCTTTTCTGTCCTGATTTAAGGCGCTCCAGCAGGCGGAAAGCCCGCATGGCCAAGTCCTTTTCCTTCTGTTGCCGGGCCTCTTCTCGCAACACAGCTGCATCATAAGAAATCTTGGCCGCAATTTGGAAATCAGCAGGGCTGTCCTCAATGTCTGCGAGCTCCAAACGGTGGATAACCCAATCAGACGCCTCCATTGCAAGCTTCGCACAAATTGCCAAGGCATTGTCATGCTGCGGGGCCACATCCAACCGATCAGTATGAAAAGTCACTTGCAAACAGAAAGGGGGCTCTTGCCCAACAGCAATTGGCCCCAGATGGAGGAACAGCATCTCCATCGGAGAATCCCTGGTCCGAAAAGACAGCAGAACAGACACCGTCTTTGCCGCGCTGGCAGATTCCCACATGATGACTAGAGGATGCGCCGCAGGTCTGTGCTGCGGAGGGTCATGTTTCCTCACCACAACGCACAAATCAGAGTGCAATTTGCTATGCGTTTGCGCTTGCACCGGCGATAAATCTCCAGTACAACCACCAGGAGGGCAAACAGTAAACAAGTTGGTTCTTTCCGTCAAGGGCAATGGTTCCAAGATCTCGTCTGCATCACCGTGCTCCTCTTGTGGCGACAAGCCACACAAAACGTTTTTTCACATATGATATGTTAGAATAGAAGGGGATTCACACAAGGTAAAAGCAATCACAAAATTGTCCTTCACCCACTGCTTTGCTGCAGCATCAAAGCCATGGACATCAAGAAAATGTTGCATGACCTCAGCCCGCACCGGCCAGGCTGCGTCAGCACCACCTCCAAATGCGGACAGATTCCAAGGACCGCCAGGCGTTGACGCACTGGGCGGCGCTGCGGCCAACTTCAAAGCTTCCCTGCGAGCATTCTCAGCTTTGGCTCTTTCGCTGTACTTGCTCTTGGAGCTTGGCGATAACTGAGACCATTCATTGGAGATTTGCCTCAGGAACAGATCAGCATTGGCAGCACCTTCTATACGTTTCCCTGCTTCCATTTTCCTCTCTTGCGTGAACATGTGGAAACCATTGAGTCGGCTGGATTTGGCCTGCTTCACCCACGCAGGCCGGAATTTTTGGGACTGTTTCTTGATGTTATTTCTCTCTCTCCATGATTCCACTGTGTTTTTGAAACTTCGCGTGATGTGTTTTGCAGCCAGCAAGGACAAAGTGTTCTTGCGACCCTGGCTTTGCGTTGTCCAGTGGCTAAAATTTGCAAATTTTCTCTCGATGAATGTCGATGTCAAAACAATCTGTTGAAATATGGTTTGGAAGAATTCCTGGAAAGCCCGCTCAGAGAGCACATCTGGATTTGCCATCTGCATGGCTTTCAACCGCTGGGAACAACCACTGTCACAACAGCACTCCCTGGCCGATCCTAACTCTGCGACGCACTGTGTCCTAGCGTTGCTGCTGGACCTCGGATGAGCCAATGGCCACAAGCGCCACGGGTAGCATAGGAAAGGTTGCACCAACTTTCTCAGCAGCTGTCCCAGACACACCACGATGGCTCTGCGAAGCATGCGTTTCCTTTCCTGGCTCCATGTCTGGAAATGACCAAAAAAAAGGACATGGTGGCAAGCATGGTGTCGGGATCCAGAAGAATCTGCATCAGCTCAGCTGCCACCTTCATCGCAGGATTCGTGTCTAAGACACAGAACTGCCCGACTCTGATGGTTTGAGCTGGGTCCTCTTGGGGCCGATCACAATGCCAAGTCTCGGTCTTGAAAAGCTTCCAGTGCAAAGTCATGATGGGAGAGGCGGTATGCAACCACAACATATTGGAAAAATTGGCTTGCTCATCCCCAACAAATCTTCTAGCTTTTTCATTCCGTTTCCTGGCCAGCTTGCGCCAACGCTTGGATTCATTGAGTGGCACTCCTAGTGCCTTGTCCTCTGGATCCTCTGCACTACTCTCACTGCTTGCCCGCTCCGAGAGCTTAAACTGCTTATCAAAGCAAAAACGGGCAACGCCGGAGAAACTGGCAAGCAAGACCGTGGCCCCTACGCAAGGAAACACCTTTGTCCATTTGTTCAAAGCTGGAATTTGGGCTGGCCGCAGCAGAAACTCGTATATCAAATCCGCTGCCTTCTTCTTGGAGTCGTCCTTGGAATCGCAGCATCCATCATGGCATATATGAACTGGACGTCCTGCGTGAACGAAGCAATGGGCGAGGCGGGACGACCATACCCCCGGTGCATGGGGTTTAGAATATACAGGTGCAAAAAACCAAGGCATTCAAATCAAACACGTTCATGTTTATCATCGGATGTTGGGAAGTAACAGGCGCATGGAAAGTCCAAGGCCGCATGCAGATAATCAGCTTCCCACCCTGCAAGATTACTATAACACCTAGTATGTCAGAAAAACCCTGTCAAACCATGGCACAATCTACATACATCGTCAGCACATTCCTTGGGTTTCACCACATGCCGCTTGTAGATTCCGACCATCTGTCTGGACACTATATAATGTCTATTCGAAGGGTGTGTTCCAGAAGAAACCAAGAGAGATATGACCGAGCCATGATGTAAACCCAGGTATATTTCACGGGAAGGTACTCAAGACTCACTGAGTTTCTCCAATGCGGGCAACTGGGTCGTCTATGAAAACAAATCCATCTGGCAAACTGGCATGATTATCGAAGGATTCAAGCAAAAATCGGGGTATCGGATGTCGAACCAAACAGTTCCACTTTGCTGCCTGAATTTCTAAGGATATCTGGCGTGCTATCATTATTGCAACCCCTTGGACATGAACAAAGAGGTGCCTACACTGGTGGGCCCATCTAGGAATCTTGCTAAAAGGAATCAGAAGATGAGAAGGTCCCTGCAGCCCGACAGTGTCAACCCTGCGTGTTTCTGCCACTTGCTCCAGATGCCTATAGCACCACATTGTGAGACAAAAGCCCGCCCGCTTTGAAAGCGACGAGCGGTAGTTTCACACTCCACGGTGCTGCATGCACATATTTGCTACATCGCTGCTCGCAGCATCAGCATGGGACAGGCAAAAAGAACGGCCACAGGAAACAGATCTATGATACAGTTGTTGCAGTCCATTGTTTCTGAAGCCTTCTCAAAAAAGTACATGTTTGAACAACGATAAGTCAACGGTAACATTTCGCAAACAATGTGAGGTTTGCTCTTGGACGTTGCGTGGCTTGACCCACCTGAGAGAAAGCTGTACAAAAGATCTATTATTTGAATGGATCTGTCATAGTGATGCCCAAACTAGCCAGCCTCTGCCCGGCTGGAAGCCATTATTCAGGACCAGGAATGGGAAGATCCTCCATAGCCACTGCCACTCCAGTCTTCCTGCCTCAGGGCGGCCGCTTCGGACATAACATTGAGAAAGCCGTCTCATCCCATCGTATATACCGGGTATTGATGCAGTGTAACAATTCATATCAACAGCGCAGGGTCTTCCTGTGTTCGAGCAGCGTGATTTCATTCAAGAGGTCGTTTCTCATGCTATGGATAAGTAAAGAGATCCATGATCCACGACCGGCTCGTATCAAAAAAAATGGTGGAAAGTGCCAAACGGAAATCGAGACCCGAAACTCACAAGCCTGGCCGAAGAGCCGCGGCGCCAACGGCTCGCATATGCGCGATCGTCCGGTGTAGGATCCGGCAAATTATTCTCACCGCCCCATTTACAAGTATAAACCTCCATTAGTTCTTCATACATGATTGAAACTACAAATTCTTCGCACATGAGTGGAAGTTAACGTTTAAAACTTGTTAGGTCAAAACATGCCCATTGTTTTTTGGTAAAAAAAAGTTTCTATAATATATTGTTTAATATTTTCCCCAAAAACAATGTTTTTTTTTGAGTTTTTGTTCTTTTTGTTTTTTTTATTTGTTTTTTCCTTTTTCCAGTTTTCATGGCTGATCCTGTGAAGGCTCCCACAGGCCTTCTTAGATCCAACCAACACGTATCATTCAAACGTTGGCAAACATCACAGCAATCATGCCGTGAAAGAGAACATCCTACTGTACATCAAGGGGCATTGTGGATTCACTAAAATGTAACAAACGATGCCGCATGCTCGGGGTCGCCGTGTCTTTTCTCCGGCCTTTTTCTTTTGCCTTCTCCGCCATCTCCTTCAAGAAGCCCTTGGGGTCCTGGCAACTGCAGCCATCCGGTGCAGAACATTACAGAAAATCAGAGAAACCTTGTGCATCTTGTCCAACAATTCCTCAGGGATCTTCTTCTTCGCCTGTCATTGCCACTGAAACCCTGTGCAACACGCAGTGTTTGTTGCCAAGTGTTGCCATTGGACACATGCATGCTCTGTCTCAAACAAACATTTACACGAAACGTCCATCAATCAAGCGCCTTCTGGTAAGCCGGGTCAATGACAGATTTGTAAACCTGACATGTGGCGACATCTCGAGTGTTTGATCTCACAGTCCCACTCATCTATGCTGTATGCCACCTATGCCCTGATCCGTGCTGCTGTGCTCTTTATTCTGAAGCCCTGGACGGTTTTGCCACCCTCGAAGAAGAGCATGTACACCTCAGACTTGGGCCAGTTCTATGCCCATCTCCCAGCCATCCCCACATATCCCCACTGTCCTGGCCGCATAGCTATTGGCTAAGGCCGGTGCCACAAGGGCAAACCTCACCTCGGTGTAGAACGGGAAGAGCCAGAGCGCGCCGTAGGACAAGCTTTCGAGGGCCGACAGGATGCTGAACCTCGGATCTCGATGGATCTCGGAGCTCGCAGCGTCCAGAAGGAAACTGCAGCAGCCAAGAGACGTCAGCCAAAAGGCGAGCCTAAGGAAGCCGCCAAGCACTCAGAACAAAGAGTGTGTATATATATATATATATAACAACACGACACCATGTAACAAATCTCATTACATCTCATAACAAAGCTCATCATTTCGCATAATTTCGGAAATGTTCGGAATCAGAGATGTCCGACAACATCTGAATATGCTTGGGCAAGTTGGATGTTTCAATGCTTGAAATGTTGAGCTTCTTGGGCCAAAAGACATATTGGTGTCGTCCTTCGAAGTTTCGGACTCCAATGCTTTCAAGCTCACCAAAGGCGCATAGACTGTGACCAGGATGAATTCAATCGGAGACCTCTGCTGGAGATGCATGGAAAGCTATGTGGCGCCAATATGATGTTGGTCAGAACTGTGGTGCCCCGATGAAAGGCTGGCCTTTCGAAATAGTCTTGAATCAATGACACTGAAATCCACTGAAAGTCTGAAACTTTGCCAAGCTGCAAGATGAAACCAAGCATCTCTCCGACAGGCACAAGCGGCTGAGGGCTACTGCAGGCACTTCTCTTTGCTGAAACAGTTTCTGCGGAGAAATGGGAGAGGCATGTGTCCAGCAGAATTCGTCGTATACAAACATGTCATTTATGGAAGTTCTTTCTCCCCATCAAAATCCAATGTGCATAGGCTGCATCAAGATCCAATTCTAAAATAGTCAGTCTGAAAAACCATGAAAAACCGTTGATGGTTTGTTCATCCTGCAACCTGGGGTCACTGGGGTCTGGGCAGAATTTGCAAGCGACTCCTCCGCAGTGGATCTTTGATCTTGGAATCTTGGGATTGGGTCATGGTATGATGGGCATGGGGCACCTCCTTGGCGCCCACAAGGTCTTTGACCTCAAACACACTGCTGAACCATTGATGAGTCCAACCCATAAACAGATAATGATATATATATATAATATAAACATTTAAATGATTTTAAATGATAAAACGCTGCATCACATCACAACCCAACAGCAAATCCAGTCATCAGCTCTGATGCCACAGCTAAATCTTCATTACCACAGGTGCACTAAGCCCACTAAGAACTGCGCCCATCTCTCAGAAGAGCAGCAAATCCAGCAAGGCGGAAGAGCCTCACCAAGGAGAGTTGGATCCAGATTGGAAAATCAATAACTCACCAACCTGAAATCTATTGAAATCGTGTTTGATTTTATCTCATACTCTCATATATTTTACATTGGTTTGTTTTTTAGGATCCTCATATATTGTGGGGCCTCCCGCATTCCCTGTATACATACTCACCCATGATATTCACCAAACCTCAGAAAATCCATCTAAAAGTGATCAACATACTTCAAATCTTAGGTGAAACTAGGCCATTGAATCCATTGACACCAAGCCCAACTTCATCCAACTTCCCTGGCCCATGGCGCCTGTGGATCCCCATTGTCATCAAGTGACCTTAGACGAGGCCCAAGGTGGCCATGGCTCCGGTGGCTCCGGTGGCGCCCTGGGGAGCCCTGGGAAGCCCGACACTTCGAAGGAAATGAAGTTCCCCTCAACGAGGCCGCACGCATTCATTGACTCCTGCTACATTGTAGCTACATGTGCAGAAAAGCATGTGCTTACAGCAACTTACAGCAACTTACAGCAACTGATGACTTGGAAGTAACATCCTCCAATCCCAGTGGCAAAACTGCACGAGACCAAGTGCAAACTGAGGATACCATATACATTTTTCTAAAGAAGAAATGGCCATTCGTTCTCCCATCTTGCTTGCCTTGTGTGGCGCTCATAGCATGGCATGGCATGATATGTTGCAGCCACCCTGCTACACCACGCAGCTTGCAAGGCAATTCTCATCTCTATAGTTGATAGATGTTGATAGTCATCCTGTAAGTCATACTCAATTCATTAAAGCTCCACTCCTCATGCATCCTCATGCTATGCCATGCCGCAGCGTGCATTTTCGTTGGACGTCCTCTGACATCGACGCGTCTTTGCCATGCAGCTGGATCACTTCTGCGCAGTCAATGGAAATAGACCCGTCATCCAATCTGCGGCCGCTGCAAAAGGACAAGTGGAAACTCTGTTGATCACGGTATTGCTGCAGAAGGTGCAACCATATACAACATGACAACATGATGCAACCAATATGCAACCCATCGCTATGTTTAAAATCTCATCAACGGCACAACGCAACGAGGGCCCATGCCCCCTGTCCTCACCACAAGGCCCTGGAATTCGCCGAAGCGAACCACGCTGTCGGTAGCATCAGTGCCTCAGGGGGCACATCAGAAAATATCACAAGTCGAAACGAATAACAAACAGAAACCCCAATAGAAAACTAACAGAAAACCAACAGAAAACCAATAGAAACCAGGAGGAACCAGTAGAGACCAATAGAATTAGAAACCTGTAGAAAGCAACAGGGTAACAACATCTTGAGCACACGCACAAGGACACTGAGGCTGTAGCCAATACGCTTCCACAATGGGGCAGAGGCCTGTGGCCTCAGAGATTTGTGCGCCATCTCTTTCAGCCATGAAAGTAGCACCCATTGGTTTTGATGGCTGATCTCACTGAGGCATCCGGGCAGGCCGTGTTTGTTCGTGTGGATCTTGAAACAAACAACGTCATTCACAGCCAGTGCGCCTCAGAAACTTCTGGGGCACATCCTCAAAAAAGCCCAGGTCATGTCGACTATGAACTGCTGTGGTGCAAACATATCAGAAGTAAAGGAAACTCGGTTGCCAACTGGGTTCTGCAACAGATTGGTGAACATATACCTCTCAAGGATGGGCCAAATTGAAGGCAACTGAAGCAGCTGGCAACTCTCCTCTCAGATGTGTCAAGTGAAGGGCACGTCTCGCGACAGATTCGACGCAGGACATCTGACCATTGAAACCTTGGAAACTTTCCCAGAATTGGTTCAACAGGAAACCTCCAGAGTGGTGTGAAAAATATCGGTGTCCAAAACGATTTTCCAAAGCCATTTTCCTTCACATCAATCCCTTGACATGTGGCATAATCCGAGTGTGAGATCGAGACACGCTGAGGACATGACATTTTTGGTCACATCAACCAAACACACACGGCCCGCATGGAACTCGTCCGGCCTTGCACTTCGGAACACATAAAATCGACGCACACGTCACTTCACAATTTGGACTGATCCATATCAGCTCGTCCAGAAAGAGAATATGTACTGAACCCTGAAATCACAATTTAACTGAAGAACACAAAACGGTTATCAACCGGGTTTTTTTGTGTTATCCAGTTATCCGAGAGTTTCTTAGAGTTTCCTTTGGAGCTAAGGTTGCAGCATCCAATCAATTTCCAAATCGTCCACCTGGTTGGCAGCCGCCTCTGCACCCCAGGAGTCTCCTGCGGATTCAACCAGGAAGCTGATGCTGGTTTGGAATGGGGATACCATGGGATACCTATACTAGTTACTAGATGTTACTATATATGTTACTAGTATGTTACTATATATGTTACTAGTATGTTACTATATATGTTACTAGTATGTTACTATATATGTTACTAGTATGTTACTATAGTACACTATAGTGAGAATCCTGAGCTTCGAAACCCAAACCACCAACCATTGGTGGATCCGACATGATCCGACATGATCCGACTAAGCGCTGGGCTCGCTGGACCCTGGCCACCAGCAACAAGTCCCTTTTGAGTTCCTTTCGCAGGCCTAAAAGGACCAGGTTGGAAAGATCCCTGCAACAATGGTCAAACATCGGCTCAAACATAACAACGTCAATTTGGTAATAGGAAAATGATATAAATATATATATATATATATATATCATCATACAACGCCAACAATGACAAGGATCTCAACAATAACAATGACAATCGTAACCCATTCCCATTAACATCCCAGATGATCCAAGATGCAAATTCCGAGGCCGGGACCAGGCAGGCCAACCCTTGGAGAGCAGTGGTTTTGGCTTGGGTGCTGCTGGCATGCCCTTCAATGGGCCTGGCAACATCGATGCAGATTCGAACAAACAGAACTGAAACATGTGTAATTGTTTGAAGAATCAATAGGATGATGACGATGGGGATTTTGATAAGGACGATGTTAATGAAGATGTTGATGACGGTGATGTGGAACATGATCATGACACATCATGACAAAGAGAGCCATGACTGGCCGTCACAGCGAGGCAAATCAGGCGGTCATAATCGATATGCCTGGGGGAAGGGCTTGACCTTTGGCGCCCATCCAGGCACCTGCAAAAACACAGCAAGGTCTGGGTTGATTTTTGATGATTTGTTTCTTAATGATTTTTGATGATTTTTGGTGGCAACTTAGATGGCCTCCTTTTGGTGCTTGCGTGGTTGGCCCTTGAACGCGCCTCAGCTGGACAGTAGGGTCGCAGGTCTTGATCAGCTGCGGTATTCGTGTATTCCAGAAGGTTTCAAAATTTTCATAAGAGGAAAAACAAATGCAAAACTGACATCCCAGAATGGCCCAAATAGATCCCTGGCACCGGTAATTCCAATCCTTCCATTCACTAGCCACAGGAGGCGAAGCCTTGGGCGCCCTGCACAGTGCCGCCCTTGGAAAGGGTTAAAGTTGGTGGCCTCCCACCGGGAGCCTTGCCACCTGTCCCAATTTTGGAGCGTGGAGCGTCTTTCGCATCTTTTGCTCAAGTAGTCTAGGTCACTACGGTGGGTGGAAGAAATCCTGCACCACCTCTATAACCTTAGATTTGCTAATGCATAACTTGTACCCCCGTACCCCCAAGCTCAATGTTGAATGACATGTTGACAGGTGGTGCAGGATTTCCGTCAATCGGACAAATCCATTTTGATCACTGCGTCTTCAAACAATATTAAATTAGGAGCGCGAGGCTTTAAGTGTAGGCATTTGAAAGTGGTGCAGGGTTTCTTCCATCAACAGTACTGAAATTCTATGTGCCTGGGTGAAGAACTGCAAAGAATCAGCGGGCAGAAGCTGAAGGATGTTTTGGCCATATGCATTTTTTCTTGTCAGATTTCAACCTTTGAATTAAAGGTCATCAAGCAAGGTGCATGTAGATATGACTATATTGCAACACAAGCTGGGCAGAGCAGCGCTGGCATGCCGGAAAACGGTTGCCGCACCCGGAGACAGGAGGAAGCAGAATCCTTTTCAAAGAAGCATGTGAAAGTGACCAGTGTTGCGTGGCAGCCCCACGCAACACTACACGCTACACTACACGCAACACTACACGCTACACTGCACGCAACACTACCGAACTGCTGGCAGGGGCAGCATTTTGGAGCTTTCATGCTTTGAAGGAATGAAATGAAAATACAAGTCAGTTTTTCTGTCCTGACCTGAAATGCTGCCCCTGGCAGCATTTCGGTAGTGTTGCGTGTAGTGTAGCGTGTAGTGTTGCGTGTAGTGTAGCGTGAGTGTTGCGTGTAGTTTGCAGTGTAGCGCACGCTGGCTGCCATGTAGCTCATTTTGCCTCGTGCTCAGCTGTGTGCAGGTGAAGAATGAAGCACACTGGGGGAACTATGCGAAGGACCGACGATGGATTTGATCCCCTGGAAGTAGCTGGTGACGGGCAGAAATGTGAAGGACCAAAAATACAAGAAATCCTTTTCTTTCTTCGGTGGGTGGAAGAAATCCTGCACCACCTCTATAACCTTAGATTTGCTAATGCATAACTTGTACCCCCGTACCCCCAAGCTCAATGTTGAATGACATGTTGACAGGTGGTGCAGGATTTCCGTCAATCGGACAAATCCATTTTGATCACTGCGTCTTCAAACAATATTAAATTAGGAGCGCGAGGCTTTAAGTGTAGGCATTTGAAAGTGGTGCAGGATTTCTTCCATCAACAGTACTCAACAGTACTGAATTTCTATGTGCCTGGTTGAAGAACTGCAAAGAATCAGCGGGCAGAAGCTGAAGGATGTTTTGGCCATATGCATTCATTAGCTTGTCAGATCATCAACCTTTGAATTCAAGGTCATCAAGCCTGGTGCATTTAGATTTGACTATATTGCAACACAAGCTGGGCAGAGCAGCGCTGGCATGCCAGAAAATGGTTTCCGGACCAGGAGGAGGGAGGAAGCAGAATCCTTTTCAAAGAAGCACGTGAAAGTGACTAGTGTTGCGTGGGGCTCCCACGCAACACTACACGCTACACTGCATGCAACACTACCGAACTGCTGGCAGGGGCGGCATTTTGGAGCTTTGAGGCTTTTGAGGAATGAAATGAAAATACAAGTCAGCTTTTTCTGTCCTGATCTGAAATGCTGCCCCTGACAGCATTTTGGTAGTGTTGCGTGTAGTGTAGCGTGTAGTGTTGCGTGTAGTGTAGCGTGAGTGTTGCGTGCAGTTTGCAGTGTAGCGTGCAGCGGCTGCCATGTAGCTCATTTTGCCTCGTGCTCAGCTGTGTGCAGGTGAAGAGTGAAGCACACTGGGGGAACTATAAGAAGAACGGACGATGGATTTGATCCCCTGGAAGTAGCTGGTGACGGGAAGAAGAAATTTGCAAGACCAAAAATACAAGAAATCCTTTTCTTTCTTCGGTGGGTGGAAGAAATCCTGCACCACCTCTATAACCTTAGATTTGCTAATGCATAACTTGTACCCCCGTACCCCCAAGCTCAATGTTGAATGACATGTTGACAGGTGGTGCAGGATTTCCGTCACTCGCGCAAATCCATTTTGATCACTGTGTCTTCAAACAATATTAAATTAGGAGCGCGAGGTTTCAAGTGTAGGCCTTTGAAAGTGGTGCAGGATTTCTTCCATCAACAGTACTGAAACTTTATGTGCCTGGTTGAAGAACTGCAAAGACTCAGCGGGCAGAAGCTGAAGGATGTTTTGGCCATATGCATT
>CAMXCT020001082.1:0-181310 GCA_947184155.2 Cladocopium goreaui
GTCATCTCAGGATCATCCTCTTTTCCAGGAACAACATGCTATTTTTGCTCATCCAATCATTAGTCTAAGGTTTTTTT
This sequence comes from Cladocopium goreaui, assembly GCA_947184155.2. Classification (NCBI taxonomy): domain Eukaryota; class Dinophyceae; order Suessiales; family Symbiodiniaceae; genus Cladocopium; species Cladocopium goreaui. The sequence goes on from CAMXCT020001082.1 coordinate 78, forward strand.
TTCTTCGGAAAACCCACCACATCTCAGAAAAAAAATTGCCATGGTTCTCTGTAAATTTTCTCCCTAAAAACAACCCATTGATCCAAGGCATAAAAAAACGTCATTTTACCACGGCACAGCCATATCAAAGCATAGCTCGCTGACTGGAGCGAAGTGCCAAGCCGGAACCACTGCTGAATAAAAAACCATAACCACCAATATATAATAAGATCATATATAAGAATATATATATATAATATATATATATATACATAGATATAAGATGATATAAGAATCCTGGTCATTGAGAAACATCAAACAACTTCTAATATGAACTTATCATCCCTATCAAGACACACAAATAAAAACCATTACTCCTTTACTTTGAGCCGTAGTCGTTCCCATTGGCACTTGCCATTGGCACTTGCCATTGGTTCATCGCCCCTTTAATTTTTTTAAGACGTGGAAGGCATCCCGGCCAATCCACAGGGAAGAAAAGAAAATTGGGCTTGTTCATGGTTGACTTCGAAGATGTTGATCTTCGGGCAATTCATTGGGCATCTAGCAGCGCCAGCTGTTGATCCTTTCACTTCCTGCCGGAATTTGAACTTCTGTTCATCAAATAGGAGCTGTGGGAGTATAGTGAAGTGGTGATGTGTATGTCCCTACCGCTACCAATTCAGAACATGTGAAGTCATTGGATCCGCTAGTGCCCTAGGTCACGGCAGTGCATGCAACGCATCTGCTGGAAAAAGCCTCTGGAACGGATGCAAACTGGGCGGTGGTTGACCCACAGCTTCTGACCTAGTCAACTATACTGCTAGTTTGCAAATCATTGAAAATCAAAAGTTCATCGCCTGTATGTCACTTCCTTCAACATCTTGGTATTCTCCCTCATCCATGCCTGGAATCTCTAGCTGCTTCTTGCAGGAGGGGCAGGTTGGAGAGAATGCCTTGACCAACCATTTGGAGATACAACTTCGATGGAAACAATGGCCACAGGGAAGCCGATTCACCGATCCCTGTGAAGCCATGTCATCCAAACACACTGGACAAGCGTCAGCAACGCCTTCCATCTGTGGCGCCTCCTGAAGCATCGCTTCCACTTTCGCCACACGGACCCTGAGCTCCTCTGACCTACGATGTTGACGGAGCAGGATGTGGTGCTCACGACTCAAACGAAGAGAGATTTCCATCTTCAAAGTTCGGGCGTAGCGGAGCTCATCCAACATGTCCTGGATGCTGCTGTGGCCATTCACATTCAGAATGGGCCTATCATGAACCACGGGATCGTCAGATTTCTGGTTCCACTTGCCTACAGGAGTGCCGTTCCGGTTGATGCTAGCAATCACCAAATCATCTTGGCCTTCTGCGTGCAAGGTCTGAATACCCCAGGCTTCCAGGCCTTCGCGGCTCAGCTTCACCTGGTAGGTACCCGACTGGCGCATGCGTTGGTCGAAGAAAGTCGTTCCGAAGCAACTCATGGCGGGGAGAGGAGCACGCAATCCGCACGGCAAAAAGGCGGTGAACTTTTTGAGAAAAAACTGAAAAAGGGACAACATGAGCAGCCCCCCCATGTCACCCCTATGTCATGAGGGGTACTGGTGGGTTGAGAACACATTTTCCATCAAAACACCATGGAAAACACTGGAAAACCATCGGTCATGCGCGCATGTAGAAATCATCACCAAGCAACAGTCCAGGCAAAAGCTGAAGCCGCTTCAATTGATCTTGTAAACGCTTCTGACCTCGAGTGGTGAAACATGGTGAAACTGACGCAGCCCGGACCATCGGCTGGATGATTGTGATTCTAAAAGAGCATGATGGAGCCACCTACTACTCATTGTTGGTGGCCAAATCAGAACATAGCACCAACAATAAACCATGGCAAGCTACTGATTTCAACTAAAACTAGGGCCATAAAGAAACACACCCTTTGCTGGACTACAGAAGAGTGGCAGTTGGACATTTCTGATTGATTGGAATATTGGTCCATGGGGACCATCATCCGACAAAGACATGTTTGTTTCCGCTCCCCAAATGTCTACCCTCCAGTAATTTAAGACCTTGCAATGGAACATCACCCATTTATAGATTGATTAGCATCCATATTCACATTGAAAGTTGGGATTTTCCATTTCTATGTTAATATAACTAAGATAAAGATATCCCACCCTTAAAAAAAACAGTGACTTCCATCCAAGCGCGCCTTCCGCCACGCATCCACTGCGGGAAGTGAGCAAAAGACCTGCCACGGATTTCTGTGGGTTCCAACTCGCCTTGAATGGGGGTTGTAGCAGGGAACTGGGGTTACAACCGACCTAGATATAATGTGTATATATATATAATATTCGTATATATATATATAATATTCTATAATTATATGTATATATATATACATATAATATTATACACATTATCTTTGAATAATTGAGCTCCTGGAAGAGAACAGCATGTTCTCTCATCTCTCTGGATGTTCTCTATTTATATGCCAGTGGCCACCCAAGCCCAGCTACAAGCGCAGAGGCAGATAATTCTTTATCTTCACTGAGGCTCAAGGATCGCAAAGAAGGAAAATCAAACAAGGAATAACCTGTAATAATTATGTATTATAAAACCAACAATAATAGGGGTAATACGATAATATGTATTATAACATGGTTCATTATTATATAAGTTTATTCATTGTAATAGAGATACCCAAAGATGTTCCATCTTAACAATCCATCCAATCTAACCATTAAGACATATTGGAAAAACGGCAAACACATCACATATAAAATGACATTAAATCACCAAGCAATCTCATAGAACATCAGTGAAAATCAGTGAAATTACATATATCTATATCAGTGAGAATTATACATCAATACAAATCACTGAATCATAGAACATCACATCTAGCAGTTGCCGTTCTTACCTGCAATCACTGATGTTCCATGATTAATCACTGAGTATGGGAGAACTATTGTCTATCTAGATTAGATTATATTTCTAACATAGATATGATATCTATCAATATCTATTAATCAATCACTGATGGTTTTTATTCGTAATTAAACCGTCAACAATAATCAATAATAATTAGCCATAAACCATTAATAAACCATAAATACTGTTATTATCAAACATAGAGGATCTATTACCCGCTGGTAATTTAACATACATAGCTATAGAACATGGCACATAGAACTAGTTGATTTACCGAACTTAAAGATTGTGATTTTCCAGTTCGCAAACTGTTAGTTTACCAGAGGGCAACTACATGTTTGTTGGGTATATCCCATAAAATCCCATTAAATCACCAGTTCCCCTCATTAAATCAGCATTTTCAGCAGTTAAATCAGAATTTTCAGCCGTTAAATCACCATTTTCAGCAGTTAAATCACACTTTTCCTTCATTAAATCACCATTGACCCATGGCGCCTGGTGCCCCCAGGGCCACCAACTCCTCTGCCGCTACCAGGCCCAAACCGCCCAGACCACCGGTGACCAGCTGCAGCCCTTGCTTGACCTGGCTTTCGAAAGGGTGGAATCGTTTTAAAAATAACCATGGTTAGCTGAGTTAGCTGGTTGGTGGTATAGGTTGTAACTATGGCCAGTTAGTCTATAACTATGGTTAAAAGCTGCTGGGTGATAACTATGGTTATTGCAATTCTCACCCAGGTGGATCTATTCAAGATCTACTCAAGATCGACCGAGTCATGGTATACCTACCCCTCTGAAAAATATGACTTCGTCAGTTGGGATGATGAAATTCCCAATATACGGAGAAATAAAAAATCTTCCAAACCACCAACCAGACAATGGTTAGTAACTGCCCTAAGTGGCTTTTCCTGTTCATGACGCTGGGTTATAACTATGGTTAGCGCCTTCGAATCCCTGTAGTATTTCCCCAACCACTTGCTACGGTGCTGGCACGATTCAGCCAAATCTTTGCATATCAGCCTCCTCCCATCAACGCCAGAAAGAGTGAGCGAGGCTGAATCTCCCCTTCAAAAGCTCTGTATAAATTTCTGATGAAAGATCCCTGTATCGCTGGTTCATCATTTCTCATCATTTTTCACGAAAAACAAATCAAAAAACAGCCTGAAACCTCCCATCCCGCCATATCCCGCCTGTGTTGCCATCTTCTCTGCATCTCTCATAGCATCCTGCCTCTGCAGCTGCAACGCCTCCTGTGGCGCCTCCACCACCCGCGGCACCCGACGTCCAGCGCTACCCGTGATAGCCTCCACGTCGTTGTCGGCGCCTTGAAGCTCCAGGGCCACGGCCTGAAGGCGAACAGATTCCTTCTGCTTCGGCTGGAAAAAATGGAGCGAATCTTGGGGATTTTCAGAGATTTTCGTGGATTTTGAACTTGTTTTTTTCCATGGACGGTTGGGATTGAAGGGAAAAACCCATGGATTTTGTGGCTGGATCTTAAGCCGTCTGCTTGTGGGCTGATGGGATGATGGCGATGAAATCTCCAGTCCATCCACTGCTTGATGGTGGTTTCTGGTGGGCCGTGTGACAAACCCATTTACCCTCTGGTAAACTAACACAACTATGTAAAATCACCATTTTTAATGGGACAATTCACATAAATTCACTATAAATGGTGATTTTCCATGATTTTCCATAGTTATGTTAAATTACCAGAGGGTATATAGAGTGATTCTGACTTCTGCCAGTTTCTCAACACTAGTTTTCTGGAATCGATTTCAAGGGACTTAAAGTTGATGGTAACAAAATCCTACACGTACCCTTGTGATTGCCGTCCAGCCCTTCACAACCCATCGTTCGCAAAGCCTTGGCCACGTCCTGATTGGTTGCCTTGGACTGAGCACATCATACAGCCCTAACGTCAACAGCTGGATGAACAAACCCTGGTTGATTTTAAGAGGTGATAAGTTGCTACTAAAATGCTATCCCGCCAATGAAACATCCTAGGGGTTTAAGCCAGGGGTGGCATCTCAATGTATCAACATTTTGCCCATGAATTTCCCCTGAACAAACCGTCGTTTGGGGATCATCATGATCATCCTCGCAGTCTACGAAGACTCTTCTGGATCTAAACTTAGAAACATCGTCCAAAAAAACATCAGAAAACTCTAACTGAGCAGTGTTCAAAACCCTCATCCCTTCAGATTTCTAGGGGCTCTCACCCCTACTGTGGATGGAAGAAATCCTGCACCAGTTGATAGATGGTTTATCCCACTATTTATAGGGTTTCAACCATCCTTTTGGTGGTGCAGGATTTCTCCCAACAGTATCAGGGTTGTTGGATGGTTTTGGTCACTGAATCCAATCCTGGCGGCTTTGAGATCCACATCCAACGCCTTGATGACCAGCCGTGGCATCTCGATCCGCGCGGAGCGCAGCAGACCCCACAGCGCACAGGCGCCGTCGAAGGAGGCTCCGGCCTCGTGCGCGCCGCGCGTGACGACCAGCAGCAGCTTGGGATCTTCGGCCGTGGCGGCAGCTTGCAGGAAGACCAGCAACTGTTCCAAGGCCTTCCATGGAGAAAGGTAGGGGGGGTAGGGGGATGTCATATGAACCATGAAAATCCATGGGATGGTATGACTGTGATATGATGTAAATTGATGTAATAGGATATGATGTAATTAAATGTAATTAATGACTCGAATCCTGATATTTGCACAATACATATCACCGTTTTCAGTGATGAATCACCAAGAACCACTAGTGACACTAGTGAACCACCAACTGATAATGACACACATGGTTTTTCCATTTTCAAGAAGGATGAACAAAGGAGGAAGACAAACTGTGAATAAAAAGTTGCTTTCCCTGGTATAGTCCCCTCCTGGCTTTCCGTTCCACTCATTTTTTGTCACTGGGATAGCCTCTTGGTGCACTCAACTTCTGACTCCATTGCCAAACAAGGAAAGAAAGGGCTGAACCTTGACTATTTAGGTATCTTTGCAACTCATGCTTAGCATCATCTTCAAAACGTCAACTGTCCCAACGGCCAGGTCTGTTGCAAAACCACCGCTATGCCATGTAATGCCATGGACGTACACTTCTCAAGCAGGCTGTACTCTACGATTTTCAACCAATCTAAAACTGCCTGCTGTACTACTGGGTCCCCAGTTTCTGGGATTTCTTTCCTATCAAACCAACGGTGCCAAACAGGAAATTTATACAGCATCGCGGGGAAAATATCTGAATCTCCCGCAAGAAAATCAAGAATCCACATTCAGCTAGAAGAAACTTGTAGTAATGGGAATAAGTATGTAGAATAATCGGATATGAGTCGCGCATATTCAGCAGCAATCAGCCCCATCCACCCCCTTTTTCTTGACCGTCAACATCTCCACCGGACATGGCTCATCCCTTCCCAAGCCACCTTCATGGATGGCTCCCCACTGGGGGTTTCCGCGTCAGCACAGAAGATTGCTGCAGGGCGACCCTTCATGGCCTCATGAGTTGTGGATAGAAACAACATGTGCTGCACTTGGATCTGCTTGGTGGTATACCTACCCCTCTGAAAAATATGAGTCAGTTGAGATGATGAAATTCCCAACTGAATGGAAAAAAACCTGTTCCAAACCACCAACCAGGGATTCTTGCCAGCATCCATGGCGCCCAAAATGGAGATCTCTACATGTGGGACCAATATTTCAAACATCTTATCGAAGGAACAAACGTGTCAATGCTGCACTTTCTGAGTATTTTTACACATTTTACATAACACGAAGCTGGTTGGTGGTGCAATAACCATCTTGAATGGGGTTGGGATGACATCCCATATATGAAATGGAAAAATAAACAATCTTCCAAACCACCAACCAGACAGTATTGTTTGAATTACCAGTTTTGGCCGAACATTCAAGGACATCTATGATCTTACTGCCGTCACATTTGATAGGTGATACTCTGGGCAACAGGTGCCCCGCCGGTGTGAGAACCATGGAAACTGGCACCCAAAGAAGAGGTACTCGGTCTGCTTCGCGTTTTGTCGTTTGCTTGGCGCTTTGAATCCATCACAGAGCTATTATAGTTACCAGCTATAATATAGTTGACTATAGCAACTATAATAGCTCTAACGATATACCAACTATAACTATGCTATAGTCATTATAGTTGGAAGCTACATGGTCATCCCAAATAGCTATGGTATGCAAGTTGAAGCCACCCAGCAGGCCCAAGATCAGGACCGGCCTCAGCCATCTTGTTGGGCTCGGAAAGTTGCACGGCCACCTGGGTTGAAATGGGACGATCGCCACCACGGAGAGACAGTAGGATCTTCTGCAAACACATTAAGGCAAACAAGCACGGAAGGACACATTCATACACATGCATGTGTGCACACCATTGCACATCACTATGTAGATACGAATATGAACAGCACAATTTGGAATATCAAACGTGCAATAAGCGGGTCGTGGGGGGTTCTTGGTGGGTACAACAGCGAATTCATGGGTGTATGTGTCCGCCGTCAATGCTTTTGTCCCAGTTTTTGAGGGGTCATCAGATGCATACCCCAAACAAGTATAAACATGTTGGCTATAACGCCTGGATCACTTGGTTTGTGAAGTGCTCAAAACACCAATATGAATATGTGTTCCTTGCTAGCCAGTTGCTTTCTGGTTAAGTCCCCAAATTTTAAGGGGTAGGTTGCATCATATTCCACTTTTGTTGGTGAATTCCACCACTATTGTTGGTATAATCTCCACGTTTGTTGCCCACATTCTCATTTGATATGCCGCAAAAACAAGCAATGCATGGAACCACAGGGTTGGCAATCTCGATAGACTGTCCAAACATCCCCCAACCCCCTGTGGCAAAAGCAAGAAATACATTGAAATACGCATTTTGCCTTGGTGAACTTGACTCTCCCATTTTTTGGATATTTTTGGGAACATTCCCCCCATTTTATGTTCCCAAATCCTCAGTTTTCTGCCCCCTTCCTTGTTGTTCCTCCAAGGCACTGCCTTCGGCAGCGCCTTCAGCAACTCATCGGACAGGCTCTGAGTGGCCAGCACGGCAGTTCCTTCCACCAGGCCGGAGGTCGGAACCACATCGGCAGGCAACCAATCCTTGGCTGCACGCTTCAAGGTGGATGTCACATCCCAAACGGGCCTATCAGATCTACCCTCTGGTAATTTAACATAGCTATGGAAAATCACAATTTTTAATGGGAAAATCCACTATAAATGGCCATATTCAATAGCTACGTTAAATTACCAGAGGGTATCAGATCTATCCGAAGAAACATGCTGGTGAACTGGGTTCATCACATCTGGATGGAAACGGATCTGGAGGCTTGAACCAGTTTGAAACTGCCAATTTTTTCTATCTGTTACCCTCTGGTAAATTAACATAGACCCTGGCAGTCATCGGGGTTGGAAGACTAGTTTCCATTAAAAATGGGTGATTTTCAGGGTCTATGTTAATTTACTGGAGGGTAAGTCATCAGGTACCCCACAGACGTCCCGTAATTCAGAGGTGCTGCCTGCCACCGCACTGTGCAACATGGTGGCAGTTTGTCTGCTGGGACATGGGGGTGTAAACACGTGGACAAAGAAGTAGCTGATTTGTTCAAGTCATGCCAATTCGTTCATATCAGTTTCACCAAATGCCAAAAACGACTTGTTTCCATGAGATCCAAAATTCATCTGCAGAACATATCAGAACATGTTTTCAAATTGCAGATTCTGGAGCAGTCCAAGAGTCTTCCAAGTACAGAACTGTCTTCATCCATTCCCTCCATGGTTTCAACACCTGCCGGCGACCCGAGCCTTCCTTTCCGTGCTGATCCCAGTTCCAGTTCTGAAAAAGTTTGCAAAGACCAACCATCTTATCTGGGTAAATTATACTATTTCACTATATAACCTGAATGAAGGCCATAAAAGGGGATGATTTCCCTATAAAAGCCATGATTGCCATGTTGACAAACTCTCATTTTTTCATGACTCGGAGGGTATCTGCATCCTGCGGCTGGATCAGCCCGGGGAACGGGGCTAGCACTTTTTGATTATCCGAAAAGAGGAACAAAATGGAACAAATATTTTTCCTTTTCCAGGTTCGATTACCTAAGGGTAACCCAAATTTCAAGTGGTTAAAACCCAGGTTGCGAGTTACATCACGCTATAGTAACCCCAAAGTAGATCGAAAGGTCAAACTAGAGATATTACCAAATTCAGCATCTTTTTGGGGGGTTGGGGATGGGTTGACCAGCCCCGTGGCACCTTGCGCGCGAACTTCATGGGTGCCCTCTGGGGCGGTGTGGCGTTCGTCAGCGTGGCTTCCATCAAACCGTGGCCGTTGGTGCCAGAGAAACCGAAGGAGGACACCTAGGTGGAAGACAAACATCCAGGGCAGTTCAGGATTTTTGGCAATCTGTCTTTGATTCATTGATATTGTTTGAATTTGTTTGATATGTTTCAGAGTCTCAAGCACACAAGGAAAGCCATTATAGGGATAATTTTCTTCATCTTTTCTCACTTTGAAGGGTCTAGCAGAGATACAAACACTCATTGCCCATTTTTTATTGTCTTCAGATGCTTCAGGGAAAAACATGCGTTCGGAAACTCCGGAAACATCCGGAAACCCATGGATTTTTCCCCTGAAAAATCGAAGGGGTTCAACTCGGTTCTACCGTGGTCACCGAAACCTCAGATGAGAGACACCAGAGCGCAAGCTGGCACTCTTCCATTCCACCAACTTGTCCGGCCTTGGTGTCCCAACGATGAACGAAGACATGGAAGAAATTTAACAAAGCCACAGCGTCTACTAAAAACAAATAGGGTCTAAACTTTGGGCACTTATTCGCCTGGAAGTTTGATGAACCACCATGAACCCTCATCATTTTTAATATGTTCTTTGTCTTAGGTTGCAGCATCTCTCTGTTTCATGGGACACTCTGAGTGCCTGTGATGACATGTACTGAATTCTCTGTAAACTCCCATTTTGACAGGGAATTTCCTCTGCACAGAGTGCGCAAATCTGGAGCCTTGTCAACTTTCGGTAGCTTCACTCATTCCCCGAGTCCGTGACCTTTCGAGTCTTGGTATACCCAAGATCCAATTTTTACCCTCGGACGGGATCTCACCGAGGCACATCAAGACGTGGAAGCCCGAGAGATCGATGTTTGGATTCAGTTTTTCCAAGTGCAAATTCGGGGTGATCTGAGCCTCCAAAGTCGCATCTGGTGACATCATCTCGTGACAGCGCCACAACGGACATCTACTGACTTCCGATCGTCCATCAAAAGCCCAGATCTGTTGCTTCACTTCCAAGTTTTGATACCACGCTGATCAACTGCTGATCAATTTTCCCAACTTTCCCAACAAAAAATCATTGTTTCTGCTAATTCCAATGCCTTCAACCGCCATTAAAACATGCCATAGTCGCCCATGGAAATCATCCCACCTTGGTGATGGCCAAAATGACCTTCGAGATGCCGGCAACACCGGCGGAGCCTGGCCATTTTAGGTGGCATAATTTAGGGGATTTAACCATCAAAAACATGGGGATTTAATATGACTTAATATGATGTTTACTGTGATGAAAAATATGATTCAATAGGATGTGAAAACTGTGATTTTGATTTGTATAATTGTGTTAATATTGTTTAATGTGATGGGGATGTTTTTGGGAATATAACCAACACAACAGTTTCCTCAGTTTCCCATCCAAACACAAAAACTGACGGTGGATTTCACCGTCATAGGATGACACTGATGACATTTTATGGTGAGTTATGGGGGATAGAATGGGATATAGAACCATAGTGAACAATATATTGAGATGATATATAGGCGCAATGATTTTAGGTAACCAAACTGGAATTGGACATTGTTAGAAATTCATACAAACCCATTTTTTGTGAGTTTCAGCGAATCTTTTTGCGATAGACCATGAATTTTGGCCATAGGAGGAGTTGACTGGAATGTTTTCAACACTTCTTGGATTAGTGGCATTTAGATCGTGAAACAAACTGGGAGGTGCTTCAACCATCTTCGACGCTGCAGTATCAAACATGAAGTCATGGCTCTGTCTCCTTCTGCTTCGTCATGAAAATAAGAATATTACGGACACATGAGCAGTGTTCAAAATCCATCAAAATCCCCAATATATTGGGTAGATTTGGGTAGTATAATCCCCTATAATCATCAGCCAACCAGGGTTTAGCAGCCACTGCTCACATGGCCCCAAAAGCTTGGAACCCATTTTCAGCTGGGAAACGGTTCATGGCTGGGGCAGAAAATGTTTGGACACACTAATATTTATTCTGACATTTTGGTCATTCATGGTCATTCAATAAATACAGTATAAATACAGTATAAGTACAGTATAAATACAGTATAAATATACTTGTTAAATACAGTATAAATACAGTATGTCTGGGCTACTGTTGGTACTGTAGTATCTCTGCTGTATCCCAAGATTGGTAATATTTATTTATTTAGTACGAGCACCGTACTTAAGTCACATCAGGCGGGAAAAGTCACATCATCCCCATGGCACGGCGGCGATACACAGGTAAGCAGCAGCAAGCAGCAGCAAGCAGCAGCAAGTAGCAGGCAAGCAGCAGGCAAGCAGCGCCCCCTTGAAAGAATGATCAAATATATTTTTTAAAATCAACGCAATAAAAAAAAAGAACTTTTTCCAGGCGCACGGCCCCAAAACAATGAAATTGTTCAATTACTAAAATTGTGGTGATGCCAAACTTGAACTTTTTCCAGGCGCACGGCCTCCCGATACGACTTTTACAAGCTGATACGACTTAACGCTAGCGCTTGTAGCTGTATCCTCAGGACCATTGTTGGCTCTTTCCTCGTTATATTTGGTCAGCTAGATGATACATCTCATGACTTATACTGTGCTAGATGGGGGTTTCCATAAATGGGGGTATCCAAAATGGATGGTTTATAATGGAAAATCCATCCATGGATGATTTGGGGGTAGCCCTATTTCAGGAAACCACACGAAACCACCATATCCCATTCATCCTCAGATCTATCCCACAAATAACACCATCTTTGTTTATCATCGCGTCCCCTATCGTCCCCCTACGCGAAGTGCTTCAGTTTATCAACCCCTCAAGGGATGGTTACGCCTGAACTGTCTGGTTACGCCCTGACTTTTGGTCCCATAAGGCGCACCTTCCAAGTGCCCAATGTTGCTCTTCGTGGCAGCCAGGATCAATGGCTGCGATTCGCTGCGGCCTCGACAAGCGCCCGGCGGTTTTTCAAAGCACCGAAAAACCAGAAATGACCGGTGGATCGTTTTGAGACATACCCAACAGCACTGGTACTGAACGTTTTTGAAGTTAGCCGTTAAATTAACATAAATTAACATAATTAAATTAACATAAATTAACTATTAAATACAGTTAAGAAACATGCTCGTTGTACCGACGCGAGTTTTTCGATAAGGTGATGATCCACCGAATGCCGCCAGTCGGATGCTCGAAATACTCCACAAAAAAGGGTCCGTTCGCAGAGTTGGAACAGGTTTAATCCAAAGCTGAATCGCAGTCACTGAGAAACTAGCTGAACATTAGCCGGTCAATTTGCCATCAACGAACTAGTTGAACAATGTTGAACATCTACTTCCTCAAGAATCAACCCATCAATCGAATAAATCAAATCAACCCGATCAATCAACTCCATCGCACCTTTGCCATAGACTGCCCGCTGCGCACCAACCTCGATGGGGTCACCCAAAGCAGTGCCTGGCAGAGGCTCCCACAGGATCCACCATCCGAAGGGAAATGTCACCATTATGGGTTGGTTTTTATACCATTAAATTATATTCATCCAAAAAATCACCTTAAATTGTTAGGTGAAATTCGCATTTAACTTTTAACTATTATGAATTTTGTTATTGTGGCATTAAACCTACATTGAACCCTAATCCCTGTGTTGCTTGGTAAAACCTGTCCCTGACCCTGCTATCTATGTTCGATACATTAACCCCCGTTGACTCCTTATAATCACAAAAGAAAAGGTAGCCAAAATCCATCAACATCCCCATTTAATCTTCATCTTGTGGCTAGTATCATATCCCATTATAATTACTACAATCATATTCTTGATGTTTTCAGAACCACATTACAATAATGAACAATACCACCATTGAATGATTGTGGTTGCAACCCATTGTTCAATTGTAATTACTTGAACCATCTTGATTACTTTAACATACTATAACCACAGTGTTGATTGTTGGTCAAATCCCCAACCTTTGTGGTTATATCCCAATTATATATCATTATTGATCATTGTGATTGTTATCAGTTATCACTATATACCAGTACAAGTAGTGATTTCACATGTTAGTATCAAAGGAAGTTTAGAAGTCTAAACTCTGTTAACTCTGTTATACTGGAAAATATGGTAACATGTTATAACTTATAACCATTGTTGATTGCTATACCACCACTATTCATGGTGAGTGAACCCAGTGAACCCAATGAACCCGTCGCGCCTGTTCCGTGGCACTCGATCATCGTCACGTCCTCTCCCTGCGTCTGTCGCTCGGCCAGCGCGCTGCGCAGCACGCGCTGCTGCGCCGTGCCGTTGGGCGCCGTGATGGTGGCAGCGCGGCCGTCGTGGTTGATGGCCACACCCGTGAGGGAAACCTTGGTGGGGGTTGGGGTTGGAGAATTTATGGGAAAATCGATGGAACATAGCCATTTTTTCATGGAATATGTAACAAGATGCAGTTTCTATGGGAATGAATCATAGTTTCCAATATCGAGATGGCTACAGTACTACAGTACGTGTTTCGAAAACAATAGGAGCTTGATCATAATCCCTGAGCTGGGAATCCCAGTTACTCAGCGGGTCACAACCACATTATAACCCAGTTATATGTATACATGGAATATGCCCTGGTCATATTTGGGTTACTAGTCGCTCAAAAAGTCGGACCCCCAGGAGATGTATATATGATTATATATGTATATGGGATTTCATATGCACGAAAACCAAACTATAGATATCTATAGGAACCAAAATAGATGAGTCCTATGGGTACATTAAGAATTTGGGTCAAACCAATCAAACTTGGGGATTTGAGAAATAATGAACATAGGAACGCCTATAAGCCTATCATTTCTAGGTTCCCGCTTTTCAAGCTATAGGTATATCTAAGTAATTCTAAGATATGTTAAGTATATTTCAGGCATTTAAGGGATTTTGCTATGCAGCTGCGACAGCTGAAAATCACTGAAGATCGGCAAATACCAAGCCAAACATCCGCAGCAAATGTGCAAAAAAGGGTCTACCAACTCCAACTTTCATGTTCCTCTAGACTAGAACATCAATTTGTTCGGGATATATATATATATATATATGTATAATCATATATATATAATAATAATTATATATATATGTATTATAATACACATATATATATATATGTATAGATAAATTCATCCACAAGCTTCTCCACATGTTTACCCAATTTTCACCCACCCCTGTTTTCGACCTGCTCAAATCCAACGACCTGCACCCAAATCAAGGCTTTGGTGGGTTAGCAATTGTTAGCATTTGATATATATATATGGTCCCGTCCTCCGTCTCTCCACCCCCCCCCCATGGGTTGGGTCCCCAGGTAGTAGCCCCAATTCCCTTCTATTTGCAAGCTATTGGCAGCATTTCTGAGGTCCAGCGTCGTATTTGCTAGGTCTTTGCAGCATTTCTGACTACCAGCCTCGCATTTACTAGGTACATGCTACCTTTTAGGCGACCTACGTAGCACGCATACTCCTTCAAAGTACCTACGTGCTACCTATAGTCATACATACATGTGCTATGTATCTACTGTATCTACTTCCTGTTTACTACCTGTGTACTCTGACAACACTACCTCTGTTGAACATATACCGTACCTACCATACATGTCAATGATGCCATGCATACCATACCTATCATATCTATCATACATACCATACATACCATACATATGAAATGTAATTACCACACCTACCATACATACAATAGCATACATACAATAGCAAGCATACATGCCATACATACCATACCTACCTTAGATAGGACATATTCCATACCCATCATAGTAACCATACATACCATACAGACCATACATACTGTCATATCAAACATACCATATCCAACAGACTTACATACCATACCTACCATCCATACAATACCAACCACTCATGCCATACATACCATACCTACCATACATACCAAACATACCATACTTTCCAAACATGCCATACCAGACCGACCATACACACCATACATACCCACCATACCATACCACACCCCCACCACACCACAGGGGGGGGAGGGGGACAGTGCCACACCCCCACCACACCACAGGGGGGGGAGGGGGAAGATCTCATATGGGACCAGTATATGGGACCCATCCACCACACCACAGGGGGGGGAGGGGGACAGTGCCACACCCCCACCACACCACAGGGGGGGGAGGGGGAAGATCTCATATGGGACCAGTATATGGGACCCATCCACCACACCACAGGGGGGGGAGGGGGACAGTGCCACACCCCCACCACACCACAGGGGGGGAGGGGGAAGATCTCATATGGGACCAGTATATGGGACCCATCCCATATGGGGGGGGGAGGGGGGGGGGTGGCAGGGCCTGGTGCATATATATTGATATTCCCGAGTGCTCAAGTATCCAGTTGGTTTCAAGATATTTTGGATGGTTCAACACCATTTCTGATCCTGAAATCACCATTTCCGCGTAACGGGGGTTTCCCCATGTTTCCCCCAGGTCACCACGGCTGCCGCGGCTGCCGCGAGACCAGTTCGTTCTCCCCGGTCTTCTCGCCACTTCCGCGGGTGATCCACACTGAACCGATACCTTCGCCACGTGCGAAGCCATCCGCAGAGGCATCGAAGGTCTTGCAGCGACCATCGAAGGCCAAACCACGCATTTTGGAGAAGCCGACCTGGGGGCAAATTGGGATGAGGAGATTGGGAATTTTCATGGCTGTTGTATAATGGATATAATGGATGCTACTTTTTGATGGGTTTTTCATGGGGATCACAGTGATTTCACGGGGGTTTTAGTGACTCTTAAGTCGTTTTTGGATGTTTTTGGATGTTTGATGGGTCACATGGGGTTTGATGGGACTTTTTTCTAGTGGATGCAGGTATGGGATTGTTGTGCTACACTGGGATTGTAATGGTCTAAAAGGCGTTTTTGTTGGTAATTTTCCGGATTCCACCAGGAAACACTTTGGGATTGCATAATTATTGGGTCTGGGATTGAACCGGACAACTGGTGATATGAACACTGGGAATGTGGCGATGTAAGCAACAAACATGATTGGATACATAATTTTTATGTATATGTCATGGAATCTTCAACTATTTGTTTGGGAGAATTTGATCGGGAGAATCATATCAAATTGGAATCAAATTTGGATTGTGGGATTTAATGGGGATCACTGTATACTTTATACTATCTAATGGGAACTTAAGCAGAGTACATAACTGTACATCTTTAAGCCATAATCGGGCAGCTATGCCACTATGTCAAATTACCAGAGTGCAACAGGCAAATCATTTTTCAAAACTGGTGGATTTCCAGCAAGCCATGAACCTAGTATTCTTGGAAATCCGGTGAAACTTGTCCGAGGGACCCAAATGCATCCTGACAGCTGAACATTGGCGCCAGTGGCAATCGCACTCTGGCACCTGCGCCGTGTGTCTTCAGACCAATTTCTGGTGTACTGCGTACAGAAACACATACACATTACATGCCGCTGGAGAGTCAGGTCCTCCTCTTCTTCTTTCACCCAAGAGAACACAGGTTGGACTTGAATGGAACTTTCCCCCCACTCATTTCGAGTCACCTTATCTCCTTCATTGAAGGCTTTGCATACCGATGGGTCAACACTTACTCAGAAGACTTTCTGGGAGGTATTGCAATGAAGTTGTTCTGGTGATGTCAAAGAAGATCAACGACTCAGCAGTGCCAGTTTCCACACTGGCCATGAATGAAAAACCACCACTTCGATTTGCCAAAAACCACCCGTCCGAGGATGCCAAAAGTGGTCGTCTCCCAATTTTGGGACGTGGGGGGTTTCTTAAAATGGAGGATCCCCAACATGGTTAATGACAAATCCTATTAAAAATGGAGGATTTCTGGGTACCTCCACATGTCCATTTGGCCGAAAAACGCCCCATCTGGACACTGCTCAGCTCACCATCATTAAACACAGGAATCCATCCAGAGAAAGCCAGGAAAATTCCTGTTGGAATCAGCCAAAAGGAGACGCAATCATGTTTAACATTATGCAACCGTAACTAAAAGACCACATACGAGTAAGATCCTGTCCGGCGAAATTATCACCTCAGCCGAAACTGGCGAAGGGTTCGGGATGGGCTTGCCGCCCATCCCATAACCATCGTGAAATCCGTGAAATCACAGTGAGGTCATTCATATTTACCCAAATCCTTGGAGATCCTGTAACATCCTGATCCTTATAACATTTATAACTTATAACATCCCTAATTGAAGCATCCTACATCATCCTACAATACCTTTTCCGCAGCAATCAGCCTGTTGAGCTTCACCGCTTGCGAACTGGAATCTAATGCCACAATGGTGGAGGAGCATGCCGTGTCCACCGTGAAGCACGGTCCACGGAGAGAGAAGACGTGTGAAATGCGGCCTGCGCAGCGCCCGGGTGATGGGTCCCCAGCTGGAGTTGTTTTGGCAGGGAACCTGAATTACAGGAATTGTTGCTGGAGAATAAGCCATATCTTTCACTAGGCTATATCCTGTTCTATCCTGTTCTTATTGTGATTTGGGTATGGGTCAATTCGCTGAGATACCAGCCACTGGACCCCCAAAATGGGTGATTTTTTGGACCTAAATGGGATGGCTCAGATTTCTTGGCCAGCCAAACTGGATGGTTCGTACTCCATACAGCCCCAATTTTTTCCCATGATTTGAGGAAAAATCCTGAGAAATCAATACCCAAAATTGCAAACCGGAATCCCGTGCCTGACAGCCCGGAGTACGCAAAGCCGATGTTGGAGAAAGGACCCAACCTTGTTGAAGTCAACTATTGCCCACCAAAAATCCGCGGTCATCATTTCTGGCATGGTCAAAACATGGGATGGTACCATTCCCCATTTCATGGTAATCCTATATGTAATCCTTAGACTAGGGCCATAAATCCCTATTGCTGGATAGATGAGCGTTCCCCAATATGGGTATGATATGGGTATATACCCTCCGGCAATCAAACAGGGCCATGAAAGATCCACCATGAAGGTGAGTCAAACCTGAGGCGCAGGCCCTTCAGGATCCACATCGTTACCACCCAGGTTGCAGCAACCCACAAAGACACCGCAGTCCATACCCTGTAAGGAGTCCTGGCGCTGTTGTGGTTGACTTTTTGTATATATGAAACAAACATAAACCAACCATTTTTGTGAGGATACAATTGGGATATACCGGATATATACGGGATATAATGTAAATTAGAATTTGAGTTTCTCTGGAAATGGGGAACACATCCAATTCCAACCAGGGGTATACCATATTCTTGAACACCCCTAGGTCCCAAACGGTATACAACAGAGCTATCTTGTTGTCCCTCAATTCACTCATAGTCAACACCAGGATCATCACATTTCAGGATTGGATGTGAACCTTCACAACCCCCAATTAGTGGGTTCGGCTGTGATCCAACATAATTGCTTGGCCTAGAGTATAGCATATTATGATGATCATCGATGATAGACGATGATGTCGAACTCTTGGGTATGGCATGGATCAAACTTGGATCCCCCAAATGGTCCCTTTAAATGTTACCCGAGACCTAAAATGCTAAGCACCCAGCCAGACTGCAGTCCTTGTCCATGCCACCTGCATGGAATGCCTCATAACCTGGGCCAGGACAATGCCATGAGGCGCCGGCGAGTCATGTGCCGGTTCTTTGAAGGAAGGTGGCTGATGTGTCTAATTCATACACAATTCCTCCATAGCCTACCTGCATAAATTCACTGTAAGATGGCTGCTGCGCAATGAAAGACTTCAGCATCTGCTCCGTCCTGATGTTCCAGAGAGAACATGAGACCTTTAGCATCTTACTTCAGATTTGAGCCGCTGAGCCCTGGACCATTTCCCCACTTCCAATCACAGCATCAAGATGTAGGCAATTGAACATAGCATGACAGTTCATGAATTTTCGCTTGTCACTTCCACAAAATCCAAAGCCCACAAGTCCCAGCCCTTCAAAAGCCAAATGGCTGATCTCCAATGCTAACCACCTGAGACAATGCGCAGGGTGGAGCTTTTGAGCTATACCCGACTGCGTTTCGATGAAAACAACTGTACCCAGGTGTGATATATCAGGTGTAAACCAGTGACCTTTGGTTTTCCCATGTTTGAAACACCAATGACGCACGCCAACCACATTGAGATCATTGAGGATTATATGGCCAGTTTTGGAGGCCCTGCGCATCCAAGTTCCACACACCTCAACGAAGTGGCTGTGATCTGCGGCAGGATATCAACCGTTCCAAAGGGCAACAATTTTCTCAATCACTCATCAAACCACCTACCCATTTACCCATCATTTCCCCATCATTTCCCCATCAATTCCATGTCCGTTTCCCAATCTTTCCAGGCCAACAACGTCGCGCCAACTTTCCGTCCCAGCTGCTGGTGCGGATCCATCGCACGGAGCTCCGCCTCCGAGACGCCAAAGAAGTCGCCGTCGAAGTGCTCGATGCCTGCGACCGGTGGTGCTCCGTTGGGGCGTCGTTGGGGAAAGAACGATTGAAACACGTTGAAAATTTACAGGAAACCATAGATTTTCCCATGAAGATCATGGGGCTTTCCTGTAGATTTTCCCTTAAACCAATCCATTGAACCATAGTTAGATCTAAGGGATTGGGATTGGATGGGATTGGGTGAATGGTTTGGTAATCGGGGTTAGTAGATCAACAAATAAATTAAGCATTGCTTCGCATCTGGTGTTGATATAGGTAGATATATCTGCAGCCACAGTGGGTTTATAGACCAACACAACTGGGAGGCAGCACCTTCAAGGGGTGAAAGCAATGAGAAACCAAGGAAACATGGGGGGGATAAGCAACACAGATTCTGAGATAATTGAGAAGCAACACTTTGAAGTTCTGAGAGTTTTAAAAGGAAGCAATTGCGCTGTTGTAGTCATGATACCAAGAGTACTGGTTTTATGCAGAGTACTGGTTTTATGTGGTATAACTCGAAATTCTGGGAGTCATATGGTGGGTTGACCGGAAGATATCCTGGGAGAATTGCATGTCGCTACCAATATGGCTTGACACACAACCAACTGTGATAGGAGAGAAGTAACAAAAAAGGAGAAGGACGGCTTTGTTCCACTAGCTGCAGACTGCTCGAATGCAGCCATCTTATCATCTTCATATGCCATGACCAAAACTGCTATATAAGGTGCTTGGGTGAAAGCATCGGTGCAGCCAAAGTGAAACCCTGGAATGAACTTCTCCGTGCCTGGAATAAAGTGACCCAAGCGGACATAGGTCTTGCCTGCGGTTGCAAGCTGAATATTAAGCTTCAACCATCTGGACGTGCCTTAAGAAAAAAAACAAAAAGGTGAGAGAATTTGCCCGACCATTCTGATCCTTGGTTTTTTCTCAATGGGATCTAATGGGATTTACTGGAATTTCATGAGGATATCATGCCATAAATTGGATCTCACATCCACCTGGTGCATCAACGTCGGCATCGTAGTAGGCGTCCATATCCCAACGCTCCGGAGGCAGTTCCGTGGTGGTGTCCTGGCGCCACCAGTGTTTTGTTTGTTCGAATGTCGATGTCTGAAATATGTTTCAGGATGTGTCAGGATGAACTACTGTATGTAGCAATAATGTCCTAAAATGGTAAAAATAGAGGGGCCGGTGACTGGTTAATCCCATCTATCATCATAGAAACCTGTTGTTAAAGGGGTTTCTTCAACCCCCTCTATTAATCAACCAACCAATGGGAATCTCGGACATCCATGGTATGTAGATTATTCCAGTCTTCAACAACAGATAGTTTTTTGATGTTTTTTGGCACGCTGGTCTCAAAATCTCTCTAAAGAAATGCATGAAGGTTACCCTCTGGTAAACTAACATAACTATGGAGAATCCCCATTTTCAATGGGTAAATCCACTATAAATAGCCATTTTCAATAGCTATGTTAAATTACCAGAGGGTACTCAGCAATTGCACGTTACCACTGGGGCACCGCACCAGTCCCATGCTCATGTTGTGCCAATATTCTTGCACCTCAGCGGTGTTCAAAAAAATCACCAGACTTTGAAGTTTTGCCATGCCACTGTGCCACTTATTAAAGTCTGGTCTGGGAAATGACCATATATATTAAGCATATATTAACCATATATTTATATATATTTCGCATGAACAAACTAATGTACAGAGTTTCAAGATTGTTTAAAGAGCTTTAAAGAGGGGATGTTGGGCTGCCCACAAGAGCCATAATTGGAGTTTGAGTGTATGACTAACACCTGGCTTGGTGCACATCCCATAAACTGCCCAGCAATGGTCATCATCGTTGAGCGCGGAGATGAGACATAGCATGACATAGCAAATCTGCCTGAAACTGCTTGAGCCCAGTTGCACTTAGCAAAATCTAATGCTCGATTCACAAAATCCAGTGTTTCTGGATTCTGTACTGATTCTCCCACCTATGTGATTCTGAGTCAACATGAGGTTACCATGGCTTACCCAACTACAAATTAACTCATTGATGTTGAAAAAGGGTACATATATATATATACATATATATATATATATACATATATATATATATTACATATATATATATATTACATATATATATATATTACATATATATATATATATTACATATATATATATTACATATATATATATTACATATATATATATTACATATATATATATATTATATATATATGCTTTTTGTGCTTCCCAGCACCTGACATAGAATGCATCCATCCCCCATTTCCCCGTGACTCGGATCACATTTCCCCCTGGCAGCCGTGGCAGCCGCGGCACGTTGTTGGTGAAGCATCCTGGATATCTTCCGGCGTGACTGGCCTTGGTGGTTGCAACCGGTCACTCCTGGGGACTCCTGGTGCTTCTCGAACGCGAAAAACCTTCGGAACAAACCAAATATATCCAAATATATCCTAACTCCGAACTACAAATATTGAGAACATTTCGTTTTGCTGTCATGACCCATATCTGGTTCATTGAAGTGACCGACTTTGGACAGGCCACTATATTGCGATATACGAGGAAACCACACTGGTATTTGGACATTTGACTTTGGTATGTTCAATGAATACATGGCTGGAATACAATGATCGACGATCGACTTGTATTGAGACTGGCATGGTGCTGGAATTGAATCCATTGAAGCCTTTGTCATTCCCGCAAACACCTCAACATTGCCAATAGACATACCACGGGCACATGATTTGCATGGCCCCCATTACCTCAGAACCGTTAGAACATCCGTTTCAATGATGTCATGTCCATTGACAACTCATGGGTTTTATATGGTTTCATGATGCTTAAATGTTGAAAATCCGACACTTCATACTTCAACCAATTGCCTTTCCGTGCCGCCCACAATCCCAACTTCTCGCGCCAACTCGGTCAAGTGGCAATGGCCAACATGGCACCAGCATCCATCACAACACCTGCACCACCGGCTGCGCCCATCTCGTCTTCGGCGGGTCCGACCTGAGACACAAAAAAAGGGCGGTCGAATTCGTCGCAGCCTGTGACCCCATTCTTCACGGTTGATGCTTGGTTTGATTTACCCGTTGGCAAATTAACATGACCCTGCCAGATAGGGGTTGGACGACTAGTTTCCACTATAAATTGGTCCTTTTCAGGGTCTATGTTAATATATGTTAATTTACCAGAGGGTATATGAAATTGAGTTCCTGTTGATTGACTTGTCAGAAAACCGCCTTAAAAACAATGGACCTTTGTATAACTTCATGCCGCCATGCCGCCTGCTGATAGATGTAGTCCACCAGATCTGGTACCGTGGGGTAGTCGAACATCAAGGTAGACGACCTGGGAACCAGCTGGCGTAGTGGTTGGTTGGGGGTGGTGACTTTGGATAATCGGACCCTCAACGACGGGTTCAGATCTGATCTTGTAGGGTCTAGGATTGGACTTTCAACATGTGGTGGTTCCAAGACTTGTTGAATCACCCCCAAAAATGTCATCAACACTTCTATGGTCGGTTTTCTAACAGTGTGGTCCATGAAATTGGGTATAACTTTTTTTTGGGATGATAACCCAATGGAATCCAATGGACTAATGGATATATAAGTATTGGATCTTGATTGTATATGATATAAACTCATATTACCGCACCATTATTTTGGGATGACATAATATATATATATAATATAATATATATATATATATATATGTATGCACAATTATTGATATATATATATATATATCTAACTATACATATTATATATATATATCTATCTAACTATACATATTATATCTAACTATATATATATACATACAACTATAATATATATATATATAACTGTATATATATAACTATATATATAGTTATATGTATATAACTATATATCTAAGTATATATATATAAGGATATATAACGATATATTTTTCTATACACGTATATATATATATATGGTCACCCCCCACATGCTGTTTGTACGGGTATTTACAGTATAAAGCACAAGCTTTTGTGTTCAGATTTTCAGGGTTACTTATATACATTTGCTTAAGTAAACATTAATGCTTCTGATATCTTATATAATATATAGATATCTAGAATCACTATCACCAAAACCGCAAAAACCTTGGAAAAACAAAAGAACAAAGCCAGAAGTCTTGGGGATGCCTGGGAAACCAAAAACCAAAAAAACATATTTTGAGGAGAATGTTTGGTTTTGACTCAAAAGAGGTTTTTTTTTTGTTTGTTTTCCATCTTTTTTCTGGTTTGAAATGGAACAACCGAAAAAAAAAACACATTGTTTGTTTTTTGTTTTTTTTGAATGGATATGATCAATCAAGATATCAAAAGAACAAAAAATCGAATGTTTTTTGTTTTTGAGACTTTTCAATGCAGAAAACCGAACCTAACATGTTGAAAAGCCAAAAAAAACCGTGAGTATTGTTTATGTTTTTTGACATTTTGACTGATCATATCCATTCAAAAACCAAAAAACCAAAGTTTTTTTGTTTTGTCCATTTCAAAACCCAAAAATAAAAACAACAAAAACTAGGGAAAACAAAAAAACATCTTTTGGGTCAAAACCAAGCATTCTCTCAACAATTTTTTCTTGGGTGGTTTTGCTTGAGTTGTTTTTAAGTTTTCCAGGTTTTGTTTGCTTTTCTCGATGTGGCCCAAGACAAGTATGGTTGTAGGCATTAGCTGCATGAAAGGGTGAAGCAGATGATAGGGTGAAGCAGACCAGGGGGTTACAGTAAGTGGTCAAACAAAAGTTTCAAATCAGTCATTGCCATTGAACAATAATGCACTAGATATTATAATATATTATAATTACAACCCAAATATATTGAACCATCCAAGTGCAGAAACCTGCCCAGCCTAATTCTGTGAGTTATTCTTCTTCCGGCTATGCTTTATATGAAAAAAACATGGCAATTCCCATATAAAATGCTTCTTTCGGTAGATGGGGGGTGGTGATCCCCATGAAATGATTGGTTAAAAGCCAATCTTTATTGTCAAGCACACATTCACTAGGATACTGTTGTTGGTTGTATCATTAGATCTCCATTATGTCCCATGATATTCCATTATATATATATATCTACTCATGACATGGTATTATGGTATGATACCTTCCGAATACCCTCCGATTCTTTACCATAGCCATGGAAAATGACAAATTTATAGATACTTTACGATGATTTACCCATCAACAACTGTGATTTTCAGGATTTTCCATTTCACAAACTGTGAAATCACCCGTAAATCCCAAGTCTACCCTCTGGTAATTTAACGTAGCTATTGAAAATGGCCATAGAAATAGTGAGTCTTCCCATTAAATATGGTGATTTTCCATAGTTATGTTAGTTTACCAGAGGATATCACCATCTTTACTGGCTTTTACATCAAGATCTATGAATCTATGGGGAGCCAAGGCCTGACGGATGGCGCCAAGGCCGCCAAGCTGCAACGTGAGACCCTCGAAGGACGCCTGCAGGCGATTGCGGAACTCCACGCCGGCCAAGGAGTCAAGGCCTAGCCAGGGACCCTGTGAAACTTACCCTCTGGTAAACTAACAAAACTATGGAAAATCACCATTTTTAATGGGAAAATCCACTATAAATGGTCATTTTCAATAGCTATGTTAAATTACCAGAGGGTACTGGTGAGTTTTACGTAGGGTTGCTGGATGGGTTGCTGGGGGTTGCTGTGATGATTATTGATAGCTATTGTGGATCATTCCCGAAAATTCCCTGCGTTTAGCACCAGTAAGGAAATCACCACCGAGATCACCCAGATCCCGATTTTTTTCTCCAGGGTGAAAGGAGCAAATTGGAGGTGGACATATTTGACACGGAATTTCACTTTGTAAAAAAAGGAGATTCGATATGAATTTTGGTGAGAAATTTCGATATTCTATATTCTCACCATTTTCTACCATGGTCCAAGAAAAAATGGATGAAGATGGTCCAATTTCTACCCGTTTCGATTTCCCTGGTGAGATCCCCCATCTGTGTGGCAGCGAACCCATCTCCATCAAAGGTGTGGAGAGGTCCAGATCGCCAGAACCTTCCAAGACATCCTGGTGCTGGACAAAAATCCAAGAGGACAGGCATACTTTGGTGCTTCATCCTACTCAGTGACTATATATATATTATATATATATATATATTAGATGTATATATATATAATAGGTTAGGAGCCCATTCATAACCAGGCCTACAAGCTACTGACAAGGTAGGATGAACCACCAAGTGGAGAGATGAATCTTAGCAAGAGTGACAGTGGGGACGTTCCCTAACATAAATGAGGATGAGATTGCCTTGCGCACTGCGCTACAAAAAGACAGCTGGACAATTGCTGGAGTGCTCACATTGCTTTGGGGAATATCATACAGGATGCCCCCCAGTTATAAGTTGGTTTATAAACCCCATTAACCATAGTTATCTACAGTTATATCTACCATAAACCATAGTTAAGCCACTTATAAACCAACTTAGCTATCCCCATTGACTAGTTCGTTATATCTACCATACACCATAGAATTCAGCCACTTTTTTCAGCAACACTATCCAACGGGGATCCCATCCTGTACGGCCTTGTGAAGTCCTGAGGGGTTTGTCCAAAGATACCCGGGATACCCTGCCAAAACAGCAAGTTTCATAGGGAAACCGGAGTATCAACCATCAAATTTAGGGGTTTTCCAGAACCATCGACCATTCCATCCTGCAGAACACCCACAACGATGCCCTTGATGTCGTCTGCGCTCACCTCAAGAGTCGATCTAGTCACAAGGACCTCGGCCCTGAAAAATTGGAGTATGAGAGTATGAGAGGGACAACAAAATCTGGTAATTCTATTTTTTCTTGGTTCTTTTCTGTCACTCTTAGTCTTACATCATCCGCAATATTGAACAATCCCAATGTTTGAGGTAAATGCTGGGTGCATGTTGATGTTGCAAAACCACCCGTGCCCGACAAAAATCTGCACCAAAATTGGTTCAGCTTTTTGAAACACACCTCGAAAAAGTAAAGAACTTTGATCTCAAAGACAGATGTTTATTCCCCTTTCTTTATTAACTTTGTCAATCTCTGGCTTTCCTACAGTCAAAGAAGTTGCATCAAGTTGCATCTAGGGACTGGACATCCCCATGGCTTTCTTCCTTTAGGGCATAGCTATGACAGCTATGAAAACAAAGCTTTCTTAAAGTGTCAGGTCAACCATTGGCATCCCAAAGATTGGACAGACATCACCTGTCACCTGTCATGGCCAGGTCGTCAAATCTATCGATTTCTGGATCCCTCAGATCCATCAGATCCCTCCGCCAAGAAGCAATGGCTCCAGCCGCTGCGGCCGCTTTCTTTCCACCCACGCTGCCACCGAACTTGCTGAGCACCTAAGCAACCGACAAAAGGGATCGAGACCCTCCGGTCATGGCAATGGGAAATCAACGGTCGATGAATTTCCCTACAAAAAAAAGCGACCGTGTGAAAGCCTTCGGCTTCATTGATTCGGGTTGCAAACGGCTTGCAAAGCAATGGAATCAATAGAACTCCAAAAAGAAGATCTGACCGAAATGACGCCACTGACTCCTAACTTGCGCCATGCTGTACTTTGGAGAACGCCACTGAAACACACTGCGCCAATCATGTTCCCAAAAACCACACAGACTCCAATGTTCTGAATCCTTCAAATCCTTCGCTCCACATCCAAGAATCGCCAACCAATCACGTAAATTAATTGGAATTGATTTTTCATGATTTTTGTTCCAATATATTCAGTTGGTATGTACTTTTAATAGGATTCAGTAGTACTGGATTCATATCCCAGGTGCATGAATTTTTAATGGTGATTCACCATCATATCCCCAGCCCAGTATCCCCACAGATGGTGAAGTCCCACCTGCCTCAATGGAAATTCCAGGATCCTAAAATGGAGGTACGTTAGTACCATATTTCTGGCCATATTTGGTGGGGTTATATCCCCTTAGGCCTGAAAAATAGGCCTAAAATATATGGTATCGGTACCTCCAATCAATCGGATCCTGTTGCATGGCCATTGACACTGCCTGACGACTCGCCACTGCCGTGCCGAGGTACCGGAGGGACCTTTGGCATCTGCCCCAGCAGTGACTTCCACTTGATGCGGGCGATGCCCAGGGTGCCTCGCAGGGTCAGGACGTCCCACAAAAAACCTTGGTCTTCTCGTTGGTTTTAGAATAGTGGGTTAACCAGGGGTTATAGTACTCCCCCACATATGTATATACATATATATATATATATACATAATACATATACATATATATATATGTATATATATATATTTTCTTATTTATTTTAATATATATATATATGTATATATATATGTATATATATATATGTATATATATATATGTATATGTATGTATTTATTCATGTATATGTATTTATTTATGTATATGTGTATCAATATATATATATATATACACACGTATATATATATATACATATGTATAGTAATACATACACATATATATATATGTATGTATGTATGTTATATATATATATATATGTATGTATGTATGTATGTATGTATGTATGTATGTATGTATGTATGTATGTATGTATGTATGTATGTATGTATGTATGTATGTATGTATGTAATGTATGTATGTATGTATGTAATGTATGTAGTATGTATGTATGTATGTATGTATGTATGTATGTATGTATGTATGTATGTATGTATGTATGTATGTATGTATGTATGTATGTATGTATATTATATAAAGGTGGAAACCTGGAAATATGAAGTAAATATCATCGATACCATCCTGGAAACATTTTTCTACCTTTTTTGGGGTTGCCGGATAATTAGTACACATAGTTAGATGATGTTAGATGGGATTATAAACCAACTTATCAATGGGGTGGCCGCTTCCTGTGCTTGCTTTTGGAAATTCCCAGGAGCCGCATCATTTCTGGATTGCATCCCTCTTCCTCCAACTCAAATCTCCTCACTGCCATTGATTTTATATGGGTCAAAAGTCTCCCCCAAACATGGATGGTTCAGCCATGCCCCAAAATGATCCAAAGCCCTGCTTCTAACGGTTCCAAATGGTCCCTATTCCACAGCCATTTCCTCCACCTCCCCCGGGTGTCCTGCGGGTCGCAATACCTTCTGTGCACCCAGCACCAAAGCCATGGCTTCCAAGCCGCGCGAGAGATCCAAGCGAGCGATACTACCTGCGGCGGAGCTAGTGGCATTCTATCCTGGTACAGAAATCTTCATTTTTGCTGGGAAAAAAATTGGTTCCCTAAAACATGGATACCCCAAACCATTGCTTTTCCCGTTGATAAAGACCAATGATTGGGTTGATTTTTGGGTCCCAGTTTAGGAAACCTCCAAAACTAAGAACATTTGAACTGATTCGCCATGCTTTTCCAATTGCGTTGAGGTGACCTTTTGGGATCATCCCAGTGGATCCCCATGGGATTCCCAAACCCCCATGGGTTTCCCGTATCGTATATCGTGGGATAAATGCTCCCAGTCACTGGAAAATGGCAGTTTATAGTGGATTTTCCCATTAAAAATGGTGATTTTCCATAGTTATGTTAGTTATGTTGTTATAATCTATAAATTTATGAATGATAAGTATGACTAAGTATGATAGTGAATTTATAATTAAATTTATGAATTATTGACAAGTCCCCCTCCGGCTGTGGCATCAGTGGCATCTAGAAATGGCATGAAATGGCCACATTCACAGGCCAGACTTCCACGATTTTTGCGGAACTATCCATGCAGTTGGTCGACTCCAACCAAAAGTTGAACCATGTTGAACCGAAACCAAAACACATGTTCTAGGAATTTTCTCTTCCCCCCAAAACCTCCAAATCTCCCAACCAGTCCTCACCATTCCCAACCATCCAAAACCCAAGTTCCACCCGCCTTCAGAGGTGCCGGCGCGTGCTGCCATCCCAACCTCTGCCCATGGCCCCCACTGCAGCGAAATGGCTGGCAGATCCTTGGCGCGCCGCCGAGCACCGAAGGCGTCCATGAAGGCGTTGGCGGCGCAGTAGTTGCCTCCGAGATCGGACCGAAATCAGCCATTTTCTGTAAGGTAGTTTTTGAACAAACTATCCTATAATTTAATTGCTCACTTCATTTCCTAGTATCGTAAAGATATAGCTTCCTTGACGTTGCAGTTGGGGTTATGAATGGAGATAATCATGGATAAGTTGGTGATATATGGTGATATAACTGGAACTGCACCTGCAAGTAGATTGCGACAATATTCAGTCATATAAAATTTGGATGTAACATGTTCTAACACGCTTACATACGCTTACTATAAATCATTTGAGGCAACACACACACACAAAGGACTTAAGCAAAACAAATTAGTACATTTGAATACATTTCACCAAGAAAGTCGACATTACCAACCACACTGGTCTGAAGGAGCAGAACTGGACAAAATTCGCCAGCAAACATGGGGAAAAGGCCAGCTCGAACGGGAACCCCGAGTCGCACATTTCCATGGGATTTCCAATGGATTTCCTGATTCTTCCCAACTGGGACAGGAGTATTGTAGAGTTCTGGAGCAATCAAATGCTTGGTGATAATGATAGTGCAGCTTAGTATTCACAACTGGATACTGCTTCTAGTTACTGGTATATGTTATCATGGGTATTCATGGGCTATGTCCAAGTTGCAAACATTTGCTACTTATTTTCCAACATTCCAACACCATGGGGGCCTTGTGCCACCGAGCCAATCATTGCGGCCACTGATGAGAACAGCCACATCTCCTGCGGTGCAGTTCAAATGGGAAATATGCTTGTAAGGTACCCCCAAAAAAAGTCATAGAAAACACGTCAAAGTCAGAAAACCAGGGATTCACTCTTAGATCCTTTTGGGGATCCTTGTGCGAAGGAGTGGGGCTATGACCTTCAACCGCGACGGTGATGTACAACAAAATTGTGGAGACGACCAATGAACCCGAGGATATAGTATGAGCAAAGATAGAGTTGGGGGCCAATTCATCTGAAGGGATTGGTTCATCCCCAATAGCATCCATTTCGATCAACCTTCTAATTGGCATGTCCAATCATTTATGACTCAACTCCGAAGCATTTCACTTTGTGGATTCAATATATTCAATGTTAGTGATCTTACAACCCGAATTTCACAAGGCCCGCAACATCTGGCGACCGAAGGGTGACGTCCTCCAAGGGGAGGGCCAACTCCACAGCTGCAGCGTGAAGATTCAAAGATCCGTCCACCTGGCTGCAACAACCATGGGCACCAGTCCCATAAGTAACATAAGGGGATTGCACCCGCCAAGTTTGGGCATTTTTTGAACTGGGAACAATCTGATTGACAGCTAGATCGAATCGATTTCTCCGAGTTTCTCCCCCCAGTAATTTGTCAGACACATCCACAAGTAGTCCCCCGAACAATGAAGAACAAGTTCACTTGCCACTATTTTACTTTAGGAGGATTGCGCGCTTTTGTGCGTCTTTTTGGGAGTTGCCAACTGGATATGGAACATTGCATCCGAATCATTTCTGGAGACATTTCCTATCAACTTGCCAACAGCCAATGAGGGTGGCATCTGAGGCAACACTTCAGCTGTTAACCGAAATGGGGACAGAACCAACGACATTCTGACAGCTAAATGGGTCCAAAATCTAGGATTATTCCAAATCGTTTTTGAACGACATATTAAAACCTTGGATTCTCGGCTTCCCAATTTGAACGAAACACCCAAGTCAACAAACACATTCATTCGTCAGTCACAGTCCAACCTCCATGATGTTCATTTTAGGAACTTAGAGGGGTCATGAGGGGTCTAAGTTTGGCGTACAAATAGATTGTAATTTAGTGGGACTATATCAAGATAGATGATATATACTAGCTGCTAGATTATCACCTCACTTACATCATACATCATCCCTTCCATATTGCATCGGTTTTCTGGGTCCATCCCCTCAACCCAACATTGTTGCAGGGCAAATCCGCACAACATACCAAGTGAACAGTGTATCAAAACCCTCTATCGTCCCCTTACACTGGTCAGTAGGGATTCCCAGTTCATGGATTATGACAAATTATGATAATCCCCAGCAGATAAATGGTACAGTATATATAATCCCCGACCTAAGCATCAACCAAAAGTTTGTGTTTTTCAATTCCCCAAGATTGTTCATGGCTCACCACCCAATTTTAAACATCTCTTAAACCATCTTACGCCACCTTGGCGGAGCAGACCAACTGCAGAGTTTCGCGGGTCATGTCCTTGATGAGTCCATCCTGAAACGCCGTGAGGGCTGTGTCCAGGGGAGATGGGATCCATTTTACTACAAGAAATTGGGAATATTGGATGGGATATGATGGGAGATGTTCTTTTTTCGAAAACTCATAATTGTAATTTAATCACACTTTTGGAAATTTGGAATATTTTGGATGTGTCTGAACATGTGGGGAGGTTACCTCAATTTATTTTCTAACAGGGAAACACATGATTAACCAGTCTGTGCCTTTTTTGCTGCTCCGAACATTTCAATTTCAGACAAACATAATTGGAGTGAACTTCAACACAAGCCATGGGGACATGTGGGAAAACACATCAGCCATTTCGCTTCAATCCAGGCATCCGAAAGGGTTCCAGCTGCATGAACAATGCCCTTCACCTGGGCGGGGCCCGGCATCCCAGTGACTGATCCGTTTCCTACTCGTCCGAGGGTTACCCTCTGGTAAACTAACATAACTATGGAAAATCATCATTTTTAATGGGAAAATCCACTATAAATGGCCATTTTCAATAGCTATGTTAGTTTACCAGAGGGTAGCCCTGTACTCATCTTAAGTGGAGAGGACCATCCAGGGAATCCAGGGTCACCACCACCAATTTCCTGGGAGTGGATGGAACGACTGTCGGGAATTTTTCACATCCTGAGTCGTCAAATCTGACTCAGGCAGCGATGCCAACATGGCATCTGCTGGCACTACACCTGTCTAAATTTGTCTTCGAGGATGTCATTTCGCGCAGCTGATGCTTCGTGGATTTGAAAAAGGGCGGGCTTTGTGAAACGAACTTCGCAAGAACTGCAACCGTTTTCGGTGCAAATCATGCGTCTCAATGCATGGGACCGAAGTAGGGAAAGTCATCGTGTCAGCAGTCCCCACGTTGCAAAAACATGCAAAAACTATTGTCCACAGCAGCACTATGTCCGCAGCCCGCCACATGATTTCTGCAGCATCCATTGGTGTTTCAATATTCTCTCTGCTTACGTTTGCTGTTGCCTCTCTGAGCCCCAGCCTCTACCAAGGTCCTCGCAACTGCTGCGTAACCACGCACTTCTGCCAACTCCAAAGGCGTATGGCATGCCGCTGTGAAAATCTCTCTGCTGCGGTTCAAAAACAAGCGCGACTGCTGCACATTACCAATTGAGCGCAGGTCGGTCTGGGCCCTAAATGTCAGCAGCAACTGAACCACTTCCAAGTAACCATTTCCAGCCGCAAAATGCAGAGGTGTTTCCCTCGTGACGTCTGATAAGGTGTTAGCCGAAGTGCCAGCCTGTAGCAAAATGCGGACCACCTCCAGCCAGCCACAGGCAGCTGCTGCGTGGATCGCTGCCTTTCCTCCGGTAATCTGGTCCCTGTCAGCTCCAAATCCCAGCAGCACCTGAACCAGCTGGGCATGGCCCAGCTCAGCCGCCTTCATCAGAGGCGTTGACGACTGATCTGCACCTGTGGGCACACCAGCCTCCAGCAGCAAACGAGCCACCTCCACTTGGCCGTGACCAACTGCTTCATCCAAAGCCTTGAGGCCTGAAGCTGGGTCCCCCTTGGCTGCAAGCAGCACACGAACCACTTCCAGGTGACCATATTTGGCAGCACGAGCCAGTGGAGGGATTGAGGTTGCTTGATTTCTAGAGGCATTTTCCAATGAATTTTCCTTTGCCCTCGTATCTGCGCCAGCTTCAAGCAACAATTTGACACACTCCAAGTGGCCAAAACGTGCCGCCGCATGCAACGCTGTCTCACCAACTCTATTTCTCTGATCTGGATACAAAGGTAAAGATAGAAGTCTCTCAACTTCCATCAAGTTGTTTGCCAAACATGCCATCCTCAGCTCTTTGCCCAGCTTACCATCATAAGAAAGTGGTAGCAATACAAGCTGGACAGAACCTGGTTCCACGAAATCCTCATCCGAACACACCCTGTGGTCTGAGCCGATGAACCGTTGGCGGAAGCGAGAAACGCCAGTGCGTTCGGCCAAGCACTGCTTCAGCATCTTCACTGATTTGTCAAAGTAAAATTCTGCTGGAAATTCTGCAAGGGTCTCCCCTGTGCCTGCAGAAATAATCCTCAGCATCTGGGAGACTAGAAAACTACAAAGGACCTGGAGATCTTGACCCCATCTGGAACTGAACGAATAATGTGGATGCTATGGAAATCTACACGGTTTTGAAGGTTCCTGCATTGAGATATCCAAGTGACAAATATGCGGTTCTCTGAAAATTTGGAAGCCCCAAATCCATTGTTGTATGATGGGAGGTATCCCCAACTTTGAAGCGAATGCGTATGTTGCCGCAGCTATCCAAGAAACCAGAACTAATCCCATCTTATTATCAGCTTGCTCAATAACACAAATTCATATACGATGGTATTTTGACCCGTGCTTGAGCCGGTGGATCTCGAGCAATGTGTGAGCTATCTGCGACAGTCCGATAGAAGGATGGCATGTGCATAGCTGTCTCTCAACATTGAGGAACCCGCCCAAATCAGCGCTCTTGCTTCTAAACTAAAAGAACGTGGTGGATATGGTTGGGTATGCGGCATACAGCGTATACATCTATCTATATCTATCTATATCTATCTATCTATCTATCCATCTATCTATCTATCTATCTATCTAACCAGTGGGTTGCTTCCCAGGTTTGTAGGGTACAATCTGCTGGTCCTGAGGGTTGAAGCCTACAGAAGTGGTACCCAACCTCACAGCCTTCCCACTACAAAACTGGGATCCAGGAAATGTTGGTCCTATAAAAATGGAACCCAGGGTCAAGAGGGTTCCCATGTTGGCATCTTAATTCCCATCCCATTTTTGGCTACCTTGGATCCCAATTTTTATAGAGCCAAGATGAAGTGACGGGACACAATGCAAAATGAAGTGACGGCCAAAATGAAAAGACTAGGAAAACTTAGGAAGACATTCCTGGGGACCTCAAGCCCCAACATTTTTTTGGAGCACTGACGGAGGATTCTACAGAAATCGTTCAAAACCTCATGAACCCAAAAATAGTTTCTCTACAAAAGATTACAAAAGTACATTGGGTTTTAACATAGCCCAAAAAGTCTCATCAACATGTCCCTACAAAAGTCTATTCATGCTATCTTCTAGTCCGGGAAATGGTCTATCTACAAGAGTTAGGGGTCTAAGGTGCCTCTACTTTACAAAATCCAATTCCCATAGCATTTTGTAGAGGCCTCAAGGCAAGCATGTTTGTAGTCGAAATTGGCACGGCGATGCGTATACGGCAAATGATAACCTTGAAGCCTCCATACACCATGTTCTGGTCTGATGGACATGCGATGATCAAAACTGATTCTGTACACAAAATCATCCTGGATCTTCCTGCTTTTTGTAGACCCCGATTGTGTTTTTTAGCCCACCACCAGCCGCCCAGGCAGTAGCCAGGGATCCAGTCAGTGACCATCTCTGACCCGCGACCATGTCATCTAGTGACAGATGGTGCGCTGGAAATTGGTAACATCATGTTTCAAAGTAGTGGGGACAATCAGTTGTTGACCCCAGAAAACGCGAAGCCCATATTTCCTAATTTGAAGGTCTTCTGATCTTCGATTGTATGTAAGTCGATTGTATGTAAGTCTTTCATAGGCCTTCTGTGCGTGTATTGTGCGTGTCAGTTCTTAGCATTCTTAGCGTCCTATGCGTCTCAATTTGGCATCTCAATTTGGCTAAATGCTGTTGAACCGTAGCCATTTGAGCCCTCTTCAGTTGGATTTGCCCCCATGGGGCTATGGATCAATACCTATCCATACCATTTTTAGGGAATGACCATCCATGAATCCCAGCTATTTTGATGTTCACCAGGGGTACAAGGTTTTGACACACTGCCAATGGATCCTCAAGTCAAACCCTATGGCCATGGCTGTCTTGGCCAGTCGTAACCACCAAGTCACTGCATGCTTCTGCTTCAGATCCGTGAAAACACGGCGCACATCTGCAACAGAGCCTCGGGGAGGTTCCCGGCAAAGTGACTTAAGTCACTGCTACTCACCAAAGCTAACATGGGATGTATGTGGATCATTATGGATCTATGAAAAAATTGAAGCGCATCCAAATTAAACGATTAATCATAGTTAAACCATTTCTGACCCCTTCATATTACCAAAACCTGTGCGTGCATTACTGCAGACATTCTCTGATTGATCCTGGGTGGCACTAGTCTTGAATTAGATAGGCATATCATGCCGGCTCAAACATGGGATAAGAAAGGGAGCATGAAACTGATACCAAAACCGTGAATTGGAGGCTGCATTTTTCGGCGACACGATGCTGAGGTCGTCATACAGTCTAACATGGCAATACTCAGGCAATATCCTGGCACCAAGAGATGTTTGATGGCGCACAGAAAATATATACCATCAATCATAAGATTATGTCATAAATTGTCATAATATTATCCCAAGAAATGTTGATACCCTCGAATTTTTCGGTTTGTGTTCCCCCGTCTTTTAAACATGTTTTACTACCAGTTTTTCCATGCTTTTCCGGTTTCAAACATGGCTCAAAAGGGCTAAAAAAAACGCGGTCACCACCGGTCACCGTCGTTTTTGGTGGCTCCGGGGTGCTGATGTCACACTTGGTCGCCGCAAAGGTGGCGTTCTCCATCTTCGACATCTGCCGCTCCAACTTGCGGAAGGCCGCCTGAGCCCATGGGTCGAAATGGCTGCCCCGAAGAAACAGGAAGAAACCCCAACAAGTCATTTGATAATTAATATTGGAAGGAATTATTCATCAGTTTATTAATCCTGAATCCTAACTATAGTCATTTCTGAGCCCGAATATATGAGTGGTTTAATGCTCAAAATGAGATAAAAAATGACAACATGACCGTTTTGTTGGGTGCAAATGATGAGGGTCAGCTCAGCCTGAATCGGTAGCATGACAGCATCATCAGCATCTATTCTTGGGGTATCAGCTTCACTCATTACAAGACCTCGATGATCTCGGTGAGATCACTGCTTGGTCACCAGGGATTTCATCCACATGCTACAAGTCTTCGCTTACCAGTCATCCAAGGAAACTGGACATTTCCATTCTCACCACCCTCTGGTAAATTAACATAGACCCTGGCAGTCATCGGGGTTGGAAGATTAGTTTCCATTAAAACTAGGCTACTTTCAGGGTCTATGTTAATTTACCAGAGGGTAAATCAAATAACCCAACAATCCAATCTGGGCTGAATTATCTCCTTTACCAATTTGACATAAGGACCAGATGGGGGTAGTTCCCCTACTAAGCATCATTTACGGTGACGTTAAGGTGCTCATGATTCATCATATTCATCCAGATCCAATGGGAGAGTTTTCTGCACCCCTGACACCCCTACCTTGGAATCTGCGGGTGGTTGTCCGCTTCGTGAGAGCAAGGCAAAGTGCCTCCGCAAGCCACTTTGGGATTTTGGACCATCTTGTGGGGAATGCAACCAGTCTACAATGCCTATACATGTCTATAGAATCATCGTACATCATTCATAGAACAAGGTAGCTATATATCAGATCTTGGATGAGTTTAAGTGTGTTTGGCGAGTACCGTGCATATATCTCTTTCAACATGGGTACCTACACCCAGTCGAATTCTTACAGTGAAATATGTTGCTCATGTTTGATCTATATTATTAATATGCTAAGGCATTTTAAGTAGCTCTGTATCAAGAACAATCATGAATTATCGAGTAGTGTCATTTCATATCATTCCCTTCCAACATCTATTTACCCTCTGGTAATTTAACATAATTTAACATAGCTATTGAAAATGACCATTAATAGTTGATTTTCCCATTAAAAATGGTGGATCTTTCCATAGCTATGTTAGTTTACCAGAGGGTAAAACATGGTAAAACCAAGGGAATCAAACCAACCTGCTCTGCGAAACTGCGGGGTTGGTCGAATTTCACTGAATCCTTGGGATCAACCCCCCAGTGGTGCCAGTGGCCTGGCACCCAAAGATGCCATCCACTCAGCAAAGACCAAGCCCAGCGCACCGGTGCCGCCGGTCACCTGAGGAGGTCTAGCCATGGTGGTACCCCCAAGAAAAACATAGAAAAACGACTTGGTTAACCTTTGGGCACCCCCATGACTTAGGAAATCTCCAGTTGAATTGGCGGAAATTTGACATCTTCGGTGATCTTCATGGATATGGATGTGGGTCAGGTTCACAGCTTTTCCTTTTTGGATTGACATCCCAACTACGGGATTTTTGTAGTAGGATTTTGGCACCGGATCGGATACATTAATGTAGCCATCAATCATGGACACGACTTAACGGTTAATGGCCTATTGCAATGTAGAAAGCTTCCCACAGCTTTCTTGAGAAACCCATCCAATTATAGATAATAACATGTGGTGTAATTATGATGGGTTTCCCCCATCCAATTATAAAAATCGTATAATCTGCCATCAACCCGAGTTAAGCCCAGTTATAAACCCACTTACCCTCTGGTAAACTAACATAACTATGGAAAATCACAATTTTTCATGGGAAAATCCACTATTTCTATGGCCATTTTCAATAGCTATTTTGACATAACCAGGGGGTACCTATGGTTTGCCCAGCCCCTTTTGCAGCATCCCATGGCCCTTTTTTTTAGGACCCAGTAACTGCATAGAGCCCATCCGAGTCAAAACCTCAGGTCAAAAACGAGCAGCTCGGGCAGCCATTGGAAACCTCAAAAAAACCGCCATGAAACCCGTCATATACCGCCATTTATGGGGGGGTATATTCCTCTATATACTGACCATTGGCAGATATTAGTTGCAGTATAAATAAATAAATATATATATATATACTAACCATCGTCTCTATGGGATACTCCTGCGGTATCCAAGAGAGACCCATAGCCACTTGGCCGCCTAAGTGAGCCAAGTAGCTTGGTGCTTCCTTTTCGGCCTGCTGCAAGCGCTGCGTGCAGTCCACCAAGCGTGGCATCCACAGCTTCAGGCTGCCTTCCGGGAGCTAACTGGTCAACGCTGGTGATCATATGTCCCCAAGTCGTGGTGTTCTCCCAGTTATAACTGGATACACTTACTATCCCAAACACTCACCTGTTGCCATCTCTGAAATCTCTTGAACAAGTCTTGTTGGCTATCCCTATTCTATTCAAAGTATGGTTGGCTTTTGCACAGCCATTTCTTGACACATGCCTCTAACCAACTGAGCAGTGTGCAAAGACCCTCTGTCATTCCATTCTAATATATACTGTTTGGCTAAGAATTGAATCCCCATTTCATGGATTCTGATAATCCCAATATACAAAGGATAGCATAAACCCCCGACAATCGTCAACCAACCATCATTTATCAATGATTCCGATTGTTTGACGTTTAAAACCCAGCTAAGACATCTTGACCCCTTCTTTCAATAGCCTTTATAAATAGTTATATATAAGTTATAAATGATAGAGGTCCCTTGAAAAAAACACCACCGAAAATCCGATGGTTCCACCGAAATCCCAATCTCAATGGATTGGTTTCAGGGAATATTTACAGGAACACCCCATATTTCATGGGAAAATCGATGGTTTAACCTGTAGATTTAAACATATCTAAACCAATCCATTTCCTATCAGCTCCCACCTTCGCTGTGTCGTTGCGCCAGCTCCGGTTCTGAAAGGCCTGCGACTTGCTGCTGCTGGAGCAACTTCAGCTGCTGCGCCAGCTGCTCGGGTGACCTGGCAGGGACGCCAAAAAACGTGGGGAGATGTGGATTTTAAGAATGGATCTATGGTTGATATATGTTGATATGAGTTTATATGCGTTCATATGGATTAATAAGGAACATATTGATATTATATGATATTATCATAGACAAGTTGGGGATTATATCATACCAAATCCATTGTCTCCAAGAATATATCAATTATATCATAAATAGCTTGATCATATGATATTATATATATAATCATATTATATCTCTTGGATTGTGTTATGGCAAAGAATTCCCCCCGACACCAAGGTATCTTCCACACCTGCACACGGCATCTTCCAGGTCGAAGGTGGTGGCCGGTGCCAACTCCGGATGCTCGTTGCGGAAAGCCTGGCGCGGGCCGAGTTGGAATTGGTTGCAGACTCGATGCAGC
This sequence comes from Cladocopium goreaui, assembly GCA_947184155.2. NCBI lineage: Eukaryota > Dinophyceae > Suessiales > Symbiodiniaceae > Cladocopium > Cladocopium goreaui. The sequence goes on from CAMXCT020001082.1 coordinate 40,149, forward strand.
TGAAGTCGGCTCAAACACATTAAATTATATGTACGGATATGTAGTTATATATAGATTAGATTAGATTAAGACTAAGACTAAGACTAAGATTAAGATTAGACTAGAAAAGAAAAGAAAGATAGATAATAGATAGATAGATAGAGATTTCTTTTGCGGGTTGCAGACTCAAGTCCTGGACTTGGATACTTTGGCGCTGTCGAACATGGTCGACTCAACAAACTGAGCCATCCTGACGATTTTGAGGAGACCAATCCTGACAAATGTCACCAATCCTGACCTATTTTGATCCCATGGTCTGGGTATTCCTCAGAAATCAACCAACTTGGGATACGCTATCCATTGTTATCCATGGTTGACCATTGCTAACCATTAGTTCAACCCATTATAGTCCCATGTATAGTCTCATGAAAGTCCGAAACAAGGCTCGATGCGGATCAGGTCGCCTTGGCCAAGCCCCACAGCCCGGCGTGGTTTGAAGGTGACATCGTCGTCCCCAAATCATCTGCCAGCACCGCGTTGGCCAGCGAGGTGACCATCCACAGCGGTGGCGAGTCGCCCACCTGTGGCAGAGATGGTGACATGTGGTGGTTGATTCGGCTGAAGACTTTTATCTGTGGAATTCTGATGGAATATGTAATATCATGTAATTAATATGTTTATGAATATATATATAATATATGAATATGTAATATATGTTTTTTGGTTGGTTGGTGATTTTTTTGATGTGGAATTGTGCTTGATGGAAGATTTTTCTCGGATAGTTGCATCTATCTTTTGCTGGAATGGGGTAAAGTTTGGTTCCCCAAACAATGAAATTCAGAAATAGTGTTGGGACTATGACTTGGTAATTGTTGGAACATTTGCAGTATATAAAGAATCAAGAGCCATGATGGTAGCATATTGCAATTCTCACCCAGGTGGATCTACTCAAGATCTACTCAAGATGGACCGAGTCTGATATCTATTCACCTGTTGACTCAAAACCAGTTTCTACGTTTCTCGGTTTCGGTGATATGGTGTCCTAAACACACCAGAGCTTCCACAACAACGTGGCTCGGCCTCTTTCGCTTCATTCGCCAAGATCTGCATCAATCGCATGGTGCCATCTAAGACCTCATCAAAGAGACCAAAGGTGGTAGGTGAATGGTAGGGTCACAGTAGGTGAATGGCAGTCTTTTGAAGATTGCAGCATAGCAGAAATAGACAGTTGGAAACCTGGAAATCAACGGGGAAAACCATCAGTTACAGCATCCTAGAACTACATATAGATCAGAGTTGCTTCAAACACCCCAGGTACAGGAAGGGTAAAGTGGGTAAATATAGAGGTAAAAAGAAACATACCTGTCATGTTTTTTTTGTTATGGCTTGGTGCAACCCCATCCCCAAACCACACCAACTTCTATTATGGCTTGGAGCAACCCCTATAAATCCCATATAATCCCATATAAATCCCATATAATCCCATATAATCCCTGGAAAAACGCAAGAACTGCCAGGAATTTCCAGGAATTTCCAGGATCCATCAGGATCCATTGCCCATCCAGGTGGCATTCAACACCTCTGCCGCAGACTTCTCGGCGTCCTCCGGCAGCCCGGCGAGGCCGGCCAGGGAGACGATCCTGGCACCGGAAATGGACCGTTTTTGAAACGTGGGATTCTGGTGATTCAACTTGTAAAATCTGATACCCTCTGGTTCTTAATGGGATATGAATGGGATATTTATAGATAATGGGATATTAATGGGATATTTTATGGTTATTAATGGGATATTAATGGGATATTTTATGGTTATTAATGGGGTATGAATGGGATATTTTATGGTGATTCAATGGGATATTAATGGGATATACCCTCTGGTTGTGACTAACATAGCCATGGTATAGATGGTCCATAGAAATAGATGGTTTACCTATTAATAGCATGATGATTTTCCATGGCGAACTGTTAGTCATAACCAGATGGTAAATACGAGCAACATAAAGAATTGAATCAACAAATCAACTTCAATACTAGCAACATCAATACTAGCAACATCAAGATTTTTTCCGGATTTCAGCAGCAAATCGACCAATTGAAACCTGGGATTTCACTGACATCAGGATTTTGGCAGCACTGTGCCCTAAGCTGAAGATGCTGGAAGTCACTCATAGAAATATCAATTTATACCACATTCATATCTTTTTAAAGGTAAATGATGGTAAATGCTGTTCCCATCAAACATACTCAAAAAAATTGCAGCCTTTTCCGTTGCTGGCCAGTTTGCCGGCATGTAAACACTCCACAAGCACTACATTTCCCACACTGAAAAAAAGGATCATCAAAGTATCAAAGTCTATGGGCTGGGTCCGTACTCTGAGCCCGTGCCTGGTTGGGTCCCAGCTGCTAAGAATTTAACTTCTAGTGGTTATGTCCAAATATGTTGGTTTCCTAAAATAGGGGTACCTCCAAATCATCCATTTTCATAGGATTTTCCATTATACAAACCATCCATTTTGGGGTACCCCCATTTGTGGAAACCTCCATATGTATAAACATGTATAAACGACATCCCCCTTCAAAATGTTCAAAATCTGGGGGAATGACACGGAACCGCCATGGTGCCTGTTGTAATCTTGCAGCTTGCCCCAATTCTCTACATCGCTGAGGCCAGCGTAGCTGTGGTTGCCGCTCAAGTGCTGGCGCAGACCATCCAAAAAGCCTCAGCAATGCGAAGGTCACTTGCCACTGGCAGCCATGGCAATCCACGAAAAGATAGAACAGGAGACTCCCTTTAGATTGTAGCAAAATTGTGGATAAAGAGCTGCTCATTGTTTTTCTATCTTTCTTGGGGGTACTATATAGCAAAGGTGGACAACCCTTCAACAACTGTTTGCCATAGTTTCTTTTGCACATTTGTGGGTCGAAGAAGCAATCATCGATTTGCCATACTGCATTGCTTTTGGGGGGTCCTCAATGTTGAAGTACCCATACCATTGCCACATCTTGACAGCATACTTTGTTTCAACATGCTTCAACCTCTTTAAAAGCAACAAACACTTCGCAGAGAAATCACACATATTCTTCTCCCTGGCTCATTCGTTAATAGAGAGGGGTGCCCATGGTCACAACCCCTTTCAACTCTGGGTCAAGGACTAAAAACGATCCCCCTAAATCTGCAAACAGGGGACTCTTGGAGGCCTCCTGATGTAACACCAGCCACTTCTCTTCAGTAGCTTCCTCCTCAACTGCTGCTTCTGCCACTTCCTGCCACTCGATCTCGTAGATCTTCTGATCCTTGGTATATAGTCAATGATGCAGCTTGCGAACCATCTGAGCCCAGCCATTTCGTTTGAGATTGTCTAAGTTGAAAACTTGCAAGTTCAACACTTTCCAGGCGTTTGGCTCCCAAGGCTACGCCAAGATAGGCCGTGTGAACGTTTGACAGTGGTTGAGGTATCCCCTTTTTCAATTCAAGACAAACCCAAGTAGTACAGCTTCCATCCTAACCACCAGGTCCACGTTTTCGGTTCCATTCCCCACCAAAAAATCCCAAAACTCTCGAGGTCCGAGCAGCATCCTCCGGTGTGGATTGCGCAGCGATTGCCATCTGGATCTGTTCGGGCAGGACCTTGCGGAAGACCACATTGTCCATGAGCATCAGCACCGTGCCATTGCTGGACATGACCTCCCCAAGCTCTGGCAGGTGGTTGGTGGTTGGTGGTTGGTTGAGGTCGCCGAAAAAACATCAAGGTCAACTGGGACCATCATTCCAGGTTGGGCGCCTAATAGATATGATCTTCCTAGTGTGGCTGCGCATGGCTTCGGTGCTTCATGTCCAGGGTATCTCCCACAGCTCCTGAAAAACCCTATCTGCACAAAAACAGCCAGCAGCCCAGATGGCAGGCCTTCAAGTCAAAGGTCTCCGATGCCTCGAGCTTCTCTTTGATACTGAGCCAAATCCAATATTCTTCCTTGGTGCCAACATCCCCTGGCCCCCTGGCCCAGCCCTTCCAGTTGGGTCCAGTTGGGTCTCCCAAATTGCTGGACTTCCTGGGCAAAAATGATTGAATAACCGTATCATACTGTATCATAGGTCCGTTGAGTGCAGCAGTGAAGTCACCCGAGAAAGAGGACCTCCCAGTGGCAAAACAATGGAAGAAGGGGAAGGAACATTTGATGAGGCGGGTTTTGAATGCACATCTGTTCAAGCCATGCTTCATGTTGAGAGAAGTTCTCGGTCTGAATGATCGAAACTCGTCCCACACCACCAAAGATCTTCAGATCGTTCACATTCTTGCCAACCGAGGCAGTACCCAAACTGTGAATGGTGCCATCAAAGACGGCTGGATGCAGGACATATCCTAAGCTGCAAGGGGACTTCTCCGAAATTGCCGAACATCTTTCCGCACCAAGGCACGGATTATAGTCGGGCACTTCCCAAGTCCTTCAAATAGAGAAACTCAACCACTATTAAGGGTAACAACCAACTGGGATGATAGAGCCAATCACCATTTGGTATTTTCTTGAGAAACTCAACCACTATCTCAACCACAGCAACTGGTTGGTCTGCCACTACCACCGCCTGAGGACGAGACCCACATTGGGCACCCCATCATCCAGCTTCAAGCGTCCAAGCACCTCAATGACCTGCGGCTCGAAAACTATTTGAACCATGTGGATCTTGAGCGTAGCAGAGAGGCTGATTCTGACAAAAAGCAGCAAAAATGGGGATTACACCAGCAAAATGATGGTATCAAGATGTATCAAGTCTTATCAAGTTTTGTAACACTTACATCGGAAGATCCTGATCTTCCATGGCGAGGAAGGCGCCTTGCTTTCACTTCCTTCCTCAGGTTCTTTTCGCCAGAGCTGTTTGGCCGTCTGGAACATTGGTCCCAAATAGAGCCCCACGCCATCGATCGCAGCGTAGACGTCCTGCAACAACAGTTCACATTCATGGGCCATGGGATCAATTTTTTCCTCTCGTAAACTAACAATAGCTATAGAACATGGGCCAATTATAGATGATTTTACCTACTGAAAATACGTGAAACACATGTTTTTTCCACAGCTATGTTGAATTGCCAGAGGGTATGTAATTGTATAGATTTGTGCAGTTGTGCAATTCCAAAAGGAAAAGCCGCTCCGCCCTGAACTGCCTGGCATCTCTGTCTGCTGTTGGGAAACCTGCCTAATTAAATTAGATTCCAAACTACCACAAGGGGGGTTCTTAAAATGGGGGATCCCTAAGTCACCGCGGCTTTCAGTCCTAAAATGGTCTAATTAATGACTTGGATTTTAGGAAACCTCCATATTGTGTAACCTTCTGGACCCCAAGCAGGTGGCTTGTTGCCAACGCTGCCGTCCTTGGTTGGCACCACCTCATTGATGCGCGCCCGAAGTTCTTCGACATCCACCGGATTCGCTTTGGCAAAGTTGTCCGTTTCAGCTTCCTGCCGAGGACGGCTGGTCTTCACTTGGGGGTGTGAAAAAATAGGGATAGCGAAATTCTTGGACTCGAAAATAGCCATTCTAAGGAGGAAGAGATGATACACCATCAACATTTTGCAGAGACAAACCCACTTCCAATCCTGGCTTCCATTCGATCTCCGTTGAACATCCAGCATCTGTCTATTCAACAGCGAACCCATGATGCATTTCTAGTATGTATGTTCCAGAAAACGACTGAAACTTTACCTTCTGAAACAGTTGCATCCTTCAAACATCTTCAAACCATGTCACACAAACCCACCATGGTCAAACATGGAAAAATTAACAAGTCAACCGGGGCCTCCCCACGCAGGGGCGAGCGATTGATGCCACCTTCCGCATGGACTGTGACGGTGCCGGTGGCTGAAGTGCTTTCAATCCTGACAGTGGGGATAGGCAAAGATGGCAAAATGATGCAACATGATCATGGACGACCTTGCAAACCTGGAGAAATACCATGGGTCACCTTTGCGAAGCCCATTGAAGCACTTGTCTTTGGATTCTGTCGTGAAACATATCGCATTCGTCCAGATTTATGGATATTTAATCTTGGGCAGGTTCACCTGACGGGGGATGTTCCCAGTTCGAAAGTTGCCACAGGGATGGGGTAGTTCCCAGCGCCTGAAGGCGCTGGGTCTCTCTTGTGCAAGTGGCTTACAGCCAATATTCTTCTTGACCATTCAATCATTTGGTTCTCATGGAGTTAAAATTCTCACCCCACAAAAATGGAGTGGTTGAGCATTGAAAATGACAATTTTTGCTGGCAGCCCCAGGGTCTGGAACCGCGTCTCCGACTTCAACACGAAGCGCATGATTGGAGGCGGCTCAGCACCAGTGACACGCTCAGGGACCACGAAGGGGAACATCATGTTCCTCAGCAGCCACATTGACATGGATTGTTCATTGGGATTCAATGGAAATTCGACGATTTTGATGCGATAAACTGGGACTTACAATGAGATTCTAATTCATTTACCCTGCGGTCATCAAACATGGCTGGGAAATCCCCGAACTAAGTGGAGGTTTTGCATGGGAAAAATCGAACTTCATGGGGGGATTGTCCACGATTTCTGGAGGGTAGGTCTGTCACATCCAGTGGTTCCCCCGGTCACCAATGGCGCTGGCATGAGGTATCCATATGATATCGTCATATATCCTCCCTTTTCAATGCCGCATTTCCCTGCTAAACCAGGGCTTTTGAGGTCACAGGCTGTTAGCTGATTCTATCATCTGATCCTGTTTACAGAACCGTCTCCTTGAAAAAACCATGGTTGCTTTCCATATCGATCATCTCATGTCAGTACCCTATTACTCTCCAGTAATCTTACCTGGTACCCTCTGGTAAACTAACATAACTATGGAAAATCACCATGTTTAATGGGTAAATCCGGTAAATCCACTATTTCGACTGGGCCATTTTCAATAGCTACGTTAGTCGTTACCAGAGGGTAATTCAAAATCACTGGCAATTGTAGATGAGAATCCCAGTGCTATTTAGACATGTCTGTATTTTCCTATTGCCAGACTGGATTGGATACCTATTAACCTATATCATATCATAAACTCCTGTAAAATCCTACATGACATAATTCTCCACAAAGTGACATACTATAAATTCCCATGAAATGCAATAAAATTACATATAACACGACTTGAAGTTCCATAGATTCCTATTAAATCCCTATAAAATCCCTATAAAATCCATAGATTTCCATCATCCCCCGGGCCCCCAAAACCCACCAAGGCACACATCCGTGATGCGCACGCCATGTCCGAAGAGTTCCTTGGTGGCCTCCAGGGCCATCTCCACGAAGACCACCCCGGGCACCACGATGGAACCGAAGACCACGTGGTGCTTCACCACGTCGTAGACGTCCATTCGCATGGCCACTTCGAAGATCCCCTCACCTGGTGGTTGTGGAGTGGTGGCCATGGGTGGTGGCCATGGAGTGGTGGTTGTGGAGTGGCCATGGGGATCCAATGGAAAGATATTTGGTGAAGCGGCCCTGGTAGATATGGTTGGATATATTTGGGCCATGGTTGATACCTGGTGGAGTTTTTCACCAAAAAGGCCCTGGTTGAGATTTGGGTAAGAAATGGATTGAAATGGTAAGAAGCTATATCCTTGAGAAAGATTGAGATATTGGAGATGATATGATGTACTACTCACCTGACGGAGAGGTGGAGTGAAGACAGTGAAAGATACTGAAAGATAGTGAAAGTCAAGCTGCTTGGATTGAGAAAATGGTATCGTGGAAGGACAAGTGCCTAAAAAAATCTAAAACATGTGGTTGGGGTTTTGTTTAATGCCTTTGACGTGTTAAAGTGTCAGCTGCATCACTTCAAACAAACTAGAATGTCCGTTGTCCGCCAACAGGATGGATGAGATGGAGTATTTGAAAGTGACCACACCCAAAAAAGTGGGCCCTGGCCATGTCCAATAGAGGAATCCTCGTTCAAGTCCATTTTTTAGATGGAACAATCTCCTTCCCAACCAAATTATTGCGATACTAAAATCATCTTTGAACCCCTGCTTGGGATACAATCCCTATAAACTATGGTCCATACTATGGTTATATATCCACTTAGTTCACTGGAACTGCACTTCCAAAGCCGTTTGAAAGTCGATTCTGGCGTTTCAGATGTGCCCAGGCACCAGGCTTGGCTCGCAAGAAGCGGAAACCCACCTGACCACCCAGCGCGGCGGAGAGAACCGTCAAACTGCACATGTTTAAGGGAACATCTGAAGGCAACATGAGGAAACCATGGATTTTACCAGCCAAGTACGGGGGTAGATGGATTAGTCAATGACATGTCAGTGATTGCTTCAAATCCATCCAAAATGGGAGACATAGAGAATTGCTCCCTCTAAGGACCAGGATAGTGGTTTTCACCGAAAAATTCCTGGGGTGAACATCCTTCAGCGCTAGGCGCTTCATAGTTGGACTATATCCTGAATTCATGATTTACAGTACTGGTACGAAATGAGACGGAAGCAAAACGGTGGTTTATGCCCCAACTGCTGGACTTCTCGAAGCCTTGGAAGGAACCAGCAATCAGATTTGTGAAGGATCCGCATCTGTTACGACAACCATGGTCAAAGCTTCCTACAAAAGCCTGGCTCATCTCAATCTCAACACAGCTTCCGAAAACGATGGTGCCTTTCAACTCCTCATCACATCGTCAAATTGTTGGGATAGCCAACAAGAAGACAAACAACTCAGGGAAAAATCCAAACTGTGTCGCAGCGAACTTTTTGGCCCGGCGAACTCCCTTTTGATGGCTCTTTGTGGCTTCAAACAATGCCCAACCTCCATGACGCTCCACCAAACATGGACAATTCACCAACATTTCCAAACATGTCCCAAACAATTCACCATTTACACATATTTTAACATAATTAGCCATATCAGTTTGGTGTTTATATCAAAATCCCACCATTTTTGGACCCAATTTTGACACATCCAAAGGTGGCCAACCACCTCACCTCTCTCCAGGGGAAGCTCTTCTTTTCAAAGACCGCCGGCGCCAAGCGCAGCGGCAACGCCGCCGCCCTTAACGAAGGCGAACGCAGATCCGCCAGCTGCTGGCGGAAGGCTTCGGCCGCCTGACAGTAACAGTAGTATATTCATATTCATTACTGTAACATGTAGCTAGTAGCAGATGTGTGTGTATATATATATTATGTATATATCATATATCATATAACATATATATATATATTTATATACATACACATATTATATATGTATAAATCATATAATAGAGTACATCATCTGAATATCTCCGAATAACCCCCTCTGATTTTTTGGAGGTCTCCATGTTGAGTTCCCACAGATCACTCTGGCCTCGGTGGCACAGGAGACCACGCCGTGCGCGTTGGTTCCACCGAAGCCGAAGGAGGAGAGACCACCGCCCAGGCGGCTCAAGGACTGGTGCGGCAGTGAGGAACGTGGCGGACTTGGGATTTAATAGGGATTCAACGGGATTTTATGTGGATTTAATAGGGATTCAATGGGATTTTATGTGGATTTAATAGGGATTTAGCAATCAACACTGGGGATTCTAATGAATTTACCCTCCGGTGTCATCAAACGTGACTGGCCAATCCCCCAGCTATAGTTCCATGATCAAATCCCAGCGAACTGAACCTCCATGGCTGGGATCAAAGTCATTCCACCAGAGTTTCTGGTTGGCAAGCTACTTCCCTCTGACCATCATATCCGATCATATCCGGGCACCCAAAATGGAAGAATTCAATACGCAACACCCCGGGAAGGGTTTGCACATCCCTGAAAGAATTTCACCAAGAAGCGTCACAAAAGGTGAAGGCTGTTTGCCCACATTTTAGACACAAAACAGGTGATGTTAAACGTTGAACCCCAAAATGGGGGCCAACTAGGGAATTTCATCCTGAAGTATCTAAGATTCAAACTCTCGCCCAAAAAATGCTAGAGATACAGCGTCCCCAATATAGCATCTCCCTGCCTTCTTTGACAAAGGCAGCGACTCCGTCGCAAAGAGCGCAGGCAGGTCGTGCAAGGCCGCGATGCTCGGGTTCAAGGCCCGCAGATGGATTGAGGACATGGACGACAAATGCCTCAGATGCCCGATGGGGTGGTCCAAAAGTGAGGGCAATTAAAATCAATTATAGTTTATGGGGATGTGAATATATATGAAATATATATGTATTATATATATATATATATATGTACACAGTATAAGGATCTCCATGGCAGCCCGTGACATGTTGTTGCTTCTGAAATTGGGGTTCAGGGTGTATGATTCCCGGTCAAAATCCAGAAAATCCATTTAGGATTCGATTTTGGCAATTTTTCAATGGCTAAATCTCGCCGGTTCGATCCTTATCAGTTAGCTACATCCCCACGGTGGGTAGGGTAAAACTGGCATTCTTTCAAGTAAACGACCCACGAGATAGTGAAATTCCACCGTGTCGATCCATGGTTCCACTGCACCAGCTCAGGCGATGTGGGCCCCTCAAGACGTTCCAAAACGTACGAAACGAATCTGGGTTTGGGCCCAGATTCTCTGGCCATTTGGGGAACCGTACGAGGTGTTTAACCCTAGGAATTTCCCAAGCCCTCCACTGCCATGACACTCCATCAGCGCCACGGACTTGATGAGTCCTGTGCCGGGACAACTCCCTGGTGAGTTTGAATGGATCCCTGATGGTATGCCTGAAATCTCCAAGAGGGTCGAAGGATTGTTTTCGTGGACATGGCCGTTGGTGGGTTCCATGTAGACCATCCAAGTTATTTTGTGTTATTTTGTGTTGAAAAACTTGTGTCAAAACCTTGTACCCCTGGTGAATATCAAAATAGCTGGTAAATGGATGTTCATCCCCCTAAAAATGGTATTAATATGTATTAATAGGTATTGATCCATACCCATATTTGCAAAAGTACTGCATAGTTTAATGCGGGCAATGCTCAGCACATTGCCAACGCCAACGCCTACCTTCGGACGGCATAGACCTGTCATGACCTGCCTCTTTTTGAGGATGACATACCACCAGTGATCGAACAGCCTCTTCCATATGAACATAAATAGACCATGATTAACAGTGAAACAATGGCTGCTAGGTCCGTTCAACAAGTTCCCTGGTACTGTCCTATCCACTTCAAACTGGCAAACTGATCCCGTCCCTGCTGCCAGATGGTTCTCCAAACTGCAAAATGACCCAAACTTGTGGTTGTCTGAAAGCATCAGTTTCGACTCATGACCCCATCTCATCATGTTTGACTGTAAAAAAAAATCACATGTAAAAAGCACTAAAAGGATACATGTTCTCTTTGAATATCTCTATCATATGTTTTTCCTGACATTTTAGACACCCCATACCAGGTATACCACCCTCATCCCATGGTTCCAGGATCGTCCACCGGCCACGGTGCCTGTGGAGGCAGCGGGACCTTCCAAGTGGCCACAGTTGGACTTCACCGCAGCCAGGACCAAGGGATTTTCCAGCGTCCTGGCAACTGACGGGGGGGAGCCAAACCCAACTTATCTGGCTGACTTGAATAATAATTAATAATCTATGATATGTATGTATATATATATGTATTTATATTCATTTGTATATGTATTTACATATGTATGTTAGTGTATGTATATTAATATTGTCTTTCTTTACGAGTGCCATCATGCAGCCTTGTACTTGGATTCAGATGTCGTATAATGTATAATGATTAAATAAATCTATATATAATATATATATATATGTATGTATGTGTATATATATATTAACAATGAGGTGGGGTTGCAACTGAGAAGCTGGAGTGCAAATCTAAGATCTATATACTCCTCGTTGATGGGCTTGTGACTGGCCTAGCGATTAGTGTTTTCAACATGGGACCCAACCAACAGCTTTTTTGGACACTGAAGCTGAGACAGGTCCCAGTTGAATTCCATCACATTCCAACACATTGCAATCTCAAGATATGGGCGTGTCTGAAAATAGTGTACCCCTAAACCCAATGGCTAATGATCATTATCCCTACTAAATGGCTATAATTGGGAATATACCCTATTTTCAGACAAACCCATATCTCAAGATGAATTATCTGTTTGCAGAGGCTGTGTGCAGAAAACACTTTTAATTCGACATGTTGGAAGGAGCGCAATTTCTTGAAAGCAGATTTAGGTTGCCATCTGAACAAGTACATGGGCAAGGATCAACGCCCTGGTAACCTGAACACCTGAAATCATGAACATCATAGACTACATTTAGGTGTTCATTCAACCAGTTTTGAGAGTGTTTGACATGGTGGCATCACTGAATCCTATATAAGTTATCATGAGTCATATTTCAATCATATTTCCATTTCAATGGCCACAAGTTATGGGGCTTTCTCACCACCGAAATTGGGGCCTCGAAGCGTTGATGGATTTCAAGCCTCCGATCTCAATGGGGTCACCCAAAGGAGTGCCAGTTCCATGGCATTCCATGTGCACCTGGGCTCTCCAGGACTGGTGGGATGGGATCTGCCTGAACATCCTGAAGCCTCACAGGGTGTTCACCGGGCCAAAAGGGCCATGTGGAAAATTGGCAAAATGGATGAGAATTTTGCATCGAAGTTGGGGGGGTATACCATGGTATACCCTGTTTTTCCAACAAATCCGTTTTTAGATAATGAAGATCGGCCAACGAGAGGGACCCCAGTAGTGATGCATGAGTTGAAAACTTATCAAAACATCCAAGGACTCCAAGGACGATGAACGAGCCCTCAAGAAGCGAGTTATTTGTGACTGGGCTACATCCCCAACATCTGCCGATGGCGGCCATTGCTTTTTCAGGACAGCTATTTCTCGGGGAAAACTATGGGAAAACTATGGCAGGACACCATGGTTTCACGATCCAAATCCAAGCTATTCCTACAGACGTTGCCTCAAACCACTTGATGGGAAAGTTCCTCACCATGGATCTGAGTTGTGGTTTCTCTTACATGTTCCAAACCGCTTGAATTATAATTCAAAACCCCCAGCACAATTGGCTGTAAACATTTGGGTATAGCCATAGCTCAAGACCGGCTGTCAATGAACCAAACTTGACTGTGCTTAGAGGCTTAGAGTTTAGAGTATAACTTATAAATCCTGTCAATTTCAGAGAGATTGATCAATTAAAACCTAATACCCATTCAAGATCATTCAATCAACATACAACCAAAATGCTGGGTCTGTCTGAAAAGATCCATAATTCGAGTGTTTATCATCATTTTGCCGTAAAATTGCCATTTGGATCCATTTGGGGTAAATTCCTCATTTTCAGAGAAACCCCTATTAGTGCCGTTGTCAAAACACAAGGGGAATCCCGTTTTCAGCGTAGATCTATCCATTCTATCCACTTTCGGATGACCATCCCCCTTTTTATGGCAAAATAACCAATTCAATGGATTGGTTTAAGGGAAAATCTACAGGAAACCATGGTTTTTACCATCAAATATAGGGTTTTCCATGGGTTTTCCTGTAAATTTTCCCCATCATCCAATTCTATGACCAATTTTTTGGACCATGGCTATGGATGCAAACCCGTGGATTCTCCCAGCACCCACCTTTTGCGACGCGCCAAGGTGCCACTTCCTCTGGCTGCATCCTGGCCTCCGCCAGCGCCACGCGCATCACGCTGCCCTGGGAGGGGCCGTTGGGCGCCGTCAGAGTGGAGCTGCGACCGTCCTGGCAGCGCGGATTCTGATCCAAGTGACATTCTTCATCATTCTTGTAGGCTTTAAGCCTCTTTAAGCCATATCAGAATTGATATTTTTTTGGATCTACAATCTATGGAAGCTTCAACACACTTCATGTTTGTTTCAGGGACCAATTGCACAAACGCATGCAGCTCCTCCAAAACAATCCTTCCCCAATAACATCACAAACAGATCTCACATCATCCCCCAAGAAAGCAACAAGAACAGCATGTCCTTCCGTGACGCCCCTAAAGAAAAAGTATCCTTAAAACTCAATGCGGCTGCTTTCCCAACAAAAAATAACCATCCAACCAAACACTTCCCATTCAACCCTCCAACAAAACCATGAACTCACCAAAAAACACAAGGTTTTTTCTTCCCCCGTGTCCTGGTTGACGGCCACCCCTAGCAATCCACAGCGTTCCAAGGTGGCCTCTGGCTGCTCCGCCGTCCGAGCCGCCTCAATGGCCTCCTCCGGCAGCCGCAGCAGCACCGCACCGGCGCCCTCGCCGCGGGCGTAGCCGTCCGCGGAGGCGTCGAAGGTGAAGCAACGCCCAAGGGCGGATAACATGCGGGGCTTGCTGAAGCTGATGTACCTGGACAGTCGGCCTGTAGGGAGCATGTTTTTTCTGGCAGTTTTTTTTTGGCTTAAATGGGAATAATTCAAATAATTCTACAGTTAATATGGGATGTATAAAATATATGTAGATGTTGTGGGTGTGTCTGAAAGTGGGTGGCTATTACAATTTCAGTGGTAATGACGGGAGGCGAACGCTGAAATCATCTGAAATAGGGATGGCGACCTGAAATGAGGTCGAGTACCAATGGACAACTAATGGCCAGCTACTCAAATGGAGTAGATGACAAAACGATAACATTTGAGGGGTGAGGATTTCAGCCACCGCCAAATAGGAACTGATGACCAGTGAGGACAACCAAAGCCCAGGAAAGATCAAAGCTGAGTAGTTTCCAACAACTTTTCTGCACACTGTCTTTTCGCTGAGTCTTCCAAGTGGCGTAGCGAATCTCAAGACTTTGAAACTATTGTCAATTGGTTCCACTTTTAGCTCATACCAGTACTCGGAGAGAATGCTATAATTAGTCACACTCATGCTAATTACTGGTAGTAAAACCCTTCGAAACCACACACACTTATCATTTCTCACCATCAAAGGTAAGTCAAGGCTGGCACTACCCTCTACCCACCACAATAGATTATACTATATTATAAATTGTTGCATAATAGATCATAATAGAGCATAAAAGTGAGGATACAGGAATCCACGTATTCCATCGTATTCCGGGGTAAAATGAGTCATTGGCATTTTAGGGGCTAGAAACCCTCTGAAAACCCAGAGAAAAGCCTTTCCCCTCCACTCCATTCACCAAGGAACGTGGTGGGGCTGGCCATGACATTGGCCGCAGTGTTCAGCGCGCTGCTGCAGCGGCCCTTGCGAAGAGCCGTGGCAGAACAGTCCAAAGCCACCAAAGCCTGGTGGTGCGGAGCAAGATGTTTTTTTGGTTAAAAAAAGGGAATATTAGAGGGGTATACATGTATGTCATGGGATATAGAGCCTTAGAATATCATATGTGTGTATACACAGATACATATATCATATGATTATATAATTATAATGTATATATGTAATTATATATATAATGGGATGTAGACCTGAGAACACAACAGAAGATCAGGTGGAATATCAGGTACCCGAAAAATGGGAATGTCACTGATGTCACCACCAAAACTGGTAACTTAACCCAAGACCTGCGCACGCTTTGGTCTGGCTGGGGGGGATTGGGAACAGGGACCAGAGGGGGCAGCATACATTCAGAGGTACGCAGTTGCTTCAGGCTTCTCCCCCCTAGTGTACAAAAAACAAACATGAAAATGCTGGTTGCAATGACAAGATCCTATACAAAATCACTTGCCGCTTGCCATGCATTTCCCTATTTTCCAGGTCCCAAACGCTCCATGCTGCAACAAGGGACCGAAGAACAGGCCGTGTCAACGATGTAGGATGGGCCCTTCAATCCCAGGGCATAGGAGATACGACCCGCGGAGACGGAGAAGGACATGCCTACGAAACCGATCAGCACGTCTCAGGAAGATCAAAATGGTGGTATTTTAGGAACAGAAGGGGACACCCTGGGAGTGCGGTCTTTGACTGCATTCTGCAACCACTGCTCTCTTTAGTAAACCCCCATTTGCCACTCAAGGATGGATAATCTCGACCCAAACGCATACGTGAACGATTTTTTGAATGGCACCTGCTGCATTCAAAGACAGATTCAACGATTAATAAGCCAGTCAATCAATTCCAACCAAGAACAACCTGTTGATAATTTGCGATCAACTTTATCATCTATCATCATTTATCATGATGTATTATCAATGTCTTATCATTGATCACATCAACATCCAACAAACAATTTAGAGACTTCCCCAGCAGATCCCAGTCCCTGTCCCTGTCCCTGTCCGGACTCCGGACCTGTAGCGGTGTAGGGGCTGATCTTTTTGAAGTCCCAGGACTGCATCTGGATCCAATCGTTGTTGGCCAAGCCCACATGTACCGAGACCTGCCGATGGGATGAGCCGTTGACATTCCGGAAATGGCACATCTTGGCGGAGCCACAATCAATCGGATCCACATCGGAAGGTCCGTTGATGTTGTGTTTGGGTAAAGGGAATCTGGCAATGAAGTGTATTGAAGTGTTGAATGTCTTATTTTGAAGGCTTCAGATTTTATGGATGACAACAGCGCGACAAACTTTTTCCTATGGAGGCGAGGACCATTGGCTGCGTGTCGGAAACCGAGCTGCAGGCGCTTCTGAGTACTGCTCTCTGATGGATTCAGAAGGATCATGAAACATCCATAGCTTCCCAAGCCGATCAAACATGAACCTGGATTTTGAAGGATCTAGCCATTTTCGGAAACGCCAGCAGTGCTATATCGGGCTCCGGCATATCATCTATTTCTGCGGATATTTGCAGACTGAACATGTGCCACAGAAATCTCGGCTATATAATTGGACATTCCGAATTTCACACACAATTTCACTCAGCATTTCAAAACAAATTAGGAGCCTTGACCATTTGGCCTGTCTCCAGCTTCAACTGCATTGCAAACATTGGAATATGGGGATGGGTCAAAACCTTGTACCCCTGGTGAACATCAAAATAGCTGGTAAATGGATGTTCATCCCCTAAAAATGGTATTATATAATAGGTATTGATCCATACCCATAACATAGACCCGGGCAAGCCGGCGGCGGAAGTTTCCCAAACATAAATGACCTATAGTTCAAAGACAACCTGTCCCGACCGTGTCCTTCCCTCGACACTCCACACCTCACACTGCACACTGCACTCTTCGCACTCCAAACTTCAAACTTCACACTCCACACTTCTCACTTCTCACTGCTTCTTCACACTCCAAACCTCACACTTCACACTTCACACTGCACACTTCACACTTCACAGTCCACACTTCACACTTCACACTTCACAGTCCACACTTCACACTTCACACTTCACAGTCCACACTTCTCACTTCGCACTTCACACTTCACACTTCACACTCCACACTTCACACTTCTCACTTCTCACTGCTCCCTTCACACTCCAAACTTCACACTTCACACTTCTCACTTCGCACTTCACACTCCACACTTCACAGTCCACACTTCACACTTCTCACTTCACACTTCTCACTTCTCACTGCTTCCTTCACACTCCAAACTTCACACTTCTCACTTTGCACTTCACACTCCACACTTCACAGTCCACACTTCACACTTCTCACTTCTCACTGCTTCCTTCCCACTCCAAACTTCACACTCCAAACTTCACACTTCACACTGAACTTCACACTTCTCACTTCGCACTTCACACTCCACACTTCACTCACACTTCACACTTCACAGTCCACACTTCACACTTCTCACTGCTTCCTTCACACTCCAAACCTCACACTTCACACTTCACACTTCACACTGCGCTCTTCGCACTCCACACTTCACAGTCCACACTTCACACTTCTCACTTCACACTTCTCACTTCTCACTGCTTCCTTCACACTCCAAACTTCACAATCACACACTTCACACTTCACACTCACTTCTCACTGCTTCCTTCCCACTCCAAACTTCACACTCCAAACTTCACACTTCACACTCACTTCGCACTTCACACTCCACACTTCACTCACACTTCACACTTCACACTTCTCACTTCCTCACTGCTTCCTTTCACACTCCAAACCTCACACTTCACACACTCCAAACCTCACACTTCACACTTCACACTGCGCTCTTCGCACTCCAAACTTAAACTTCACACTCCACACTTCACACTTCACTTCCCACTGCTTCCTTCACACTGCACACTTCACACTGCACTCTTCACGCCCCACACTTCACACTGCTCTAAACCTACGTGCAACAAAAAAACACTAGCGCCAAAATGGAGAAAATCTGCTAACAAATCCATTTCGCAGCCTTCATGCAGCCAGTCCAAGACGATGTACGAGATCCAGCTGCAAAAGACATTACGCATGCAGCCAAAGCAAGAAGCAACCTTGACGCAGCCATTCCAATGCGATCTGCGGAGACTGAGTTGCAAAACACAAGAGAACTACGCGCAATGGCATCGGAAATTGTAGCTCAAAAACCGGATCTCGACGCCTGAGCGAAAAAAAGACGATTTTGAAGCACTTTTTAAAAGGATTTTTAGAAGGAAAATCACTAGCGCCAAAGTGGAGAAAATCTGCTGACAAATCACTGTCGCAGCCTTCATGCAGCCACTCCAATACGATTTACGAAGTCCAGCTGCAAAAGACACTAGTATTACGCATGCAGCCACAGCATGAAGCAACCTTGACGCAGCCATTACAATGCGATCTGCGGAGACTGAGTTGCAAAACACAATAGAACTACGCGCAACGGCGTCGGAAATTGTAGCTCCAAAACCGGATCTCGACGCCAGAGCGAAAAAAAGACGATTTTGAAGCACTTTTTAAAAGGATTTTTAGAAGGAAAATCACTGGCGCCAAAATGAAGAAAATCTGCTGACAAATCACTGTGGCAGCCTTCATGCAGCCACTCCAATACGATTTACGAGATCCAGCTGCAAAAGTCAATAGTATTACCAATGCAGCCACAGCACGAAGCAACCTTGACGCAGCCATTACAATGCGATCTGCAGAGACTGAGTTGCAAAACACAATAGAACTACGCGCAACTGGGTCGGAAATTGCAGCTACAAAACCGGATCTCGACGCCAAAGCGAAAAAAAAGACGATTTTGAAGCACTTTTTAAAAGGATTTTTTAAAGGAAAATTACTAGCGCCAAAATGGAGAAAATCTGCTGACAAATCACTGTCGCAGCCTTCATGCAGCCACTCCAATACGATTTACGAAGTCCAGCTGCAAAAGACAATAGTATTACCAATGCAGCCACAGCACGAAGCAACCTTGACGCAACCATTTACACTGCGGGAACGATCCTACAGTTGCAAAGCACCATGGAATTCCATCGGCAACTCATCCACCAGCAACACTTGCAATCCCATTTACAGTGAGGGAACGATCCTAGAGTTGCAAATCACAATGGAATTCCATCGGCAACTCATCCACCAGCACCACTTGCAATCCCATTTACATTGCGGGAACGATCCTACAGTTGCAAATCACAATGGAGTTCTGTCGACCGCAAATGCACGAAACACAGGTGACACCCCATTTACAATGCGGAACCGATCCGAGACCGATCCGACCATGATCCGAGCATGATCCGACCACACACGAGACCGTCTCGCACCCGTCGCACCGCAGAGGTATAGATCATCGACGTTCGGGGACGCACTTTGTCCGGAAAAAACATACGGTTTCGTGCATCTGCTATCTCTCAAAAACGCATTTCGTGCGAGACTTCCTTCAAAACTCCATCGGCAACTCCTCCACCAGCACCACTTGCAATCCCATTTACAGTGAGGGAACGATCCTAGAGATGCAAATCACAATGGAATTCCATCGGCAACTCATCCACCAGCACCACTTGCAATCCCATCTACATTGCGGGAACGATCCTACAGTTGCAAATCACAATGGAATTCCATCGGCAACTCATCCACCAGCACCACTTGCAATCCCATTTACATTGCGGGAACGATCCTACAGTTGCAAATCACAATGGAATTCTGTCGACCGCAAATGCACGAAACGCAGGTGACACCCCATTTACAATGCGGAACCGATCCGACCATGGTCCGAGACCGATCCGACCATGATCCGACCATGATCCGACCACAGTCTCGCACCCGTCGCACCGCAGAGGTAGATCATCGACGTTCGGGGACGCACTTTGTCCGGAAAAACATAGGGTTTCGTGCATCTGCTATCTCTCAAAAACGCATTTCGTGCGAGACTTCCTTCAAAACTACATCGGCAACTCATCCACCAGCACCACGTGCAATCCCATTTACATTGCGGGAACAATTTCTTTGACTAACTCGTTCCCTAACGAACTCTTTCTTTGCTCTTTCTTTGACTAACTCTTTCTTTGCTAACTCTTTCTTTGACTACCTCATATTTCCTGACTAACTCTTTCTTTGACTAACTCTTTCCCTCACTAACTCTTTCTTTGACTAACTCTTTCCCTCACTAACTATTTCTTTGACTAACTCTTTCCCTCACTAACTCTTTCTTTGACTAACTCTTTCCCTGACTAACTGTTTCTTTGACGAACTCTTTCTTTGACTAACTCTTTCCCTGACTAACTGTTTCTTTGACGAACTCTTTCTTTGACTAAC
Organism: Cladocopium goreaui; assembly: GCA_947184155.2. Classification (NCBI taxonomy): domain Eukaryota; class Dinophyceae; order Suessiales; family Symbiodiniaceae; genus Cladocopium; species Cladocopium goreaui. The sequence continues at coordinate 60,634 of CAMXCT020001082.1, forward strand.
TCTTTCCCTGACTAACTGTTTCTTTGCTAACTCTTTCTTTGACTAACTCTTTCCCTGACTAACTCTTTCTTTGACAAACTCTTCTTTGACTAACTCTTTCTTTGACTAACTCTTTCCCTGACGAACTCTTTCTTTGCTACCTCTTTCTTTGACTAACTCTTTCCCTGACATTCTAAAAGTCCGTAACACGGAAGTTTCTCCACCTAAACTTCCTTTGATCATGGAATATCTACAAATCACAGGGAGCGGCGTTGCAATCCTTCGGAAGGCGAATCTTAGGGAATGGCGTTGCAATCCTGGATATGGAGGGCTGCTTTGATCTCCTGCGTTGCCTTCTGAGCATCGAGGAGGGTGGGGAGTGGCTGATCAGTTGCACTGGCTGCATCTTCTTGGTCATTCCAATCACATCCACTCCATCCATGGCCCCCAATCTCACAGTACTCATTCCATTCACCATACTCATTCCATTCACCATACTCATTCCATGCGCCAGACTCATTCTGTTCACCATGCTCTTCTGATTCATCCGGCGAATGGCCTTTGTGCTCCCACTCTTGCCATTGTCCTTCTTCTTGGTGCTGGTACTGGTCACAGCCATTCCAACTGTCATATCCTCCGATTTCACAGTACTCATCCCATTCCCATTCTTCATACTCTTCTTCGCGTTCTTCCTCAATCTCAGCATTGAACCAAGCACACTCATCGCAGGCATGGCACCCGCAAGCGCAAATGTACTGGAGGACACAAGCAGCCTTGACCTCTTGGCAAACGCTGCAATGCCACATATTCTCGCTCTTTTTGATGGTCATAGTCTGTCCACATTCGCACGTAGGGAGATCATCATCGTCACCGCTGACCGACATGTCTCGATTTTTGATGGGAGAGCAACTGGGCACGAGAGAAGAATTGGACCACAGGCTACAAGAATCCTTCCGTCGCGCTGTCGGAGACGTGAGATGATGTCTCATATATGAGCTACAATGCGCCAAACATATCAAAACATACTCAGATACTCTTTCTCTCTTTTTGATGCTGACTTTCAGCACCTACGGTTCTGAATTTCATCGCTCCGTCCCCTCCTGGCCTCCTTTCCCATGACCGAGGACTTCTCTAATCCTGCATCCAGCAAACCTGGGCCGAAGTTGCTGGAAAACCCAGTTGCAAAGCCCCAAAAAATTGGGGGAGACTTGGAATGAAAAAGCCTGGCAAATAGCTTAGGTAAATACTTGAAGGTAAATTACACAACATTGAACATGGTAAAAAACAAATGTAAAAACCATGTAAAAGTTGCTGCCGATTTTCGTGAGGGGCATCACTATGCGTTAGCCAGATTCGCCTGTGACATCATGCAGGGGAGCTGCAATGATCCAATTACCAAAAAATCAAAACGCATCAAACCTCCTTGAAATCCCTGAGAGCTGTTCATGCCCCCATTAAATTCACATTATAAATCTTATTGAAATCCAAACTCAAATCTTTGACGAGGAACTGTTCATGGAACACTCGAGCAGCAGCCGTTGCTGTGGATCCATCGCGCGTGCCTGGCAGCAAGGGTATGGTTTCTCTTTCAACCTCTGAGACATTGATCAGAAAAGGCTGGATCCATCTGATATTTTTTCATTTTTTTCCAGCATTTCAACAAAGAAAAGGTCAGGAGAGGTTGGACCAAGATGAACTTATGCTGGTCAATCCCAAACTATTGGATTTTACTAAAGTGGGAATTTCAGCATCCAAAAACGGAGGTACTGTACTGTATAAGGCCATATTCTGTGGGGATATTCCCTTACATAGGCCTTATATATACTTATATATATATATATAGTATATACTAGGTACCTCCAAATTTGGTTCCTGAAATGGCCATTGATTTCTAGGATGGCAGGGTTCAGGGTCAAAAAACAGTAGGAAGCCAGGAAGCATCATGGCGCCTCTGGGGGTGAGATGCCAAAGAATTTGGCATCGAAGCACTCCACAGCCTCGATGAAGGCGCCATGGCGAGGATACCTTGGTCCCAACCATATGGAATTGTCCTGCAAAACCCATGGTTTCGAAGAGGGTGTTGAAAATATTAGGGGGATAGGATTATATATATAATTATAATTATAATTAATTATATATAACGAAGAAATGGGAATAGGAAAGTGAAATAAAAGGAATCTTTCATGAATTTTAAAATCTTGGCACAACTGTGGGGCACTTGAAACAATCCAACAGCTGATGATCTTGATCTTGCCGCATTAACAATGGATTGATGCGTCCAGAGACCACCTTTTTTTCGATGAGGTCCCCAGCAAGGTTGCATTCCAAGCGACATCTTGCCCTGGGCGTCTGGGTTTGGATCCCAAACCTCTTCCAGTTCCCAGCGCGTGAAGGGAACCTCCACTTGGCCATCCACTCCCTGGCGAGTTGAAGAAAACCGAGGGAAAACCTATCGGAAGATGATTCCCAAACCTCACTATCGAAGATTGTTCTGAAAATGGGAAATATCGAAGATTGTTCTGAACTTTGAAATCACCAGCAAAACCTTTCGGAAGGGCTTCGATGCAACTATTTCATGTTTCATGGCTTGGAATCATTGTCATGTCAATGTACGGTATCCAATTTTCAAGGTGCAAGGCTTCAAGAGAGAATCACATGGCATAGGTAGGCAGATTCCACTCGTCTGCCCAGAAGAGCTACATCTTGCGATTTATACAACCCAGCATGACAAAGGAAGGTGAAGGTTGGCGAGTGGCCAACTAGTTACATAATATATCATAATATCATAATGTAATGTAAATTAATCCCTTCACCCTAGTATCAATCATACCCAATCGAACCCTTGTGGAGTGTATTGGAGCTATCATTTTGTGTCGCATTTTGCGGGTTGGGGCTCCAAACTCCAGGATAGTGGATGAGGGGCGTCGGCCCCAAACTCCGTGTCTATCTCCCAGGATTGGGTTTTGGGTAAATTCACTGAAAGCATTCCAAACACATTGAACAACTGGATGATCAAATAGATGGTTACCTGATGTTACCTGTAAGTTTGATGCAAACCCTTCTTAAATCATCGTGATTCAACATCGGATGGTCAAACCCATGGGGCTTCTGCAATATGGTGACAAATTATTGGGTTCCTAGTTCCTGGTTCTCAAAAATCCTCACCCAACATGTTCCTGGCTCCGGGTTGTATTTTTGTATTTTCCTTATCACAAAACCCGATGATCGTCTCAACATGTCTCAACCCCCTGGTGTCAATCAAGCACCTGCGTAATCGCACACTGGAAGGATGCTCCGTTGAATGCTGCTGCTGGGAAGTTGGCGGCCTGGGTCATGTCACAATGTCATGGAGGCAGGCAACAAACGAAAATGAGGATTTCGCTGGCAAAAGATGGTTTTTCAATAAGAAAAATGCGCTGGAAGAATGGGGGGGTTCACCAGCAAAAGTAGGGATATTGATAGATATTGATATAGTCAACAAAACGATGGGAGTAAAACCTGCAACATTGGGATATTACTTGACCAGAGCTTGGTTTGACCTGACAAATTAGGAATGTCACCCGCACGCATGGGGATAGTATAGCAAAACAGGTTCATTTTTCTGGTTCATTCGGGATACACATCACACGCGTCAAAGACGATCAACACCGACACACCCATCACATCACCTTGAAGCTGCTCACCGCAAGCAAGGAAAACCGCATCAAAACTACCAGTTCAGGATGTTTGGCAGGAAAAGCAAGTCCCCAACCTGCAAAGTTCAAGATTTTTTGAAATGGCATTTTCCTAAGTATTTCCCAATATTGGGAGATACTTCCCTACTACTTGTGGGTACCTCCAATATTTAGACAAAACCCCCAGGAAATTTCAAGGAAGCCAAGGAACCACGCCAGCCACGGAGAGCTGCTGATCCATGCCGCCTGCGCTCGGGCCGCGCGGCACTCCTGCGGTGTTGTCCCAAGACAAACACCGGAAGCAAATGGGACAGTCATTGGCAGATCATCAAGCAGTAGACACATATTTTAATTAGTTGATTTGGATGATCTGCCAATGACTGATCTACTTGGCTCACCTTGGATCGTTTAGATATCCAAATCATCAACCGATCATTTAGTAGATCATCCAAATGACTAAAAATAGATTTGCCAATGATCGGTTCAACCTCTACTGGGATCATCTTGGATCGACAGCCAAATATCGTTTGAAACCTGAACATATTTCAAACCACCAAGCAGTAGAGGTTCCTACTTGGATGTGCATCCCAGTTTGGTAAAGGGTCAGTGGCCATGGCCATGGTTATCGCCCAGTCATGCATAGGATATACTCCACTCTGTGGCTTATCATTCCAGCTACCAAATGGGATGTAGAATGATCCAAGTAGGTAGGTGCCCAACTTTTGAAATTGATAAGATTGGGTGTGTCTGAAAATAGTGTACCCCATTGTACCCAATGGTTTTGCTGATCATTATCCCTATTAAATGGCTATTTCATTGGGAATATTAACCCAACATTTTCAGACAAACCCATTGTGTACCACAGAACAGACAGTGGTTGATTGTTCATGGCTTTCCTGGATGGTGGTGCCCATCCTGGACGCCACAAAGCGCTGGTGGCTCTAAGCCGTGGCCGTAGGCGCAGCAATCAGCCACAATGATCATCGCTAGTATTCAACCATCCAAAACTTGAAGTCCTTGGTTTGAAACCTAACCTGATATACATTATAAATAAGTTGCTGGGATGTGGAATCCCTACGGCCCTACCCTTCGATTCACAGTTCATAGCTGAAGAAATACCCACTTACTTGGAGGATTATCCCACTTAGTAGGTGGTTAGTAATCATATGTATAATCCATTTATAGATGGGATAACCGGATAACCCACTTATCAATTGCCACTTCAGGGACCGATTGATTAGAGGTACCTACCATATATAAGGCCTATTTTTTAGGGCTATGTAGGGGAATATCCTCACAAAATATGGCCTTACATGGTACTAACGTACCTCCATTTTAGGATCCTGAAGATCTCCCATAGAACCTAGGGGATATTAACTTACTATACCCTCTGGTAAAATAACATAGCTATTGAAAATGGCCCATTTATAGTTGATTTACCTATTAAAGATGGTGATTTTCCATAGCTATGTTAGTTTACCAGAGGGTACATAGGCTGATCCTCCAAGTACCGACTCCCCCAGCTCCTGCCACACCAGGCATGGCCATGGGCATGGTGGCTGCACCAGCTCCGAGTTGCTCGGAGGCATAGCTGGCCACACTGGAGATGGTGGGGTAGTCGAAGATGAGCCTTACAGCTGTGTCAATCAATCCCATCATCCCGTCCCCACCGATTTCACGGGAATTCATGGGAGTTACCCTCTGGTAATTTAACATAGCTATTGAAAATGGCCATTTATAGTGGATTTTCCCATTAAACATGGTGATTTTCCATAGTTATGTTAGTTTACCAGAGGGTAATGGTATATTAAAAAATCAACCACGGGGATTCTAATCCATTTACGCTCTGGTAATCAAACGTGGCAATGATGCAATGTCAAGTCCACCATTTATGGATGATTTTCGCATTAAATTTCCATGTCCTCCATGTCCTGTTCGGGAATTAAGGGCAATTTATGCAAAACCCCCAACAAATACGGAGCTCAAAAACAATATGATAAAATTCAATAGTAAACCAGAGTTTCTTGGGGCTGTTCATTGCTATCGGGTGGGTACCCCAAGGATCCTCAACAAAAATGATCAAACATGGCTACACAACCCACAAGACACCTCAATAGTCTCTTCATCCTGGAGGTGGAACGAAGGGCTACAGATGTTTTCCACGATTCGATGGTGACTTTCCTATACAAAATATTCTTTGGAATTCCAAAACTGTTACATAGATACATAGGATGTTATCCCATCTCCTAAGATTGAATAATACCTTCCATTTGGGACCTCAAAATGAATGGATCCAATGCTAAACCAGGATTTCTAAGTGGGTATTTCATGTTTATTCCATTCTCTCATTACGGGGAAGGGATTAAAAAAACAGCAACCACTGCAGATTGGAGGCAGGTCCCGGGATTCTGCAGATTCCCAAATGGAGGTTTCGTAAGTCATGGGGGTACCCCCTTGCATCATTCAAGTCATTATATAGACATTAATATAGATGAAATAGTGGTATGTATAAGTTTTTCGGATGGTTAAGGTATCCCCAGGCCATCCCCAAGCCATCCCAAAACCCTGAAAACACCATCAAAAGCCAACTGGCCCAACTGCTTTCCGAGCCACGTGTTGGGCAAATCCAATGCTGGGAGTTCGGTGCTGAGGCGATTTCGGAACTCCACCGCCGACAGCGAATCCATGCCTCAGGAACTGCATGCGAAGATTGATCGATGTGGATCAGAAACTCATGGGGATGCAAGAGGGATAAGACATGATAATGTAGGGTGTATATAATATATATATATACAAATGAAAATATGGTTATTTTGGGATAATATATGATAATACGCTTATTTTATGGGGATACAGTGGGAATATACCAACCACAATTGGTATCTTAGTGGGATGTGATGATCCGTCATCCATCTGGAAGATGAGTCGTCATCTGACAAATCATATGTCATATTTTTTGATCCATCCGAGACGGGTTTGTCTCAAGATTACGGGAACCCAGATCCACTGGATAATCATTTACCCTCTGGTAAACTAACATAGCTATGGAAAATCACTATTTTTAATGGGTAAATCCACTATAAATGGCAATTTTCAATAGCTATGTTAATTTACCAGAGGGTAATGTTCCCATATTTTCCCATACATGTCCCGTCAAAATGGCCATAACTAGGCATAACTTGGGAGCAAAATCCCCCCATGTGTGAGGCCCAGATGGTGTCAAGTCGCCCGATTCCATCAAGGGCTTCTCGTCTTCCACCAGTCCACCCGTGGTATCGGAGGCAATGCGCTTCAGCAAGTCCTTCACCTTGGGACCAAGATGTTTGGGCACCGGGAAAACCACCGAGGTTCAAACAGGCCTTTCTGAGGAAAAAATATGGGAAATTGGATGAAATCAAACTGCTCCATGTGATTCTGCCCTGTAAGAAAACAACGTTTTCAAACAAATTCACGGATGATTTTCCCACATCTGCTAAAATTGCAGCCTGCTATGTTTACCAAAGGGTTGCCCCTTGTGCCGCAGGCTACCCGCATTACCCCCGCGCCTCTGCTTGGCTGGGACCTGCAGCCTGGTAAGGCATTGCGCGGGCCTCAGTGATTGGAGACGATGGGCGGGTTCGGGATTTCACGAGTAAACATGGTACCCTCTGGGAATGACTAACATATCTAACATAGCTATTGAAAATGGCCCATGTATAGTTGATTTTTACCTATTATATATATAAAGATAGTGATTTCCATAGCAACGTAAAATTACCAGAGGGCATTAGCAAACAATGAACCAGCAAAAAAAACGGGGACGCTACCAGAGATGTTGGGTCCAGCAAAAATTGGGTTCCCCTGCAGGTGCGCCCGGGCCCATCTGGCTGGTAGTGAAGTCTGCAATGGCTGAGATGGTGGGATAGTCGAAAATCAGCGTGTTGGGCAGGTTCACTCCTGAAAAAATGGCTGACATTTGGAGAGGTATACTGGGATGATTCCTGGAAATTCATGGATGTAAATCATCCCAATATGTCATCCAATACATGGCAGCCAAGAAGGGCCACAAGCGAACTTGACGACAAAAAAAATACGAACTTCACGGATCATCCCCGCAACAGACCGAGGCTAACCATGAAAAGAGGCATGGAATGGAAGTTCAATGCAACGGTGGTGCTAGTTTCATTGGGCGGCAAACAAGTATAGAAGATCCCTGCAGATGGAAACCGTTGATGGCACGGAAATATCTGGATTAATGTCATTAATGTGGTTAAAACAATCATAAACTACCCATGACTGGGAATGGTTTACACCACCTATAAAAATGGTGATGACTGGGGGATGGTAAACATGGCATTGTTTTAACCACATTATATGGATATAACATGATATAACCACAAGAATTTGGAGTCTTCTGATTTGATCAGTCCATATGGGCCCATCTTCACCAGTCCGAGTAGTGAATCGGTCACTTTGTGAGACTCAAACTGGTTGATTTTCTAATCTCTGGGCATATAATAATTCACACACCTGAAATCTTGGGCCATAAAAGGGGATGATTCCCCTATAAAAACCATGATTCCAGTGAGGGAGAACAGTGAGGTCGTTATAATTTACCCAGAATCATAGAACTGCTGACAATTCCGTGTGTCAAATCGTAGCACAACTTTCTGAAGAATGAATCATTGATGGGTGATGAACTTCAGCAGGATTTAGATTTACTGGTTTCAGAGATGGAAACATCTACACCTTACACAATTAATCTGGATTTAGATTTCACACTGTGTCGCAACAAGCGATCACAGTCCTGGCATCTTTCCAGTGAAGCGATTTCTGAACTCCACGGCCGACAAGGAATCCATTCCTGGACAGTTTTCAGGGAGAATTTGTGAATGTTTCGACTGTTTCGAGCCAACTGATTGTAATTTGCTGAGCAGATACCTCTCGAGAGCATTCGAGGTGGTCTTACACGTCTGAAGATATGACATGATATGACCTTTCGCAGAAGAAAATATGTGGGAATCATTCCTGGTTGGTGGTATACCTACCCCTCTAAAAAATATGAAAGTCAGTTGGGATGATTATTCCCAATATATGGAAAAATAAACAATGTTCCAAACCACCAACCTGATTCATTATTCCTCTTGATCCTGCTGCGCATAGCCCTAAGATCTGCCAGCGAAGTTTGAGCCGTCTGCGTCATGGCTTCTCTCACTCTGCTCTAAAGATGAGTCTGAGTCGAAGTGTTTTCTCATAATGTCCAATTATGTCTTATAATATCTTATAATATCTGATCATATCCTATCGTATATCATATATAATTAATATCATATGTTTCATCATATTTCATCAATGATATTCATCTATGATATTCATCTATGAATCTATGATATTCATCTCCATATGGTCCATATCCCGAAAAAAAAAGAAAAAGAAAAACATGCTCCGTATTTGCCATCACGCCAGGCGTCCCGAGTCCATCAATGGCGTCTCCGAATCTACGGTGCCGCCACCTGCCACTTCCTGAGAACGTCACTGGTGTCACAAAAAAGCAACCGCCAAGAAGATAAATCCAAGGAACATCATATATCATACCAAAATAGGGATACATCCGTTTTTTTCCCCTTTTTGATGTTGTTTCGGGGTTGCTCAAAGGTCAAGTATCATCAAATAAGTGGGATGATGTGGAGAGAATTGCTGTCAAAAGTGGCGATTTCCCACTGCGTGCGGATGATGAAGATATGAAGTACTCGGCTGCTCCAGTCCATTTCCGAAGGAGTTATCCGAGGTACTGTACCATCTTCTCGGAATCCCATCATTCGCCCCAAGTCGTGCGGCCATACTTATCTTGGTCTCTTGGCTTCATTGTGAGTAAGTGGCCGATGATTCATCACAGTCCTTCCGATGATATGGACATGTCATCCTCTACTTTTTTGGGCGGCCTCCATGACATGTCAGTAGACGATAGGATGTGATATCCCAAAAGAACATCCACAACTACTATCGACCAGATCCATCGACTCCAAGCTTCCGATGCAATCTGCTGCAACAGCTGCATCAGCGAAGCCTTTTCAACGTGAGCCCGCTGGGTTGGTTTGCTGCTCTAAGGAGACGTTCTGACTCCGTAGACAGTAGCCTAGTGGAAAATGAACATAGCCCCCAAAATGGGGTTAGACACTGGTTAAAGTCAATCGGCAAGTGACTATAATTCAATCCAATTCCCAGGAATAAACATCAATAAAATCACAATGTTGGGATGATTCCCCAAAAAAAACGGAAAAATATCAAAAAAAGATGCTAACCATCATTGTTTTATTTAATTTTCTTGGCTCCAACCATCCAATGTTTGGAAAATGCCCTCATTTTGAGGCAGCGTCCCGTCATGCCTTGTCCACTTGTGGCACCGCAGGTGCCATGGCACCAAAGGCAGCCGCAGGGGCCGCAGCCTTCTTGGGCTTGGCCGTCTTCACCTGGCTTTCGAATGGGTTGGGAACCGAAAAAAACATTGGACAATTTTCAGGAGCATCAGGAACCCCTGCGCATTTGGGTAAATTTGCGTTAAGTTTTTGTTGTATGGTTTTCAAGTAGCGGAATCAAGCTAGTGATGGCTCAAAAACTGGTTGACGTCATACAATGGACCATCTATGGAGATGGTTTGGCCTACTGGGATTCTGGGCACGATGGTCTTTGGCAAAAAACACTACTAGCAATTTATGCATGTCCAATGTCTATCACGTGTTTGTGACCCACAGTATTGTAGCCATGGGCTATGGGTTGAAACCCTCGTAGCCTTGTGAACATACTGAAAGAAAAGAGATCTGGTGAACCTGGTGAACAGCAAGAACAGCTGTTCATATAAAGAAGGCGATGTTTGAAACTGGCTGAGACATGTTGGGACACCAATTGATCCATCCATCACATCACCTAGCTGGAAATCCTCAGGTCACCCAGGTGAGGTTGGCCGCCTCGCTGGCAAACTTGGACAAGAAGGGCGGGATCTTGGGGTACTGCTTCAGGTACCTCAAGCAGCCATGGCCCACCGGGCTCTCTTCGCAGCCATGGCATCCAAAATCCCAAAAACATCAGCTTTAGAAGCTTGAAAAAGGAACTGTCCCTCATATGAGTACCAAAGATCGGTCAACAATCCTTAGGTTTCATGGGATTCAAATTACTCATGATTTTTGTATAAGTCAGCACCTCTGGATTTCTGTCGTCCATTAAATTCCAGACCATTCACTCCATGGACTGAATCAATCGGTCTCCTCTCATGAGTTCAAAAATGTTCAAACCAATATCCAAACTTCCGCACCTCCAAAACCACTGCTTTCCACACCAAAAACACTTACATTGGATACATGCTTGAATTCTGGTATATTCATTCACCCTGAAGTAAGGTGATTTTGGGACGATTGCTCCTCCTAACCATCATCTGTTTTTGGAACAAAACCCCATGGGACAACATGCACCGGGCCCCAAAACGAGATCGAGGTACACGGCCCATCGCATGGGCTGCGCGACCAAGGTGGTACTCAGGGGGGCTTTCAAGCACCCAGCGAGCCTTGAATTCGAGCGCTTGGATGACTTGGGGTCCTCCAAATCGTGGTGGATGGGCCTACGATTTATGACAATTTTGATGGGAAAATGATGATGATGATGATGATGATGAGGAGCGGGAAGGAGGAAGGAGCAGGGAGGAAGGAAGGAGGAAGGAGGAAGAGGCATGAGGAGGAAAGAGGATCGTGTTGAAGGATCATGTTCATCTGTCAGCTGTCATGATTTTCACCTAGACATTAAAGTTACGGAATGTTACGCCCGCATGTAGAAGAAACATCTAACTATTGACTATGATACTATGCAATGTGACAATCCCAAGCATAGCTCACACCTTATTTCATCATTGCTGTTGTAACTCTCGAAGAAGAGGTCTTGTCACACATTGGCTCTGGTGCCAACTTTGAGATGCACAAAGTCGGTCGGCCAAGCAATTGGTGTACCCCAAACTTGATAGTTGATCATCATTCCTCCACTAAAAAATCAATTTTTTCCGCATGCCATGTTTTGGACACACCCACCAAATACGATTTCCGACAACGGAATGTGAGAATCCCCAATATATTGTGAAGGTTGACCCCGGAAGTAATCATCAACTGACCATCATTTATCAACGATATCCCAATTGTTGATGGTTAAAACTAGTTTAAAAACACCAAATTCGCCTATAAATGATGCTTAAATCATGGTTACATCTCCATTAAATCTCTCCCATGAGCTTGGCCAGCTTCAGGTACTTCGCCCCACTTGTCCCACCGAAGGAACGCTGCCATACCAAAGGCATTGCTCAACGCACCGACGCCGCTCTGCCGCAAGCGTTCCACCGTGCCCTTCTGAGCCGCCATGCCCACCTGGCATGGAGAATCTCTACGTCAAAGATGCTACGTCACTGGTAGGTCGGCTGGTTAAAGTCCAGTGAAATCCGGAAAAAAACAGCAGGTAAAATCTGGTAAACTCGGGTTCCAAAATTGGTTTCGAAATCTTGCTGCAAACATCTGGTAAATGAATGTTCATCTACCCAAAAATTGGTTTTACTGCAAACTATCAGGGCCTTCAGCCTGCAGCCGATTGATGATTTTCACACAAAAAACTGTAAGGAAACGTGTTGGATGTTCATCCACCCAAGGATGGTCTCATAGGCTCCAAATATGAACATTGCCCCGCGAAATAGGTTCTATTCCTACAACGATTTCCACGGTCCCAGTAGACCCATGTCTGAACTTCCATAATTTTGAGCCAGTCCCAAGTTGGAGTCTTGCCCAACCCCCTTGTGATACCATCTTTGCTGCTTGGTTATCGATAATTCTTTCATGAATGATCAATCCTCATCAAACCTGATACCAACAACACCTGGCTGTTGGTTTCAACCCAAGGTGGAGGTTTCATCATCCGAGGCATAGAAGGAACATCAAATACATGCGAAAGCACCAGGCAACTTTGGTTGTCCCTCTATATCAGATCAAATGTATCGGTTGAATTCACTAGTTAATCAAATGTAATCATGATTTTCCCTATGAAAATCACTAATTCTTGGGGGTTCGCTAGCCACATCCCTTCTCAGCACCTCCTTCCAGGGGCCCCACTGCACTGAGATGACATTCTCCTGTGGCTAGTTTAGTTGGGATACAAAGGTCACCATAGATCTAGTTGGATATACTTGGTATATGCTTAACAACCATACAAAATCTATAGAATGCTACATGATGTATCATGTCATATGTATAATGTAACTATACGGCAAATGCCTGGGCTTTGTCCGGAACCGCAACCACAACAGCATAATCATCACCATCATCATCATCATCATCATCATCACCATGATCATGATCATCATCATCATCATCATCATCCTCGTCACCATCATCAAACCCTTATTGACGATCTTCAATGAATGTAGAAGTTTAAGGGGGGTGGGAAAATTAAACTCTTATTGAAGATCTTCAATGAACGTAGAAGTTTAACAGGAGTGGGAGAATTAAACCCTTATTGAAGATCTTCCATGAATGTAAAGTTTAACGGGGCTTTGAGAATTAAACCCTTATTGAAGATCTTCAATGAATGTAGAAGTTTAACGGGGGTGGGAGAATTAAACCCTCATTGAAGTTCTTCAATGAATGTAGAAGTTTAACGGTGGTGGGACTTTAATATTCCTTAATACCTTTTAGATCTTCCCAATTGAATGTAAAGTTTAAAGGGGGTGGAATTTTAATATTCCCTAATACCTTTGTTGATCTTCCCAATGAATGTGAAGTTTAATGGGGGTGGGATTTTAATATTCCTTAATACCCTCGTTGATCTTCCCAAGTGAATGTAGAGTTTAACGGGGGTGGGATTTTAATATTCCCTAATACCTTTGTGCCTTTGTTGATCTTCCCAATGGAATGCAGAGTTGCAACAAGATTTGATTGGGAATGGGGACCATCTACGCTGCAACGCCTGGGCAAAGCCCAGGCGTTGCGCGTAACTATATATATATGTATATGTATATGTATATGTAATAATATAATTATCACAGATACAGTATATTGTATCTGACCCAGCTGTACATCGGTATACTCCAGGTGAAACATGGCCAATTGTCAGTCATCATTCTCGGGACATGTGCCAACCTCTGCTTGAGGCCCCATGAAAATAAAGTGAAACTGGTCGTTGCTCGAAGTTGTGAAGTGATCAGTATCCTTCAGCTGGTTGCGCTTTTGGAGCTAGGTTGTGTACTCTGTTCAACCTATTTCAAACATTTTCAAACCGATCTTTGCTTTCTTGCTATGAGCTATACTTCGGCTACATACAGGTGTTTCCTAAAATTAGGCCTACCCCCCCAAATCATCTATTTTTATTGTCGGATCTTCCTTTTTTTAAAATAAACATCCAGATATTTGGGGTACCTCCATTTTCAAGGACAGCCCTGGCCATGTCCTAGGCTATGGCTATGGGATCTATGGGTGAATCCCCAACGGCTTCACCCTGACGGCTTCGCGCCTGCAAGACCTGCTTCCAGTAGCGCGCGTGGCCGTCGAGAGCTGCGTTGGCCGCGGAGTAGTTGCCCTGGCCCGGAGAACCTGGAGCGATAGGCCCAAAATCCGGTGGTTTCAGGGAATTTGATAGGGGTTCATGGGCCATGGGACTACACATGGAATATCAATGGATATAAATGGACAGGTTGTTATATGTTGTTATCATCCATGTGGAGAACGAAATGAGCCAGAAACCACCTGAACCATAGTGATTTCATGCGGATTTTCACAATTCCAAATGGTGGTGGTTGACTTGGAGGATCACCGCATTCAGGAATATGTGGAATAGAATGGAAAAACCATATTGGAAATATAATGGTAATGGGATATCCATTTTATGGAGATTGATTGGGCATATAGTGGGATGTGTGTGGATATATAACCACCAATATAAGGAATTTCATAATCTAGCAACACCACCACCTGCCATAATCGGGCAATAATCACAACACAGAAACCATGACAAACATTGTGATCATATAACGGTGATTTCATGGGGATTAACAATTCAAAATGGTGATGGTTTAATATGGTCTATTGTTTTATAATTTAGCAACCTGTCCTCCCATAGTTGAACGCATTGGGGAAATTGATGACATGTAATTTTTAGGGGTTTGTCTGAAAATGGGTGATACGCCCAAGTTATGCTCATTTGATAGGGAACATGATGCCTAATCAATGGATGGAATCGGTTGCCTATGGTTCCATACCTTATTTTCACACAAACCCATTTAGATCCATTTAGCAAACTGCTTAGTGAGGCTATCTGCAGCCGAAAAGACCGAGCAAAGCCGACGTGGAGGAGAAGAGAAGTGCAAAGTCCCAGGGCGTCTTGCCATCCGACAAGGCGCAGCGCAGATGACGCGCTCCCCAAACCTGCAAGAAAAGCGAAAGATGGAGGCCAGATGCGAACCAGAAGTAGACAAGAAGTTTGCATCAACTTGTTATGTAATTGCAAGCCATAATGATTCCAAATCCACTATCTGAAAATTCAGAAGTGTTTCTGTCTTCAATGAGCATCAAACTCCGTTTCAGTGTGCCGTAAATTCCAACGTCCCAAGCTGACAAGCACAGTTAGGCATGTTGAGGCCCGAATCTCCAACACGTCTGTAGATCCCCCCAATTGTCACATATTCTCAGTTACCCTGTCCTATTCTTAGTTGACAATATCCTCGTTTTGTTGCTCTGAAAATTATCTTGAATCAATCTGACACAAAATTAAATATTCAATTCAACATATTTGGATATTTGGATATTCGCATGTTTATGCCTGCGGACCGAAAACCGTGCTCGTAAAACGCACGTTTTTGGAAAACGCACTTTCGGAGGTCATGATGGGGTGGGGTGGGGGGGGCATGTTAACGTTCCTTGTACTTCGTACGTTATATGTTGCTACACTGCAGAGATCTCTGGTGTTGTTGCTACATTATATGTTGCTACGCTTGAATAAATCTCTGGTATTCTCTGGTGCTGTTGCTACTCGTACCTTATATGTTGCTACGCTGCTCGTGATGGGGTGGGGTGGGGGGGTGGCATGTTAACGTTCCTTGTACATCGTACGTTATATGTTGCTACGCTGCAGAGATCTCTGGTGTTGTTGCTACGTTAAATGTTGCTACGCTTGGATAAATCTCTGGTGTTGTTGCTACGTTGTATGTTGCTACGCTGCTCATGATGGGGTGGGGTGGGGGGGGGGCATGTTACCGTTCCTTGTACTTCGTACGCTATATGTCGCTACGCTGCAGAGATCTCTGGTGTTGTTGCTACGTTTTATGTTGCTACGCTGCAGAGATCTCTGGTGTTGTTGCTACGTTATATGTTGCTACTCTGCAGAGATCTCTGGTGTTGTTGCTACCTTATATGTTGCTGCGCTGCTCGTGATGGGGTGGGGTGGGGGGGTGGCATGTTAACGTTCCTTGTACTTCGTACGCTATATGTCGCTACGCTGCAGAGATCTCTGGTGTTGTTGCTACGTTTTATGTTGCTACGCTGCAGAGAATCCTGGTGTTGTTGCTACATTATATGTTGCTACGCTTGGATAAATCTCTGGTGCTGTTGCTACGTTATATGTTGCTACGCTGCTCATGATGGGGTGGGGTGGGGGGGGCATGTTACCGTTCCTTGTACATCGTACGTTATATGTTGCTACGCTGCAGAGATCTCTGGTGTTGTTGCTACGTTTTATGTTGCTACGCTGCTCATGATGGGGTGTGGTGGGGGGGGGGCATGTTACCGTTCCTTGTACTTCGTACGCTATATGTCGCTACGCTGCAGAGATCTCTGGTGTTGTTGCTACGTTTTATGTTGCTACGCTGCAGAGATCTCTGGTGTTGTTGCTACATTATATGTTGCTACGCTTGGATAGATCTCTGGTGCTGTTGCTACGTTAAATGTTGCTACGCTTGGATAAATATCTGGTGTTGTTGCTACGTTACATGTTGCTACGCTGCTCATGATGGGGTGGGGTTGGGGGGGCATGTTAGCGTTCCTTGTATTTCGTGCGTTATATGCTGTCTACCGCGGCAGGGAGAAGATCAGTTGCCACACTGGAACAATTGATGCTGCATGGGCTGCTGTCAAAGACTTCATTCCCAATTCATTGTGTTCAAAGAGCAAAGATGTTCTCCTGTATACCAAATGCTGGCAATGTCGATATGTGAATGTACATACTCGCCTCCAGCAAAAGACCATTTCGACGCTGAAACGCTTGCTGTGAAAGGAGAAGAAAAAGTGTCCGATCAAAAGTGTCAAAAACCCCGACGAAACGCGAGTTTGGCCAAATTCTCGAGCGAGAATTTGGCCAAATTTAATGTGCGTTTCGCCGTAGCGAAAACAACATAAAAAAAAACGTGCGTTTTACGAGCACGGTTCCCGGTCCGCCGGCATCTTTATGTCCAAATATCAATCTGACAGAAAATCGCTGTGATATTCAACATATTTGGACATAAACATGTGAATATCACGGCGAAGCGCAGCTCGCTGGCGAAAAAAAAAGCTCCGCACCTTGGCTCCATAGGATTTCTCTAGGTGCCCACGAGTCAACTTGGGCATGGTCGCATCGTCCAGTACAGCAGCCAAGTGAATAAGACCTGCGTTGGGGGGATGGATTCCAACCAACAGAAGTGGAGGTGCCTTTCCAGATACCCTCTGGTAAACTAACATAACTATGGAAAATCACCATTTTCAATGGGTAAATCCACTATAAATGTACCATTTTCAATAGCTATGTTAAATCACCATAGGGTATTAGTATTATATTCAAATCCCATGAAATCCCATTAGATCTCCATTAAATCCCATTGAAAAAAACAGAAAATTCCATTGAAAAAAACATATGGCCATAACATCCCAAACATCCCAATAACATATGGCCATTAAATCCCATTAAAATCCCATTAAAACCCCATCAACATCCCATTCCATGGCGATAAAATCCCTACAAAATGAGAATCATAATCCTTACAAAATCCCATGAAAATCACCATTAACATCCCATTAAAATCCCCTTAACATCACTATTGAAATCCCATAAAATCAGGGAACATCCCATTAAAATCCCATTAAAATCCCATAAAATCAGGGAACATTCCATTAACATCACATTTAACATCACTATCGAAATCCCATAACATCCCATTAAAATCCCATAAAATCAGGGAAAAACCCATTAAAATCCCATTACCATCACTATTGAAATCCCATAACATCCCATTAAAATCCCATAAAATCAGGGGAAATCCCATAAAAATCTTATTAACATCACTATTGAAATCCCATAACATCGAGAAAATCCCATTAACATCACAAGAACACACTTCACTATTGAAATCCCATAACATCCCATTAAAATCCCATAAAATCATGGAACTCACATTAAAATCCCATTGAAAAAACATAAAATCCCATGAAAAAAAACACATATGGCCATTAGTCATCCCATAAACATCCCATTTAAACACCATGAAAATCGACAAAACCATATCCTTCAACTGGGATTGCCATGAAAATCCTCATCCCATCCCGTGGCGCCGTGGCGATCCCACCTGCCACCCGGGGCATCTCCTTCAACTGCTGCGCCAGTTGTTGCACCGCGTCCATTGAGGCGATGTCGCAGCTGCGGGCGGCGATCTCCACGTTGGACTCCTGCCGCATATAAAAAGTACATGGTATCCCGCCATTTATATATTACTATTTGCCTTATGGTCCATAAACTAACATATATCATATATATATATATATACATAGTGAATAAATATTAACTAATTATCTATAGATTATCGAAGGAAGTTTAGAAGTCAAACTTCCAACAATATGGACAGATGAAAAGCAGAGCAGGGAAGAGGCAGAGAGAAGAGAAAGATTAGAAGAAAGAAGAATAAGAAGAAAGAAGATGCAGATGCGTGAAAAGGTAAGAAAGTCGCGAAACACTATGTTTTTCCAATGATTTGGGGCTCCGGAGGGTCGAAAAGTAGGCTCGCTAAAGCGGCGGGTGCGGAGCCAGCTGGCCAGATGAGAGATAATTCGCCGCTGTGGCGCGAAAAAGTGCACGCCGTTGTGGCGCGAAGCACATTTCGAAGTCAAAATGTTAAAAACACACCACGTTCGGACCACTTTTGGAAGTTGAGATGTCGAAAAAGTGCACGCCGTTGTGGCGCGAAGCACATTTCGAAGTCAAAATGTTAAAAACACACTACGTTCGGACCACTTTTGAAAGTTGAGATGTCGAAAAAGTGCACGCCGTTGTGGCGCGAAGCACATTTCGAAGTCAAAATGTACAAAACACTTCAGTGTCGGACCACTTTTGGAGGTTCAGATGTCGAAAAAGTGCATGCCGTTGTGGCGCGAAGCACATTTGGAAGTCAAGACACTAGGGGTTGGAACCACTTTTGGAGGTTCAGATGTCGCTTCGCTTCACTACACTACATTACACTACACTACACTCCACTACACTACAGGAAATTACACTACACTACACTCCAGTACACTACATTACACCACACTACACTCCAGTACGCTCCACGACACTAAATTACACTACACCACACTACATTACACCACACTACATTACACTGAATGACACTGCACCACAGATAGACAGGTAGACAGATAGATAGATAGACAGATAGACAGGTAGACAGCTAGACAGATAGACAGATGAAAGGGAGAGATAGATAGATAGACAGACAGATAGATAGGTAGATAGATAGATACATAGGTAATTAGATGAAAGAGAGAGAGAGAGAGAGAGTGAAAGAGATCAATCACCTTTCAGTCCATCAATGGCTTCGCTCTGCCATCGGTGATTCACAACAACCAACCTCTCCTATAGGTTTCCTATTTTTGAAACTTCCGCCACCGCCTTGTGCGGTACTACTGGTATAGTAATAGTAATGAACTAAGGACTGGCAGATATATGATATACATGTAGTTGATAATGGTTAAATAAGAGGGCGGCACCCCGTGGGGGAGTGAATTTTCATTAAAAATGATGATAAAACACTGTAAATACCGATGTTTTATGCATTTGGAGGGTCTAAAACCCTAGTAAAATACATTTTTTTCATCATGATCTTGACATGAGATATACAAAAACATTGACAGGCACCAAAAAAACCAAAAAAACAAACCACTAGATGCACCAAACATCGACAGGCACCAAAAAAAACAAAAAAAACAAAAATTCCAGCAACTACTCAGAAGTGGACCCATAGTTCCTGGAATTTTTAGTTTTTTTGGTTTTTTTGGTGCCTGTGCAGGTTTGGTGCATCTAGTGGTTGGTTTTTTTTGTTTTTTTTGGTGCCTGTGCAGGTTTGGTGACTCTGACTTCACAAAACATTGACAGGCACCAAAAAAACCAAAAAAACCAAACCACTAGATGCACCAAACATCGACAGGCACCAAAAAAACCAAAAAAACCAAAAATTCCAGCAACTACTCAGAAGTGGACCCATAGTTCCTGGAATTTTTAGTTTTTTTGTTTTTTTTGGTGCCTGTGCAGGTTTGGTGCATCTAGTGGTTTGGTTTTTTTGTTTTTTTTGGTGCCTGTGCAGGTTTGGTGACTCTGACTTCACAAAACATTGACAGGCACCAAAAAAACCAAACCACTAGATGCACCAAACATCGACAGGCACCAAAAAAAACAAAAAAAAACAAAAAAAAACAAAAATTCCAGCAACTACTCAGAAGTGGACCCATAGTTCCTGGAAATTTTAGCTTTTTTGTTTTTTTTGGTGCCTGTGCAGGTTTGGTGCATCTAGTGGTTTTTTTTTGATTTTTTTGGTGCCTGTGCAGGTTTGGTGACTCTGACTTCACAAAACATTGACAGACACCAAAAAAACCAACAAAAACCAATAATTCCAGCAACTACTCAGAAGTGGACCATAGTTCCTGGAAATTTTAGTTTTTTACTTTTTCCTTTGCAGGTTTGGTGCATCTAGTGGTTTGTTTTTTTTTTGTTTTTTTTTGGTGCTTGTGCAGGTTTGGTGCATCTATTGGTTTGTTTGTTTTTTTGATGCCTGTGCAGGTTTTGGTGATTCTAGATTGTGTATGTTTGGATCTTGGCCATATTTTAAACTTATGTTTCAAAGAAGCAAACATACCGTTATCTTTGAATAGCTATGCCACCACACAGGTTGCCTGACCTTAATATTCAACAGCTTGACACACGTCTTTGTCTCTTAGGCTTTCTCTCTCTCTCTCTCTGTCTAACTATTGAAATGAGACTGCTGACAAGACTCTGCAAGATAACAATGATAAACGAGATATATACCTACTTCTTGAGTTGTAACATTCCCACCATCCTTCTTATCCAGAGTGTTAGATGTTTTCTGTTATGTGATATCCACCTATATAATGTATGCCCTTCCCACCATACTTCTTATGTAGCGCAAATGCTTCTATATACAATATATGTTAAGATGATATCAATCTAACAAGTTCATGAAGAAACACCTATATCATATCAATTGCTTTAGCAATAGAATTTCTCCATCACCTCCATCACACTAGTCACCTATTGCTACTGTATATTCTGTTCCAAGATGGTTTGCTACCCATTCTTATGGCATGTTGTGCAGCAGATGTTTCATTCTTATGGCATGTTGTGCAGCAGATGTTTTCTGTTATGTTATATCCACCTATATAATGTATGCCCTTCCCACCATACTTCTTATGTAGCGCAAATGCTTCTATATACAATATATGTTAAGATGATATCAATCTAACAAGTTCATGAAGAAACACCTATATCATATCAATTGCTTTTAACAATAGAATTTCTTCATCACCTCCATCACACTAGTCACCTATTGCTACTGTATATTCTGTTCCAAGATGTGCAGCTACCCATTCTTATGGCATGTTGTGCAGCAGATGTTTTCTGTTATGTGCTGATTGTTTGTACTTCTTTGCAAGCCTCACAGGAAAAATTGAATCCTGCCACAAGAGTCTGTAAATGCCAGTGATTTATGACAGCATATGAGAGCCTTTGGAGGTGAACTCTATTTTTTGCTCTAAAATAACGGTTTTAAGCCCACTTTGGTCACAAAACACCGTAAATACCAGTATTTTTGACCATTTCTAGAGCAAAAATCACTCCCCCATGAGGGGCCGTTCTGTTAAATAATGGGGTTTAAACACCAACCAACACAACGGGTCGGCACCATATTGCCATATTGAATGGACCCACAAATAGCTTTTCATGCCCTTTGCAATTAGTACTCATCCATGTTTTTGGGGGAGTTGATATGATTTTGAGCCCAGGTTGGTTTCAGAGTACGAGTTCCTTGAAGTAAGTAAGATGGATATTATGGGTTCGATAATTCAGCCAAAATGAATGGTTGCAAGAAAAAAAAAGAACGTCCGTCGTCTCCCGATTTTTGCCCATGCGAGGGTGATACAGGATAGAAACCATGGCAGGTTCAAAAAACGGGTATGGTATGTACATCTTTTTCAACATGGCATGGCCCAAGTTCCGACACCAACACAGCAGAAATCAAACGCTCTTGCCATCGTATTGGTGCCAAAATCCAGCACCAAAAAGCCCATTAACTTGCGTTGAGTACCTCTGAGCAATCAATAGAATCCAGTCTCTTCAAATGACTTTGTCTGAAAATGATGTATACCATTGTATACCCCCACTTACAGCTACAGTATTTCATTTGGGAAATGATGATTGACCAAGAGATTTAGGGCTACTCTATTTTCAAACAAACCCAAATGATCAAGTTTTCGTCCTTGACAAAGTGAACACATTTGAACTGCCCCAGTTCCACCACTTGCCCCAGTGGATCCCAGTGGTTTCCCCCGTGTCTCCTGCAGTTGCGCCCAGAGCTCCGTGATATCCGCAGAGGGTCTGCCGCTCCGTGAGAGTAAAGACATGGACTTGGCTCCCTCCTGTGGCGGCAGATCACCTTGAAAGATCACCCAACCAGTGGAGGTCATCGATGTATCCCCGGTGTACCATTCATTGCAGGGTTTTTTTTTTATGATGCCATCCTTGTTCACTTTCCATTTTGGAAGGATCAAACTTGCCAAAGACCAGGTATTTTATGTTATTTTATGATAAATGGTGAGGCCCAGAAGGTGATCTTTACCCGCCCCAACAGCTCCTCCAGTAGATACTGAGCAGTCACCATTCCCAGTGCTCCCATGCCACCGCTGAGCACGTAGTGCGAGTCGGTCTTCAGGTCCATCGTGCTGGGTTGGCCTCGGCTGAAGTGGCCTTTAGAACATGGGCCACGTGTGGTTATCAAATCGCCATGGATCCTCTCCAATTCATTCCCCAATTCCAACAACTTCTACCCCTTGTATAAAGGTAGAATACTCCAACCTTAATCCAAGCCTATGGGTATTTCTCACCGATCATGCAGGTTGACAAAGGCCCACAGCGCTCGTACAATGTCAATGTTGACCTATGATGCTGTGCCAGTGATCAATTTAGGCATCCAACCAATGTGACGATGCGCACTGTTCACCCAGCACATCAACCACTTGCACTTGCTTTCCTGTTTAAGCTGGACACTCAGCACCATGCAAGCAAAGCAGTCTGCAAATAGATGAGAAAAATATCGACGGTTTTCCAGGGGGTCCTGCTTTCAACATCTCATTTTGGGGATTTGGGGATTTGGGGACCATTTCATCATTTTCATCCCACCAAGATCCCTTAAATCAGATCGATGCGCAGATTTTCGGAGCGATCCATTTGGGAACATCCTCATGATGACTATCTCCAAGAATTTCCAGTGCTTATTATTTGAGTACCTATACTTTATGAAAACAACACATTGTCAAATCCGAAAATCCCCTTTAATATTGTTGCTTGGTGGTATACCTACCCCTCTGAAAAATATGAAAGTCAGTTGGGATCATTATTCCCAATATATGGAAAAATAAAAAATATTGAAATATATATATAAGTCAACGAAAAGGATTATCCCATATATTATGGAAAAAAAAGCCATGTTCCAAACCACCAAGCAGATATTGTTGGCAAATCCCTGCTTCGCGCCAAGGTCTACCTTGGCAAATCTTCCTGGTGACCTGACGTGGCCGAGCCGAGCCGGGAGGCTAATCACGACCTTCCCGATGTTCTTGGCACGTTGCAGGAACTGCATTGCGTTGACGCCTGAACAAAGGCGAGAACCGCAACGCGGTGCGAGAACAGAAAAAGGATGAAACAGCGGGAAACAACAACGTCATGGAAACCAAAGCACCAAAAAAAGTGGTGCTACACTTAGCGTGTTTCCATTTTTTCGAGAATCTGATTGTGGGAATACGAATGCGGTAATTTGGTGGCGCATGTGGCTGCGACGATGGGTGTTGCCCAGGCACCATTCTCGATGCCCTCGAAGATGTGCATGTTGATGGGCGACAAGCCGCCTGCAGCGCTAAGCTGAACTGGTGACCTTGTGCCTGATACAGTACGCGTTCCATCACTCCAAAAGGCCCCAAGGGGGGGGGGGAGAAAAATGGAAATTCACGGCATCAAACAATTGCAGGTATGAAACATAGAAATTACCATCTGGTTATTTAACATAGCCATGGAAAATCACCATTTTTAATCGGTAAACCATCTATAAATGGGCCATTTTCCATGGCTATGTTGAATAACCAGAGGGTAAACATGATGGAAAAAAAACATACCAGAACTAACAACGAAAAGCAGATGCACCAGTGCTGAATACATGGCCCATGGCATCTCCGCCTTCCTCCACGCGTCCTACAAGTCGCTTCATGTAGGCGTTGTATCTCCAAGGTTCCAGGTCCTGCCAAGACATAGGAGAGCGAGATCTTATGACCCTCTGGTTGTTTCACATGGCGATGCAGAATAAACAAATTAAATGTACATGATTTATAGATGATTTATAGATGATTTACCGGATAGTCTATAAATCCCTTTGGGCCTATTGTGATCGTGTGATATGATCATTTTGTTGTGATATGATCGCTGCGGCTCCAATTTTGTGAGATGATTGCAAATTAAAAAAAGAAAAAAAAGAAACGTGTGAACGCCTGCACTGCAAAACAGATCCTGTGAGAGTGCAAATGGATGAGCATGGATGCGCCGAAGGATCTATTGCTACCAGTAGAAGACAAAAAAACAAGATAAGATTGATGAACAATCCTTTATAGACTTACAGGTGGGTGCAATATAGGCATAGGCCAACACTTGGTACTACAGCGAAGATGGGTGCTTTCTGATGTTCCCTACCGTAAATCATCAAAATCTGCTTTCCTCCTAGAATTTACCAAAACCCAGGGTGTTCCGACTTTTGACCCTTTCCCATTTCACGAAAGCCAAGGATCCATCATGGTATCAGCTGCAATCTTCTCATACATCACGTCAGGCCTCCCAGCTGACCAGCTACCATGCTGGAGAAATACAAACAGCTCACCACAATGTGTGGCCCCTACAACATGTTGCAACTGGAGTTCTCCAGAACTTGGGAGTCTGTTTTGGTAGGGGACCTGCAAGCTGGTTACTTGCTAAAACTGAGAAGGCAGACTCCCCCATGTTGTGACAGCAGCAGCACAACATCGCAAGGCCTTGCTTGGAACATCTGGTCGTGGCTCCAAATGCCTCAGTGGGAATCAGTGATCCACTATTGACCTCAATGAGAATGGGGGGGTGACCGGGTGACCATCCTTTTTTACGGGAAAACGAACTATGATTTGACCATGACCATGGTACATATGTTAAAGCATGTCAATGTCAACACTTCAAGAGTTGATGAAACAAGTCTCTCCACAGGTGAATTTTGCTGCCGGCGAGCCTAAGGGCCTAAGCCTTTGTGGCTCAGAGCAATCCCCAAGCATGGATCACAAACAGGTCAAAAATCGTGATCTGATCCAATCCCTAAAATCAAACCCATCAGCCCATCATTTTCATATTCGATCATAACTGCCATTTTTTCCCTTCAAAACTCACTCTCACTAAGCCATTTGACCATGACTAAGCCATTTGACCATGCGCAGCACTGCCGCAGCGCCACTTCTTACCCTTCCTATAGCCCATAGGATCCATGTATGCTATATATGGATATATATGGTGTGCCATGGATCCCATCAATATACCCTCTGGTAATTTAACATAGCTATTGAAAATGGCCCAGTCGAAATAGTGGATTTTCCCATTGAAAATGGTGGATCTTTCCATTGCTATGTTAGTTTACCAGAGGGTACCCCCTTTATGTTCGCATATATACCAGCACCAGCCGGATCCGTCATGGCTAGGGAAAACCCATCCGGATCCCCCGGATCGCCCAGGCACCTCGCTTGCCGATCTCCATGAAGCGTCCGCCAGGTTTCAGCAATGCCAGGGATCGACCGATGTAGTCATCGTGGCCTCAAGTCGTAGAGACAAGGGACTGGTCTGGCTGGTCAGGTTTACTGTTGTATCAAAACATTCATTTTTTCAGGTCTTCAATGGTATTCAGCAAACTGCAACAAGCATGAATAAGGCAATTCATAAATCCATCAGCTTCAAACACATATTTCAATGCATTCCAATGCGTACCTGTGAATAACTTTCCATCTACATATCTCCACATCCCCAGCCGAGACACTCAAGCTGTTCAACACCACATCCAGGCCATCTGTGTCTTTCAGGAAATTCTTCATGTCCTGCTCTGGTCAGCTGTTGGATCCTGATGCTTGATATTTCCATATAATTCCATATATATATATACATACATAATATATATATATAATTACATGGAAATATATGGAAATATGGGATATACAGTGATATACATATAGGAATATATAGCAAGTTATCTTCGAGGTCGTTTCGCGGTAGATCCAACATCAATGGCGCCCATGAAGAGATGCGAAGAGATGTAGAGACTACCAGAATCCTACGGACGTGGACACAAAAACCAAGTTGAGCTTGGGGCAATCTGCGCAACTCTGAGCGAAGCAGCACGGCAGTCTCATTTTGAAAAGGTACTTTCATAGAACCTCTCAAGCTGGAGCTAGAGAGGAAAGAGCCAAACTGCAACAATTTGCGGAATTGCAAGTGCCCGATTTTTGCCAGCGGACTGGCAGTTCCGATGTGTTTGAAGAATATATCTCGAAATAGACCTATACCCTCCAGTCAATTAACATAGCTATGGAAAAATCCACTAGTTTTAGATCATTGTCAGAACGGGGACACCCATTAACTTCCATAGCTTTTTGTTGCTTTTTGTACGTTTACTGCAGGGTACTTCAAAACACTGACTGGATATAAGAAGGGACACCATCTCTGTCCTCTTCGAACTTGGCACCGTTGCGGCTGCTGGTGATGTACTTCACACCTGCTGTGAGAGTCCCGATGCGAAGGGGAAGATCAGTCCGTCAATATTTTAGGGGTACAAGGAATCAGACATGTTGTTCTCATGTTGTTCTCATGTTCTGCTGCTTACACTTTAGATATCTTGAGATAAATAAGCCTTAGGGGCTGTTAAATAAGCCTTAGGGCTGTTTGCCCACAGGCTTGGGAGCAGAAGTGGGCACAAGCAAAGCCATGTTTTGCTTCCACCTATATCAAAATAGATTAAAAAGGATTGTTCTGACCCTTCTCATCAAACGTATACCATGAAACTCCAGTGATAGTTACATGAGCCCTTTCCTGTTGCCAAGGTGCCCATCGATCGCAAGAACTCATGTTTTTCCTCTGCACCGGCTGTGGCATAGACCTGCAGCTTCACTAAGGAGAATGTAGACTCTATGGAAGCGACCATGAGGGTATATGGTCAATGAATCTTAGGCAAACCTGTTTGAAACCTGGTGAAATGCATCCATGAAACTGATGAAGTAACATCTTCATACATCTTCCATGTTCTGTATAATAATTGTCGTTTGGCGTCTTTTGTTTCACTTGCATGGGACATACTTCCTTTTCAACCATTTACAACATGTGATATCTTCATCAAATCGAAGAGGTTGTCCACAATCGTCACCCGTCTATCAACCAATTAGAACTTCACAGATCTTCCTCCAGTAGTTCCTGGGAACAGCAATGATTTCCTATAAACTAGTATACATATTCATTCATCATGTCATCCAATGAGATAGGTCGTCAAAATCTAAGGCCCAACCAGAATATTTACAATCTCCTTTTTGTTTGAAAATTAGTATAAATTAGTACATACATAAACATACCATATTAATTTTTGTGGCTTAGCAAAGGTTCATTGCTTCATCCATGGATCGATACCTGCCTCGGCTCCCACGTGCTGCGCGTATTGAATCGCCACCAGCCCCACGCCACCGGCCGCAGCATGGATCAGGCAACGCTCGCCGCGTTTCAGCTGAGCCAGATCTCCAAGGGCCTGCGGAAATGGCGACCGACCCTGGCGACCTGGTGAACCGGAAAATCATGGAAAATCCCATCATTTTTGGCGAAGACTCACTTCGAAAGGATGAAGAACATATTATGGTAATTTATTGAATTTTGCAAGTGGATTTTGAAAAATGGGAAACATAGTCGAATATACATGATGTAACATAATACGACTAGACATACCTGAGGATTTGTTCATTGCACAGTTTGATTACAAGAGGGACACCTCAACATCCAGACAGCAGAATCATGATGGGAGTAGGAAGAATCATCACAACATATCACACATCTGCATAAAGATCATGGTTCATTTCTCAATCCCTTGCAACTGGGTATATATTGGGTAAATGGGGAAATGTTGGGTAAATATTCTAAAGATATTGTTGCTAAAGATATTGGGTAAATATTCTATGGTCGGTCGACTACGACCCCATAGGACCCCAAATGAGGGTCCCATATGCTTCAAACACATACGCGAGTACCCTTTTACTTTTATCCAGTGATCTTCACTGATTTTATGATATTCTTCATATTTCATTTTCCATGTTCTTCCATATTCTTCCCTCACGGGCGGGAGACTGTGAACCTGGTCGCAATTTCTGGACCCCTACGACCCTCCTCCACATCCTTGTCCGCACCTCTTCGACAGTGACGAAAATCACCGGCATGCAGCAAGCCTGCGAGGGACAAGACTTGCATCAAGTCACCTAGACACAAATGGATGTGTCCACAAATCTGAGTGATATCCCATTAAATCAACACTTTTAATATTCCCAATATGGAGGTTTTCCAAAATGGGCGTACTCCCAAATCATCAATAAGACCATTTGAGTCTTGAAACCCATGGTGACTTGGGGATCCTTCATTTTAGATTTTTAGGAACCTCCAATCTGTCTTTATTTCATATTTTTCTTATCTCATAGCCATCATAGCCCCCGTACTGCCCCGTGTGCCCTGCCATGCGCCTCTTCAAAGGACCAGGAGGGCGGTTTGGGCGACAGCAGCGCTGCCAGACCGCAGTTGTAGCGTCGCAGGCAGCCCGGAGATTCGCCAAAGACGTCATCACCAGCTCCTGTCGCGAGGACGCGAGGCGAAGTCGTGAAGTCTCTAAGTATGACTAAGTAGACCTTCCAAGAAATGTGGGAAATCATGGGGAAAGGGAAAACATCATGGGGATAGTATGGATAGATATGGACACTATGGGGATAGAAATCCCATGGATTTGCATATGGATTTGCGTATGGATTTACCTCCAATAAATGGCCATTGGATGATAATTTAGGGAAAATCATGCAGCATGGGAGTTTGGGGATATGTTCAGACAAACTCGACCATGACCGTGACCGAAATTCCAAAGCCAAGCGTCGAATGTGAGTGATCTCGGAACCCTTGGACAACACAGTGCCTGCCGACTTCGCAAGTGGATGCTGCTGTTTGCAACAGCTTTGCACACTTCCAATGGCTTTTAATCCCTGAAAGGGTGAACCTTCTGATCAAAAGTTCTCTTTCTGAGATGAGTTGTCAAATCTGTAAAAGCAGCTTGAATCCACATGAATCCACATCATCAAAGAGTACCTTTTGCCCCGACACGGGGTCAAAGTTTGAGCTGAAGATAGGTTCAAAGTAAATTTCCGCTATATAGATAAACGTTGAAACATTACGGCGAAATACTTGTTGACATGAGCCATTAAAAATACCCATATCCCATCCCACTATGTTGGTTAATGAATACTGTAGCTATCCCTCTTATGGGTATAATGTATAATCATCATCAAGAAACCAGGTAGTATTTTTTCCCTTTGAATCATCAACCAACAGTGGCATCTTTTTCATGATTCACATGGGAAAATGTTGAAAAATGTTGAAAAATCCCCATGGGATCCATCCCTTGATCCCAAAAATCCATCGCGCCTGCGCTGTCAGCTCCAGGGGGTCCAGGATCGCCAGGGTAGAGACCTTTTCGGCACGTTTCACGTGGGTCGATGCAACGATTGGGGGATCCAAGGAAACCTAGATTTACAATAGATTTACGATGTACACAGATCCGCTGCAAAATGATCATGCACAATGCAATGTTATAGCATGTTATAGCCTACTGCCATACATGATCCATAGGCTCTTCTTAATATCCAATAATCCGACAACCTCTTTAATTTACTGCCAGCATTGCATGTCAACATTGATCCATCAGAGCCAGATTCAGCTCTGAGAAATCCTCATCTACTAACAGAACAGTCAGCTGTAGATGGAAAGCTGAACAAGGGCCAAAAACTGACCACAAACTGTAGTCTGTAGCCCAAGCTGAGGCCGCCTCCGGCCAAAAGTAGCAAAAGGGGTGGCATACAGACCCCAATGGGAATCTCTACCAAACACCAAAATCCCCCAAAAATCAGCAGCTTCCTTTTTCAAAATCACCCAGGCCCAGAAGCCAACAAAATCCGAGGCGCCCATGACGTTGAGCACGTCGCGGAAGTTCAGCCCCACCGCGCGGACACGGAGCTCAGCCTCAGTCGCCTTGGGCACCGCGCGAGTCTCTTGGAGCACCGGCCTCGCGGAGCTGAAGCAAAAATCATGGAAGATATCCCCACTCAATACCAAACATGTCTATAAATTTGGGATATAGTGGGGATATATTCTTATATACATCTATATTACATGATATCCATCATGGGATGTAGTGAATCTCTATTGTGGATATGTTCAAATTCTCTTGCGTTTGAAACCAACCCCAAATCGCTAGCCTATGTCTGGTTGGTTGATATTCCCCCATCAGCAGGTCAAAACCCTGACTCAACGCCGACCTCAAGTTGGAGAGGCTTCCACCTTAGCTGTAGGAATGACCCTTGGGAAACTGAAACCAGTGGATGGTTCTGAGACCCCAACAGGTTGGAATATATACTATTGCCAAAAATGGATTGCAGATTGATTTGTATGATCACATGCAATGGGCGGTCTCAATTAACAAACATAGGGCTTGAACTCAAACAATCATTGGAAGTTGAGGAACAAGAAAGATTGGGACAAGAAAGACATCAGGGATATCTGCTACCAGTAGATATCAACGTAAAGGAATCACTGGAATAACCACCGATGTACGGCAAAAGTTAGAGCAGAAAACAAGTAAATTCACTAGCTGCGATAGTCCGGCAAGAATTGAATGTCGCAATCAAATACTACTGTGGATGGAAGAAATCCTGCATCACCTTGGATGGTTGAAGCCCTATAAATAATGGGATACACATCTATTAACTGGTGCAGGAATTCGCAACCATCCACAGTAACACAAGCAAAATCACTGGTTGTGAACCCCCTCACAATCTGTGGCTGCGGGGCCCATCATTGACTTTCTCATCCCATGGCGCTGAGCCAAAGTGGTCAACTCCCGATGACGAAATCCACATGGTTGATGATTCAATGCCATTTTTTGCCGAAATCAGGTGGTTTTTCTGGTGAAAAATCCCACATTTTTGCTGTTGATGGGTGAAATCTACAGGTTTCTGGCCCAGGCGCGGGAAGACATCAGCAACTCGCCCGCCTTCAATGGCAAGGCTTCAGCCCGCGAGAGGCGTGAGACCATGCAGCTGTCGTCGGCGATGGCCACTTCCGTTTCAACCTGGCCGGAGAGCCGGGGATCATGGGGATGCAATGGTTGGATCAAATACCCAGTGAACTAAGGGTTTGCTATGGAAATTGGCCCACTTATAGTAGATTTACCTATCAAACATGATGGTTTTCCATTGCTATTTTAGTTTACTAGAGGGTAATCAATGGATTGGTAAGCTTTGTTGTTATTTTGTTTAAAAACAACCCTGGCTTTACCCTCTCAAATATAGGGCTCCTGCAAATTTTCCTCAAACCAGTACTGGGGATCGGGATTCACATGAGGATATTCTTATTTTTCCCAATGGGAAGCCCACCATTTATATAAGGGGAATCCTTTGAAAATATGGTTTACTTTTAGAAGCCTAGAATTGGTTTAGGCGAAACTTTGCAGGAAGTACCTACATTTTATGGGACATAACTCATGGTTTCCAGATTTTCTCTTCATCAGGCCAAAGATCATGAGGTTGTGCTTAATCTTTAGGAAGCCTCAGGAAACCTATTATATATACCAGCCATGCTTCAATGTTTCGTAATGTTTCGTAATGTTTCGTCATGCTTCGCCTAAAGTCTCCGATCATCCGCATCCCGCAAACTATATACAGTAATGACCACTCACACTCGGGAATCATTCCACTTCCATCTGGGGACACAAGCAATAAACCTTAAGATGTCAGCCCATTTATATGAGTTTATATAAGCGACACGCATATCCGCATATCGGTAGAACCAATCAACACATGTATCGTCGTATAGTCAAATTGATGGCCAAATCAACTTGAGGCCTAGGGGTAAGGGACGAAAGCTAGCTTGGCAGGGAGCTTGGCATGAAACAGGACATGTCGAGCTTGTCCCGGGGAGGGGAGTGAGCCATGGCCAAACTGCTTGTAAACCAACCAGCCACGGGGGGCGAGCTCGACCCCGCCTCGCTGTTCTGCAGCTGCTGCAGCCAGCGTTTCAGCTCCGCAGCCAAGGCTTCAGAAGTGGAGTTGGAGGTATCGTCCAGGTCCAAACACCTGCTGCAGCTGTGGGGAACCAACTCTCCAGGGCTGAGACCCCAAAACAAGAAATTGGGACCTCCAAAACACTTTCCGTCGCTAAACCCCCACCGAAGTAGGGGTAATCTACTTTTCTATCTTTTTGGGTCACTAGTTCCAACACGGGTGCGTGTGAAAATGGATTATCTACTCCCAAATTGCAATTTTAATATGGAAGATGAGGTTTGAAAGCATCAATTTTTGGAGCTTTCCCAATCCAGACAAAAAACAGATCACATTGCTGATTATATCATAGTCATATATTCCCATTGTATATATCATGTTATATCACGTTATATTTTCATTCTATGGGATGGCGGCCCATTGATGGCGATTTTCAGACAAAGCCACCAGGTTTCCATCATCCCAGTCATCCCAAAGGTTCCGACCTGAGAGACACATTGCGCTCTTCCATGCGGAAGGTGCGTGCCAGGCCCCACAAGCCGCCGTGGACGTAGCTGCGTGTGACCTTGTCCTGGCGACGCGGTACCACTGGTGCCAGAGTAATTTCAATGGCACCATGGAGATTGATGGTTTCGGTGCAAAAATGAATGATTCATGAGGTGTTTCGTCATTTTCCTTCATGATTTAAGCAATTGGAATTTCAGATATGACATCCACTGGATCGATCTAAATGTGTCAAGTTCATGATTTGTGCCACCAGGTGGAATACGTGGGTCTGGAAAAATGATGGGTCTTGTACCATCAAATTTGTTGGGGGTTGCAGATTTGCCCCCTAAAACAACATTCTGGAAATGGCGGATGATGGGTCGTGAATATGGGTATGGATTACAGGATCGAAAAGACGGGGTACCCCCAAAAATGGATGGATTTCCTGAAAAGATAGAACAGTTATTCAAGTTCGTACTGTCTTGAGACATGTTGAGGGTGATTTCCTGTTTAATCTTTTTGGGGATCAATGCAAAATCAAACGGCCCAAATCTGAATGTCAAGGTGAATTCTTCAGAGCCCTACAGGGTTAACATTGAGACTCTCGGCCACACTTCCACAGAAAGAATCGTGGATCTAGTTCTCCACGAAGTAGAATCTGATAGTCGAACGAATTGTTGCATCGATCAACAGAGGCCTCTATTGTCAGGGATTTTCTCCAAGCATCTTTTTCTTCGAGCCATCCGTGGTAGAAAGTCTTACAGAACAAAGCTTAAGTTCATAGTTACTGCAACACAACCTCACACATCCATGGTTGCAACACAGGGAAGCAACCAAGGCGGGTGAACCATCGCTCCTGGGTTCCTTTTGTCACCCACCAAATGGGTGGCACAGCAAGTCGCTGCGAAGACATCTGCATGGCCACTTGTGCGGTCAGCAACGCCGATTGTAAGACCTCATGGATCGTGCCACAGGAGTCACATGCGGGGTAGAAAAATGTAGAAAAGCTTTCGGTCCAATCCAACCCCGCCTGACAGCTCATTGGAAAGTTGCTTGATTGCCAATCCTTGACTGCAAATTTCTTTGGTGATATCAGCTTCTGGGTTTTCCCAACATCACCAAAGCAAGTTCTACCACTGATCCCCTTCAATGACCCCGGCCTCCATCTCGGGACAGTCTTCCGAGAGGGCGGCCACGTAGATGATGGCGCCATGTGGATCTTTCATCGTGGAAGTCAATGCCTCCTATGGCGAAAACACGCACAACTGCCATGCTGGCATGATCACGATGTGGGAGTGAAACTTGGCTACGGCAAGGGTAGACAGGTGTGGCTCAGAAATTGCCTACGGTCGCCTATGGTCATGACCAGACATCATCCCAAATAATATACAAACAGTTTGTAAGTTTACGGGATGGTTTCTCATTGGTTTACCTCAGTTCATGATTGTACCATTCTCCCACCAATCCACCATTTTTTCTGCTTAACTCCGCATTTAAGCACTTAATCCCCAAGCTTTATGAAGTCCTTGGTTCCGTCCACAAAGGTGGCATCAGGGAACTCCGCTTGCAAGGCGTCACTCAGGGCACCCGCAGCAACAAACAGTGGAGCCTGGGACGAAAACGACCACCATGCGATGGAAGGGGTTCAAACTCTGGAGACACCCAAGATGAAACACCAAACTTTGCTATGTTAATGATGGCTTATGACATATTATTATAGGTTGTCATGGCTTATGAAACACCAAGCACGGGAAAACTTGGATAAAACTTGCATGGAGCTGGTTATTTTTGGATGTTCATTCCCAAATGCAGCCAAATATTGAGACAAAAACATCGAAACACTTTTGGATATGCCGATATACCATGATATACCCTCTGGTAAACTAACATAGCTATTGAAAATGGCCATTTATAGTGAGTTTTCCCATTAAAAATGGTGATTTTCCATAGTTATGTTAGTTTACCAGAGGGTACAACGATCTTTGTGCATGTGGACTGATCCGATAGCGGCTCCTGCATTTCAGGAAACATGGCTTCGGGTAACCCTGGTATACCAGCCGTCATCTACCAGCCGAATTCTGGTTATCATCAACCAACCAGGTCCATGGTGATACCCGACTCCCGACTACTCCATGCAGGCGAGAGCTACCAAGTTCATTTTGAAAGCAGCCCAAAGAAAGCTAAATATAACATAATATAACAATATACATCAGTGCAATTACCATATTTACATGGAGCATGTGGAAATTCTATGAATATCTCAAATACTTCCTGATTGCCACCCTGCTGTTTGCCACCATTCTCACTGAATCAACCCGCACTCTTGTCGGTTAACTCACATCTCCTTTTCTGTTGGATGACAGGATGAAGCTCAATGTTTGTTGATTAGATTCCATTAGACAGTTGGAGGTTTCCTAAAATGGGGGTATCCCCAAATCATCCATTTTAAATCATTTTAATGGGATTGTCCGCTATACCATTTAAACCATCCATTTGGGGGTACCCCCATTTATGAAAACCCCAAGTTTTGGTCCCAGAACAAGATCCAAAACGGAAATGGGGACAAGCCTTGGGCACGGCTGCTGACTTCGAAGGCTTCTCCATGGGGACCCACGCAACTTCCAGCAAGTCCTACCGCTGGAAGGCATGGGGACGTTTGAATGGAGTTTACCCTCTGGTAATGACTAACATAGCTATTGAAAATACCCCATTTATAGTTGATTTACCTATTCAAAATGGTGGATCTTTCTATAGTGATGTTAGTTTACCAGAGGGTAACATCCTAAACTAATGAACATGGGAATGTTCACTAGGAGAAAAATGGGAATAAACATGAACAAACTCTGGTAAACTCTGGTGGTTGAGACACTTGGGTCAGCAACGCAGATCCACAATCGGTTCTAGGCTTTACTTTGCAAAATGTAAAGCGTGCCCTTTGCAGCGAATTTCCTAACAACATGAGCTGGAAATGGTGTCTTCTTCACTCATGAGCCACTGGCTGGATCTGTCGCTTCCGCTGGCGAAAACTGTTGGGGTGTTGGGGTGCCCCAATTTTAAGCGAAACCCCGTTGGTTGTTCATTCGGTACATCATCAGTTGATGGGATTTTACCATCAAAAATTGGGGTTTATACTGGTGATAATTGAGATTAACGAAATCACCATGTCCAGTTACAGTTAATATCAGTTAGTTACAATCAATGACGGAAAGCACATGATCTCTTTATTTCTCATTGCGATTCACTTTGGATCTCTCAGTTTATGAAATCTAAAGCAAGTCATCAACGGCTAATCAGCTGGTCCTCGTCTGCATCACCAGCGCTTGCTGCAAGCATCTTGGCCTTGGAAGGTATAGAATTGGTGAAATATTTTCCCAATGGGGAATGCATCATTTACCCTCTGGTAAACTAACATAACTATGGAAAATCACCATTTTTAATAGGTAAAAAAACTAATTATTTCTATCGCCATTTTCAATAGCTAGTTTAATTTAGTTTACCAGAGGGTAAGGGGAACATGGTTTCATGTTGGTCATTCATATCCCTGCGTTGGTGTAAGGGAATATTTGCGATTGACAATTGAAACCATGATAAATTTGAAGGTAAACCGCCTTGGCGGGTTTCCGGTTTGGATTTTCCAAAAGAAACCAATCCATTGAATCAATCTGCTTCGGAATGTGCTGAGGAATCATTATTCCACGTACCGTATGCAAGAATAAAAGATGACAAAACAAAATATATATGTCATCGGACAACCAGCATTTCGCGGCTCTTTTGTTCCATTTTTTTCAGAATGGCTGTCCAGCCACGAGGTTGGGGGAAACCACAACAAGTAAGCGCCTACTCCTTGAAAGCATCGAGTGTAGTTTGTTATGGTTTGCTAAACGACACACGTGTTTGTCTGAAAATAGAGTCAACATATGAAAATTATACAAAATTGTCATGTTTTCCCTTAAATGTTCCATTTGGGGGTATACCGGTATACCCCATTGTTGAAACACAAGGGGAATGCGCGGTCAGCGCCACACGTGT
This sequence comes from Cladocopium goreaui, assembly GCA_947184155.2. Taxonomy (NCBI): domain Eukaryota; class Dinophyceae; order Suessiales; family Symbiodiniaceae; genus Cladocopium; species Cladocopium goreaui. The sequence goes on from CAMXCT020001082.1 coordinate 97,712, forward strand.
TTTCTCTCTACCTCGATGCGTCAGCCGATGTCTGTTTAGACATGGCTCAAGGGCCCTCGGACCACAATGGATTACGGAATGAATTGGATGGAGCATGTCCTTGGTAATGCAATAAGCTGCAATACATCTGGCTGCAAGCTGGATTTAAACACGCCCTCCATGCGAACTTCCAACATTGAATCCTTTTTCTTTCAAATTTCTCAGCCTTTCAATGTCCTGGTGAATGCCACCTGAGACGATTGGGATGGGCTCGCCGCACGCCAACCAGAAGCTTCTAAAAACAAAGCAAGGTCGACTGCACGGGTGATCTTTCCCTTGACCTGGCCAGTACCCTTCGATCCATAGGTGTTCACAATCCACCCAAGGTAGCGCTCGATCTCGGAATCGTGCTTGGCATACTTGATGAGGCCAACGTAGTTCAACTCCAAGGCTTTCACCTTGTCCATGATACAAATGGTATGACCCCATTGCTCAAACGTCATGCCCTCCTCAGGAATCTTGATCTTGTAATTGACATAGGACACCTCATTGGATGGAGGAAAATCGCCATAACCTGGCATAGGCACTGGGTACCCCGAGCTGATCTTGTAGTGCATCGGCGGAGACTCTGCATTTGAAGCGGCCAGTTCCTCCCACACTGATTCCGTCAAGGAATGCGGGGACTCAGGGTCAAGGCGACGCTTTGCGGCATCTGTCATTGACTCACCTGACACAGTCTGCAGCTGGGCTGACTGAGTGGCATGGATCTCCTTCGCACAATTGGCCAAACCAGTGAACATCTGCACATCGTTCATGAGGCTCACGGCTCCCACCTGGAAACGCTTCGGAATCACAGAGGCACGATAAGTCTGAATCACTGCTTGGGCTTGGCCATGGCATACTGCACGGTACAGCAAACCGGTGGTCATGCGAACTTCGCTATCGGTCAATGGCTGGTCATCCACTGACTTCTGGCGCATATTGCGAGCACCTTGCTGCGACGAGGCCATGGAGGCTGATCTCAAAACTCTTTCACCCTTGGAAAAACCTGCTGCGCATCTAACAGCTTGAGATTGCAAAACGGGCACAGTCAAACACATGCCGGCAACTCCATGCTTCGAAGAGTTGGTCTATGCAAGGCTCGGACAGGCACATCTATTTATTGATTAAATCACCTTATTTACCCCAGTTTATCCCACTTATCTATACATATTTATTTATGACTTAGATGGCACGGCGGACAGCTTTGCTGGGCGTGACATGTTCATGGGATGCAACTGAACGGCAAACTGCTAAACACTGCACAAAAGTGGTGATTTCAGGAAAAACTGCATGTTGTTTGGCCCCACATTTAGGCATCTTCCTGTGGCGACTGTGCATTCTGTTCTGACTGTTTCTGTTTCTTCCCCGACTGGGAACAGATCGTTATTTCATAAGTTCCATTTTCCAAGATCTCAAACAATGGAGCGGTGTCTCCTTTGAGTTTGGTCAAACAGTCAGCGCTCATTCTCAGATTATTTACCCAGAACACCAAGATATTTTGTTTTTGGGTGGTCTCCTTGGCAATCGAGTAATCTATCTGCAATCTACGTTCTTGGCTGATGGCTTGGCTGCAGCAACTTCTAGTCACAGCATCAAAGAAACCCTTGCTATCTAAAACAAGTGCAGCAGGATGGATAGGAATTTTGTTACGGAATTCTTTGGGGGAGGTGCCAAACAAGGTTTCATCCCACAAGGCCTGGAATGCCTCGATTCCATCTAAACCATTTTGCCCTGCCAAAGTCTCAGCTGCCACCGAAGATCTCACGACACGGCGGAGTTTCTTGCTCTGCCAATCTATCAACCAGCAGACCGCTCTCTTGCGCTCCAGCATTTGGGGAACAGTGAGGCAAAGTAAATAGCCTCCCTGGCTTTCGCCGTTGGCACGTGTACCCCAACCTGCATCTGAAATGCAAAGGATCCGTATGTTTTCAAGTTCTATACCTGGTGGAAAGTGAAGGCACACTTTGCGCTGCTTCATTTCACGAACAGCTTTGTTGAACAACTGGATGTGACTCACGTTTCCCTTATCTTGGATTCCTTGCAAAAAGGATGCTAAGAACGCTTGATCAGGTCTGGTTGCATTTGCTACCCATGCCAGCTGACCGGCACATGTCCTCATCAGAGTTGGGTCTTTGATAGGAGTGGAGGCATTACCCATGGTTTTTGTGGGAATCTGTTCCAAGGCATCTATGTATGCTTCTTGTCCTACCTCGATAGCAAATGTCTTTGGATTTTGTCTTATTTCAATCCCTGTATACCGTATGGTATGAGTCCTATAGTCCTCAAACGGAAGCTTCTTTTTCAAACGATCAAGAACTTCATCCATTTCTTTGGTACCCGCCCCAATCAAATCATCAACATGAATACCACAAAGTCCCACCAATTTCCCATTTTTCCTTAAGGTGTAAAGACAAGGGTCCAATTTTGACGCATGGAGTCCTACCTCACTTAATTCCCGGGTCAGTCTAAGGTACCAGGCACGGGGAGCTTCGGCTAAGCCGTAAGCGGCCTTCTCCAATCTGAACAGGTCATCATTTGAGAGGTTCATCCAAGTTTTGATTTCCGAAGGGGGTCTGAAATAGATATTACGTTGTGAAGGATCACCAGACAAAAAGGCTGTTTTTATGTCTGCGCCCCATATGCGCCATTTGCGGCTGGCACAGATGGACAAGATCATGTGCTTGGTTTCTTTTCGAAGGGTCGGGCTATCAGTTTGGATACGGCCCAATTCGGGATCCTGCCATCCTACAAGCACAAGGCGTGCCTTCGGGGTCTTGTTTCGATCATCTGGGTCACTACTCTTTTTCCAAGTAAGTACCCAACGTGCTCGAATGATCCTATCAGTGGAAACACCTTTGCTTTTGCACAGGGATGTGACACGGTTTTCAATCCATGAATTCCATTCTTTTTGCATAGCACCTTCAAACAATTTCTTTTCATGAGGACTCAGGTTTCGGAAAGACACTTCTACTTTACGCTGCTTAGCTTTGGGGGTTACTTCAAAACATTCATCTAAAACTTCCCAAAGACACAAGGGGTCGGATGTTATGTCAGTTGCTAAAACATCCATGGAGACCTCAAAGACTTGCTCGGCTCGCTGTGTTTTCCGATCTGCACTTGGTGCTGACGGCTGCGCAGTGACTTGCAATTCGTCACCATCATCAGGAACCTGAGTGTTCACTGCTCTTTCATTGGCTTCTGCATGTTGCTCAATCATGGGAACATCAGTGGGTTCGGCACTATCGGCTGGCACAGTGCCTGCTGCTTCGGGCAAAAGATTGGAATCATCTGGATTTATTTGCGGTTGGTCTATTTGGGGTTCATCAGCTACTGGTTCACGTAGTGGGGATTCAGGTTCATATTCATGTTCATCAACATCACTATTGATGGCAACCCTCCTACGTTTTTCTTCAGGCTCATCAATTGGTTCTGACATGAGATCATCATCAGGAGCTAAGTGAACCGTTTCAGGTCTTGGACCCTCCTGGAGAGCACCTGCAGGTGGCATGCCGGCTGCACGCTGTTCCCAATACTCTGGTGAGCGATAGAACCTACGTCTTACTTTCCTAGGACCGCCCTCTGAGTGTGGATCAGGGGCATCTGGTTCTACATCCATGTCTTCTTTGAGCTCAAAATCATCATCTTGAGGGATACTGGGAACAAGGTCGATAAACTGACCTGCATTGTGGCGCAAGTGACTTTCGGCTTGCTCCATCTCAGGCGACAACTTGCCAACTGCCAGGGATTTGGAAAGCTTTCTGAAAACGGTTTCGTCTTCAGGCATTGGTCTAAGACCTTCAGGAGCACAGCGGTATAAGAACCCATTGTAAGACACCCAAATCAAACGAGGAATCACACTGTCGCGAGAACTTTCAGTTCCTATGATTCGGCCAGGACCCAACCATGCACCTTGCCTCGTGACCAACATGCCTCTGGCTGTTCCTTTTCCTTGCCTACGAAACATGTACACCAACTGACCTTGAACAAAAGGACCTCTCATGGGCCTATTGCGGCCTGCAACTGCACGGCGCCATGTATCTTTAGCATGTTCATCAAGGAATGCCTTGGCTGCTTGGTCTCTCAAACGGACCTTGGCTGCAAAGGTTGGATCATCTAAGATCTGGGATTGAGTTGCTGGGTTCAGCTGCTCTTCAACGTCTGCCAAAGATCCGGCATGACGTGGCTCACGGCCTAAGAACCATTGGACTGGCGAAAAGCCATGCTTTCGCAACTGCTCGTTCCGGATTCCGGCACAAGTTTCAATGACTTCTTCAGGGGATGCATCAACACCTGAACGCCAAACATGTTGTGCCATGGATCTCAAAACTCTGTTTGCTACCTCAACCTTGCCTAATTGCCAGTGTGCTTCGGCTGCAGCATGAAGAAGTTGGATATTATGCCTAACCATATATCGTTGGAAGTCATGGGAAATAGTCCTATGATCGGGATCCATATAGACAGTTTTGGGAACTCCGAAAGGCCTACTCCAAACCTGATGAAAGGCTTTTGACAGTCCATGCGGTCCAGGCTGTACAACTATCTGCTGGCAAAAATCGGTGGCCAAGTCCACACAGGTCAGCACGTTACAAATCACAGTACGGTTCTGACCACGTTGATCTTCTCGAGTGAGTTCAACTTGAACATAGTCTACACCAACGACTTCGTTGGGGCTTTCTGTGTGGGCTATCGTGGCTTTACGACGGCTGGGCGGAGGTTTCAGTTCATCACAAACTGAACATCGAAATTCTTTGATAGCACGCCGGATTGCTTGGGAAGACTGACAACGCAATGCAAGCCTGGTCATGAGTTCTGGGGATGAATGACCGGTATTAACATGAACCTTATGGACAAGTGCTCGGGCACGTTTCATTTCTAAGTCATCACCTGGAACAGCAACAGCGCCCTCTGAATCTTGGCCAACTTGTTCTTGTGGTTGATCAAGTTCTTCCAGTTCATCATGTTCTTCGGCAAGAATGTCTTCTATATGCTTATGCTTGGAAACTGGAGCTTGCTGGGACATGAGACCTACCATGATGCGACACAACTTTTTGGGGTAAGTTTCAGCCCAACTAGTCAAGTTATATCCCTTGAACTTACCTTCCAGGTGTGCATGTTCATGCCTGCCGTCACAACGAAATTTCAAAAGTCCAGATGCCAGGTCTGACATCGAAGTTACAATTCGTGTCGGCTTGAGGACAGGCTGGTCAGTCTTTGGTGATCGCAAGCCTAAGGCACATTGGTCTATTCTGACCTCCAAGGCATTCTCCAGTGACAACTCGGCCCACGCCAGAGAAGACAAAGGATTTTCTGCATGAGCTTGGCCGCCCAAAAGGCATTGCAAATGCCAGGCTTCGGACACATTGTGCAGGTATCTTCTGGCGATATTCTGCTGTTCGACAATCATTTGTCTAGTGCTTTCTTCTTTGGCCATATTGAGATGTGTCCATTGGCCCCAGTATTTGCACGGGAAACTGAACCAGAGGTGGTCTGGTCTGCACCAAGCGATCAGCAAAAGCAAACAACGGCGATCATGCAATTTGGTAAAGTCCTGACCGTAGTCAAGACCCAGGCGAATGGCTTGGGATCCGGTGGTTTTCTCAAACATGTCCGACAGTGGAGCTTGACCTGTGAACACTTCGACAAGTCCTACTTTCTTATCCAACTTATATGCTTGGGACCCCAACCATTTCCTCAGCTCAGATTTCACTTGATTTGGCTGTGAGGCCATGCGTGACAGGACCATGCGGCTGCTGGCTTTTCTCATTGACTGGATGCTACGCATTAGCATTTCTTGGGATTTCTTAGGAACTTCTTGCTTGGGATCCAGATCTACCCAATCCATATTTTCATTATATAGTTCTTCAACATCAAGACCATGACATTCAGGCTGGATGGGACTGGAATCACAAGTGCTACAGCAGTAACATGATGGCTCTGTCGGTTCTTGGCATGCATTTGAAACATCGGAACTGGGCTCAGGCAATCGAAAGGCAAAGATGGCTGTGTTCATTGCAGTCACAGGTCGGCGATCTATAGATGCCGTCCGGTTCCTCCAGGGCGAGATGGCAAACTTTCCACATAATTCCAGGGATGCTACAGAACACTGAAATTCCTGTTTGTCAGCACCAGGGGGAACACGTTCCTTTTTGGGTCGATAGGCAACGGCTGCATGAACAATTGGCTCTTTACTTACCCCAAAGATTATTTCTAAGGCTTTACTATGGGTCTTAAGGTCTATTACCCCATTTTTGGTATTCTTCACAACTGTTTGGAAAGCCCGCTTTTGATCTAAGGGAGTTATTTTAACTGGCTGAGACCTAGTTCTGGACGGCTTGTCCTTGCATGGCAAATTGCATGGAACCTCAGCTTCATCGGCCGAATGGTTGGCCGGAGGCGGATCATCTTGATTGGGCTCATTGGTATCTTCACATTGGGCTATCTCAAGTTCACCATCAATGGCACACAAGGGCAGCAGGAAATGGCCGTGGGAGGCCTGTCGCAATGGCACCTGGTCCATGCCATGCTTCTTGCTGGTGATGGTGCGATGGTGAAGGTCAAGTACAGCTTCCATACCTTCAAGGACGCGGCGTGAAAGTAAGAAGGGGGTCATGCCAGGGACCACATAGGTTGTAATATTACCTTGCAACTTCCCAAGACAAACTGTCCATCGAAGACCCTTGGTGGTCTGCTCGGACTTGCCATTGAAACCCTTCAATTCTACAGCTGGCAGAGCTACTTCTTGAGGAGCAGGATAACCATGTTGTTGTAGAAATGTCGATAGGGTGGCCGCAGTTTGTTCACCAATAACCGAAGTTGTACAACCAGTGTCAACAATTGCAAAACCTTGTGGAATCGATGCCAAATAAATATCCAGTTCGTCGAGTTGTGAATCCACTGAAATTGCATGACATTCTTCAACCATGTAGCTGAAATTTTCAATAAACTCAGACTGGGTCAAATTGGCTTCCTCCTTACGAGGTGGTTTCGATCCCCTCCCATCTCCTTTCTTCTTGTTGGAGTCCTTGCGGTCATACTTGAAAGGCTTGACCGTCGGCTGCTGGCTCCCACTGGCTGAAACGTTGTCAGGAGGCATGGCAACGACAGGGTAGTATGAGGAAGGACCAGCTCTAGCCTTCTTGATTTCTTTGACCTTACGTTTGGAATCTTTGTATGATCGAAAACTCTTCTTGAAATCCTTCTTGGCCTTTTTCTGAATATCATAGATTTCGGCCAACTCATCATCACTTGATTGTTGTTCATGCTCACCTGCTAAAACCTCATTGTCATCGCTACCAGATTCAGTCAGGGGAGCTTCTAAGGAAGAGCTATCATCATTGGGATCATCTTGAACTGCATAAACTTGTTTTTGGGGACGCAATTGCAACTTTTGGGGCTTTTTGTCATCATACCGATTATCCTCCAAATCAGATGCTCGAAGGATCCTCTCCACGTCCAGGAAACGAGAGCTTTCACCTGTTGAGCGGATAACCAAAGTTCTCTGCTCACGATTCAGTCCAAACTTTCGCATGAAAAGGTGGCCCAAAACTGACTGTGGAAAAATCGGCTTCGGCTTTCGGTGTGATGGCTCCAAAGTGCCTAACATGCGTTGCATCTCCAGCTGAGCACGGCTAGTGTCACCGGCATGAGTTCCAGTTGACTTCTTGGATGACTTGTGTGAACCTCCTTCTGAACCAGCTTTCGATCGGGCTGAAAACTCAGTTCTACCAGGGGTGGTCTGTCTCTCAGGTCCGGCTGGACTAGGCTCTGGAGCAGCTTTGGGAGTTGCGGCACCAGATGCAGCAGCATGGGATGTTCTTGCAGTCTCTTTCTGTTCTTTCTCAACACCCTCATCTGTATCATCGGTTTGACCAGCAGCGCCTTCGGACGGCGGTGGGTCTGCAGCAGAATCAGATTCTTCCAGTGAGCTATCAACAGGCGACGCAGGCTTGAGCCTACCTCCATCACCCTTGCGGCGACGTTTCGTCCTGGCAGCTTCACGTTCCTGTTGAATCAAATTCTCCAACCTAGACAAGGCTGTTTTGAACCTTGCAGCAAAAGCAGTAGTTCCCTCACCATGACGTTTCTTCAGATGAAAAAGGAATTCATCAATGGCCTCGTGCAACTCAACCTCAGGCAAATGTTTGTAATGTTTATCCAAACACTCCAAAACTGTAAGCCATCCACGTTTTGATCGCACATCAGCTATTGATAAGTGCTCTGTGCACCTCCAAGCTTCACCAGAAAGTCGGGCCAATAGTTTGGGCCCTGCTAAGTGCTGATTCTTATCCTCCAGGGCAGCTACCGACAGAATGACTTTGCGCCTGAACTCTCGGTACTGACCTGGCCTTCCATCAAACTGTAGATCTCGAAATGGATCTCTGCTGTCCATCTCGAAGGCCCAAAGTTTGCACTGAACGGGACTGTTCGATTGTTGTTGCACCAAAGGATGGTGCCACCAAACCCAGAGTGCAGTGAAGCACTTCCTGCGGTTTCACAGCGCGGAGGCCAAGGAGCTTACAGCTCCGCTACCATGTTGAAACACAAGGGGAATGCGCGGTCAGCGCCACACGTGTTTTCTCTCTACCTCGATGCGTCAGCCGATGTCTGTTTAGACATGGCTCAAGGGCCCTCGGACCACAATGGATTACGGAATGAATTGGATGGAGCATGTCCTTGGTAATGCAATAAGCTGCAATACATCTGGCTGCAAGCTGGATTTAAACACCGGTATATCCCATCATTGAACAAATCCACATGAGTGGATTTCATTGACAACCCCATCTCAAACCATCCTGACAAGTTGCAATGTGTTCAGGTCGGACTTCCCGCAAGCGCATGCGGTCCTTAAGATCAGCAGAACAGTGAAAGAAAACAAGCATCTCTCTTGATGGTCAACCACAGCTGCCTTTTGGGACAATACTTTGATCCAAGAACTAATAATGCAGTAAAGACAATAATTATATATAATTATATATATGTGGCTAATCTCAAACATCCTTTATTCTTTTTAAACATAGCAACTATTTGTTCCTCCACTTTGAACATGACAAAAAACATGGCCCATTGTCCTACCTAATAGCTTGTTTAACCTTGAAATATGGTTTGGTCTGAGAATAGGCTACCCCAAAATTCATGGTTTATGAGAATTGCCCCTATGAAATTAAATGGCCATAACTGAAGGATATAAGGATATGATATACCCCATTTTTCCAAAACACCCATAGGATAGCTCCACATCAATCTTAACGATCCCAGAGGCCATGGTCATCACCACAGTCAAGTCATCTCTTGCCAGCTGTACGTTGGTTTCCTTGGTGCGGCCGAGGCAACGGATGGGGTCAACGTGTTTTCCGGCTGGTGGTTTCAACCCATTGGTTACATAGTTTCTTGGGATACCCTTCTCAAAAAAGAAGCAAACAAAAAGAATCATCAGTTCCGGTTGTTTCAACATATTTCAACACTGCTGATCAAATTGGATGGTGTGATGTTTAAATGTTTTTTAAAGTCTTGACAAACTAACACAGTATCTTGGAAGCAGCAACCATCATACAAAATGAATCAAAATGACTACAAGGACCCATGCAAAAAGAGGAGTCGGTGTGGTTGAACACGTTTCCCGTTGGGTCATACCGTGTGAAACCCACCGCCATACCCACCATGCCATATGGTATGTGAATCACAACAGCTCTCCCTGTGGTGGGGATTGGTTGGCAATCTTCTGAAATTCAGATTTTTTCCTGTCTACGGTAAGTGTCAGATTCACTGCCAAGTAATGCTCCAAAAGTCACACACAGAAAATTGGTTTCAATTCGCTGGCACACCACCGTGACTAAGCCCTGGACCATTTGCTTTTCACCATTGTCAAGAAGAACGTGGTGCACCCACACCTGCCGATGAAAATCGTCGGGCGGCCCGCAGTGAGTCCAGTTTTGGTAATCCAACTTTGGTCAAAAACCAACCCATTTCTGGTCAAATTTGTGCTGGTTTCCTGGTGGGTTTCTCTAACATTAGTTGGTTCCCCTCCCGAATACCCACCACCCCACTGATCCAGAAATAAAACCCAAAAAACGCCGAGGTTTCCATGGTGCGAAAAAAAGGTCCCGGGCCCAAGGTGCTGAAAATTCCAAAATGCAGAGGCAAAAGCAGTCTGGGTTGGCCAACATTGAGGCTGATCATGCCACAAACAGTCATGGCTATGACGGTTTCCCTTCCCTGCATCACCAATCTTTCTGTCGTTTTCCCTCCCATCGGGTACTAGCCAAATGTTGGCATGGCACCTCACAAAACGTTATGCCCTCTGCTGAACAAACATATGGTGTGGTGCTCCTGGATATTCATTTGTTACCACCGATATTTGTTGTGATCAGTATCCAAACTCTTGATGTTGGTGGCCCGTGCTTGCATGATTCTGGATGATATTCTATCCTGCCCCCATGTTTACCAATGTTTGATGGTCACTCCGATGGCTAAAACATGTTAAAACCCCAAAAAATGATGGTTAAAACCCCAGATTTTTGCTGAGGAAATCTCTATATATACCCAGAAAAAATTGCACCCGGATCCCCAATCCTTAGGCCTTGGGTGAGAAGCCTTGCCCCAAGATCTGCACACGATCGATGGACAGGGGAATTCTCAAGCTGGGCAAGGCCTGGCCGGATGAGGAGAACTGAAGACACCTGCTTCACGAGGATCTGATGATAGTTGATGTGTTTTTTCTGATGATTTTGGATGTTTTTTTTTTTTTCTGGCAATTCTTAGATTATAGCTTAAAATAGCTGAAGTTCAAAAGTTTCATGATGCTTCATGGAACATCAAGGTCTTTAAATGGACACTATGTCATAGAGGGGTTCTAGTACCAAGTTTGTTGATGCGTCTTAGGAATTTCAAAGGTTTCTTGAAGTTTCACTGTCCCGAAATCTAACAGGTGGAACCACAAATCCAATTCCTGGCCTTTCTCCACCTCCAGGCATCTGGATAATTCATACAGCTTGAGTCTTGTACAAGAATTCACTGTATAAGAATTTGAGGGGCTCGAATCCAAGGCGGGCTACATATTTTCAGCTATACCTAACACATTGGACTTTAAGAATTTGAGGGACCCTGGAATAGGATTGCCAAATTCTTAAATTACTGCTTAAACGTGAGGTTTGCAATCCCCCTTTGCAGTTCATTTTTCTGCGTGGAGTGACCCCTTATGGTCTTATGGGATGAAATCGGGCTCTGCAGAAAAACATTTTTTCAAGCTCCGAAAAATTGTTTTTGCGCAAATGCTTGGACTGCTTCCAATCCACACAAAATCGATATGTGGATAGACGTGGGGACCTGGAACATTGTTTACCCAGTTCGGTGAAAACTGAGGCTTTGTGGAAAAACAATTTTTCAAGCTCCGAAAAAATGTGTTTTTTTTCTTTTTTTCGCACATGCTTGGAATGCTTGGACTGCTTCAAATCTGCCAACTCCACCTCCTTACCTCGTTTAAGCTCGCTCCAGATTGTGCAGATGCATGCAATACATAACTAAGAATGTAAGAATTTGAGGGACCCTCGGCCTATTGTGGTGTAAATTTGCCTGCATTTAAAAATAAGAATGTGGGTACCCTGGGCCTCAAGGTTTGGGATTCTTAACCAGCGCTCGGGCTGTAGTATACGACCAGTACCACGACTAAGACCTTTTTTTGGAGAGGATTCACCCTAGTCACCATCCGTCGGCTAGGGAAGTCAACATAAATTCTAATTATGCAGAAGCCTGAGAACATTTCTGCCAGCTTTTTGGCAAACCAGCCGATCTGGAGATGATCTTCTTGTGTGCATCGTGGTACTTGGATGATCGATGTGCAAAGCCACTTAGTAAGCACTTCATAAACCACTCGGGTATATCCAAGTCAAAAATGAGATAATTAACATCAAAGATATGCAATCTCCCCAGAAACGGCTGGGTGAGTGATCCCACATTAGACTACGTACCAACCAAACTCCTGGAAAGTTCTAGCACCTCGAGGTTCTGGAATGCACAGCTCGCTTGGAAGGAGCCATCAATCACTGCTGGACCTCAATGCAGTGGCCTGAACTTGGCCCCAAGGTGGCAATTTTCTATTCCTGTCCCCTGTCTGAAAATAGGGCCCAGAATATCATGTTTGATCATTTTCCCCATGATGGCCATTGAATATCTGAAGTTATCTAAATGGCATCTCCCAAATCCCAAATATCCAAAATTGTCCCCACATATTCACGACTTTTTCCACAGTGATCTGAGACGATTTCAGCCACGGCACCGAAGACGAAGCCCGCATTGGTGCCATCTTCTTGCGCGGCCACCCAGGCAATGATTTCATCCTGGTGCCCCAGCATTGGGCTGGGTGGTTCATACTACGGATGGCAGCCCACGACCCGGTTTTAAAAATCAAAACGGATGGATGAACGTTCACATAATAGGATGATTAAACCGGGTATTCTTGATAAACCTGTTAACCTGTTGGTTAATTCTAACAATCATCTCTTAACATGGATTAACCAACAACAAGTTAAACATGATGGGATATGATGGGATAAATGATTTGAGTAAAAAAAAAAAGACATCCCATCCCCCCGATCATATGAAAAATGCCCTCCATAGACCCCCAGATGAACAGATCCAATGCTAAACAAGTTTTGGGGGGAAGTGGAAGGGATTATAAGTGGGCCGAGCCTAGTTAGACTGGCACCACTTATGGCCCCGGTACAGCATACAACCTACTTGTGATGCGTAGGAAGTGTGTCGCCTTCTGGGGTCCTATTGAGCAGTTCCCATCAACGGTATATCTAGGTACCCCGGAAAAATGGGTGGGACATTTGGCTATGAGTCAACACCCTGATACCGCGATGAACACCAAAAAAGGTGGTAAACGGATGTTCGTTCATTCCCCCCAAATGTAGTACCAGGTATAACCATCATGAAACCCCAATTAAACTCCCATTAAACCACCATTGTTGATGCCCCCCCAAATCCTCTGAGCGCTTGATGGTGCGCACTGTGCGGAAGCGTGGCTGCAATGGCAAGCCAATGTTGGCGAAAGGCACCTGGTCTGGTGTCCCCTCTAAAGTTGGTTCCACCAGTCAAACTGTAGAATACCCTGCTAGATATTTCCACAACATCTGCCATAGACCCTAATTCACCATAGTTAAATCATAGTTAGATTATTAGCTAACTACTTGGGGCACCACGTTATAGCTCATGAACGGGGTAGCAGCCTTCTACGATCTGGACAAGTCGATGCAAATGAATCCAAATCATCAGTTGCACACTCAAGATCACCAAGGTACTATCAGGTGCCTTCATTCATGGCAGTATCCCAGAAAACCCATAATCATCATGATTGCCCTGGCACCTCCAATTGGGATCATCATGGATCATCTTTTTCATCCCGGAGAATTGCATAAAAAGCTGAAACCACCAGGTAACAAATTTGACCAACCCAAAGAATTTCATGGACATCCGCTAAAAATTCCATCTATCATCCCTAAGGTATGAGTCAAACTTGTGGACGCTCCCACCCTTCACGGGGAGCGTCACGTTTTTTGGGGCCAGAACTGACCTGACAATCTGGGCTAATGATGGTCAATGGGGATGGTTAGTACATGTTAGTACTAAAGGTTTGACCACAATCAGTAGATTTTGGTGACCATTTTGGTGGCTTAAAATCGACCGGCTTTGGAGCCATGATCCACCATGATCCACCATGATCCACCATGATCCCTCTGCCAAGACACATACATCCTGGCATCTTCCACCTCCTCAGGACATCTTGCCTTGATTTCCTCCAAGGGCAAATGTTTCAGCTCGGCTGCCGTCGACGCTGTGGCCTGGCATAGATGTGAGGATCTTCCAATGGGGAAAGAGATCAAACAGACTTCATTAGCTATTAGTGAAATATTAGTGAGACATAGTGAGGCAATCTGTTTGATCTTCTTGATTAGCTAATCAGACAACCAACCGTTTTGTCACATCTCCAAAGACCATCAAAGACCCCCAGGTCAACGTCTGAGCTTCTGCCATTCTCACCGTTCTCACCGTTCTCAGCCTTGGGTCCAAGGAAGTTGATGCTGCCCTCAGCATGAGTGTTGATGATCTCTGAGGTGCCATGCTCGACCTCAGGCAGCTGACCTGCTCCGACCAGCTATGATTCTGGTCCCCCAAAAATGATCTTCCAACACACCGCAGAATAAGGAATATTGGCCCCAAACATGATCTTATTACTCCCCACTGGCTCCCCACTAAATGATTAGAATGAGGAATGTTGGCTTAAAATGGAGCATCGGATTTATCGTTCATCTCTTTTTCCACCAAGCCACACTGTTCATAGACCATCTGCCTGTGTTTTCCTGTCAGGGCTCAGAAACTCGAGCTGTGGAACGGAGCCAACATTCTGACCAACAGCTGGATTTTTTTGGGAGCCAACCAAGGCAGCAAATATTTTCATATAGGCGTCCGCCAAATCAAACTGTCACGACCTGACTGCTTGTCCTCCGTTTTACTTGACACTTGGATAGACGTGGCATATTTTGCCATTCACCAGCTTCACGGACCACAGCTTCAGCTGCTTCAGTGGTCCTGGATCTGCAGGTAGAGGTCAACTCCAGGATTCAGCTCTGGGTTGACCTGCCCCAAAGCATCCCAAAGCTTGGCTGCTTTGTTCCATGAACATCACTGGTTGGTGGTTTCCAAGAGTCCGGCATCCAAAATCATCCAAAATCAACATGAGAAGGCACAGTAACCACTAACATCCACTAACTGAATGACTTTTGTAGGTTCATCCCGTATTTTGTTTACCAGTTGATGTTTCAACCCTCCCCAAAAAACTGCTGGGTCGCAAGGTGGTGATGCCAATCACCTTATCGTCGTTGGATGGTCGCAAGACCAGCGGGTTCTGGAAACCTCGAAGAACTGAAGGTTAGCTGTGCCAATCCATGAGGCCATGGGGTCTAAAAATTGGAGGAGGCCTTGGCCTTCAAAATCAAATGGTCAAATGGGGGGTCGCTAAATTGGGCCATGTGCAATAAAAATTGGCTGATTGGCTGTAATGTGGCGGTCTCCTACAGTACTTTGTATGCACTCCTGCCATGTCTTAGCAATTTCTCAAGTAAAGCGCCAAATGACCAGGGGCCCATTTTACTAAACACCATCAAATTGGGTGAAGGATGGGAATGGGTTTGTTCGAAAATAGGATGATATCTTAGAACCCGTGGTGATTTAGCTGGCATCATTTTCCCAAAAATTGCAACTTCGAGATATACACCCCTGAAGAAACCCACATCATGTCCCACATCCTTTCCATGAAATTCTTGTACCCTCAACATTTTTAATGGGAAAATCAACTATTAAATTACCAGAGGGTAAATTCTGAGATTCCAATCTGTTTTGGCATCTTGAAAAGGTGCCAAAACTGAGCCAACTGGACCTCTTTTTTCACAGTGGCAACCCTCAACCCATCAATCAAAACCCAGTGGCTTACTACATGGTGATTACGATAAACCATGCCTATAATTTGGGTGTGTTGTTGGGTATCCATCGTTTCTAGATCATATCCACATCAACATATGGGTTTGTCGAAAATAGGGTACCTCCAAATCCCCTGGTGATTACATCATTTTCCCTACATATCAAACTGGCCAATATTGGGAGTGTGAAATATGCTAACATCACACTTCATTTTCAGGCACACCCATATTGTTGATGTTTTCATCTTTGGTCATCTCACATGATGATTATAAATTAATTATCCTAAATTATATAATCCATAGTTTATACTTAGTTTTTTTCATCTTTCCTCACTGGTTCACCGTCATTTTCTCATCTTTCTACCCCTTTTGTTTCACCCAGCTGCCAATGTTCTCCAGCGCAAACTTCTTGCCAGCCATGTCCAATCTGAAGGCCGAAGTCGCCTCGGTGGTGGCACCGCAACACCAACGCAAAACCACTGACCGGGATAATGCAACTGATCTTCTGGAAAGAAGAAAATGATACAAAATGACTAAGATCTTCTGTAAGTCGCGATGACCATCTCGATGTAGGTTGCACCTGGCCAAGGTGGGTTGCGGGATGCTGAGAAGGTCGGGGAAATTCCCATGCTGGACTCATGACCTTTGTGGACTCCAACCATGCCACTGCAAATCACTATACCTGCCGGTGTCATCAAACGTGGCCTGGGAAATCACCTGTTTCTAAATGGCATTAAACGGCAATAGAACTGGGAAGAGCATCGAACTAACCAAGGGATTTTCAATTACCGTGGTTGATTCCCAGACGGTAAATGAATTAGAATCATTTAGAATCCCCATTGTTGATTGTAAAATCGCATTGCATCCCATTAATCCAGAGGGTTTTTTGTGTCTCATAAAGCTGAATTCGCCATCCTCAGGAGGATCTGCCCTTGGCCGCCTGGCACCACGATCTCACCATAGATGATGTGATGGGACAACAGCTGCAAGACCTTGCCCTTGATGGGCGCGGCAAAGACCATGACACCAGCTTCACCTGGTGCTGTGGATGTGCGGCAAGAACTTAAGGACAGGAACAGGAAATGAACATTTTGTCCGCGGTGAAAGGACAAACCCATGTCTTGCAGAAAGCTAAAGAGGTGGAGCTACAGAATGCATATTTCAAAGGTGCTAACCCAAAGATCCGAAAAAACACGGGGAGGAAGGTTTCCATGAACTCACAATCTCCTCCATGTCGTGGGTGCCGTTTAAACCGAAAACATTCTAAAACATTCCAAGACCACCGCCAGCTACAATACCCATCTTTCCCAGAAAACTAATTTCGAAACCCGGGAATGAAGAACACCATTCTGGGACCTGAAACTACCCTCTGGATCCCTCTGGTAGTGGATTTACCCATTGAAAATGGTGATTTTCCATAATTATGTTAGTTTACCAGAGGGTACCAAAGCCTTTTCCATCCTTTTGCCCTCCCAAGCCCTCACCTCGTCGTGGCTGCACGGACAAAGGATGCTTGGTCTGGGACCATCCGAAACGCTGGCGGTTGAACACGATCTTCTCCTGTATCCGGGACAATTATAAGACACCAAGGTTGGCCTCCCCTAAAAAACGTCCGCAGAATAACTTTTGATATTCCACTGATCTTACAAACGCAGAGAAATATCTCCAGTCCAACATCTCTCCATGGTTGAATGGACTCCAAATATGTCTCTTTGTTTTGCAGGGACGTGGTTTCAACACCCAGAAAACCATAGAAAACCTCCCCACAGCAACTTGGATTTGCTCATCCTCCGTGGCCCAAAATGTCATGTCTCCCTCCTCCGCGGCCACTGTCGTTTCCGCCGGCTTTTCTGCAGCAATGCCCGCAACGTGGGTGTTGGTGCCGCCGAAGCCGAAAGAGGACAGGCCAAAGCTCTTCAGGGTCTCCTGTTTTGGGGGTCAAAGCCTTGAGAGTGGTGGATATACGCATATATATATACATAAGTGTGACATTGTACAGATATGTATGTAATTTGTATATTAGACTCATTTCTCATCATATTTATCTTCATAATATTACTATATATTATATAAATATATAATTACTATATAACTATATATATATATAGCTAGTAGATAGAGGTTACTCCAAGACGTCCACCCAATCCGTCCACACTGATGCTTGAACTCAAAAAAAATGCTACCCTTATGAAGATCTTACCACAGGCCACACACAGTACCATAGCAAAAGGCCATGGTTTACCATTGTTTAACCATTTTTCAAAAGCAAAAACCATGGCAACCATGGGTTGCCAAAATGCACCAGTTACCCTCCAGTACACCCTGGTGACTCAACAGTTTGCTACGCCAACATCTCGCCATGGAACTAATAGGTAAATCATCGAACTCAATGGACAGATGGTAAATATCCCATGAAATATAAGAATATATATCATCCATATATCCATATTATATCCATGTTGGAAATATCCATATATATATATATATCCCATGAAACATCCCCATTATATCCTCATTCTACCATGTTTGATACTTTAATCCTCATTTTGGATACAAAAAATACCCATGAACTCACCATAAAAAACTGCTTGGTGGTTGAGCCACCCCTCTGAAAGAATATGAAAGTCAGATTGGATCATCATCCCAACTATTGGTGAAAATAAAACATGTTCCAAACCACCAACCAGAAAATCATCAAACATCTCCCACGCTAATAAACCGCACATCCTGCGAGAGCTGAACCATGGACTCTGTTGGGAAGACCATGTCCACTCCCTTGGGCCGGGCCGGGAAAAACTTGGAAGTCACAGCTACCGAAAGTGGTGCTGAAGACTCTGGTAAGAGTGTAAAGACGCTTTTGGTATGTAAAAGTTAACATAATATTCATATATATATAAATATAAAATTCATACTATGTACTGATATTGATAAATGGCTTTCGTATAGATAATGATGTGGTTGCCACTATAGTCACTATTCGGTGTAGTGACATTGTAGACTTCACCGTCAGCTAATGAAGCAACAACAAACAAGTGATGCCAATTGCATCAGATTAGCAGAGGACCTCCATACCTCCAATGGCCCAAAAAACTGTGGTAGCTGTCAAAACCAACAAGCCGCAGTTAGAGGTGTTTCTTACCCTGCAGTAATTTAACATATGTCATATGTGTGAAAACACCCACTATTTGTAGAACTTTGTAGATCATTTTCCTCAGGAAAGATACATTTGTGGCAACTGAAATATGGGCGAGCATCTTCCACATCAATGTGCGGGTTCAACTTGGACAAGTGCAAATTCGGAGGCACTTGACGATGCTGCATTGCAGAGACCGCCTTGGTTGAACATGTCGAACCAAATGTATGGGGTGTCGGAAAATGGGGTGTGCCATGGTGTACCCAAAGAAATGGGGGTACCCTAGTTTCAGACAGACCCATATAGGTTCAAAGCCGTTGTGTAACAGAACATGAAGATCAGGAGACATTGACGTCCATTTAGCTGAATTGGACAAGCTGACCCTTCAGCCTCCTCTTGATTTGTTCTTTGGAAGTCTCTCTCCCACCCTGGCCATGTATCCCATCTTCCATGGCCATACGGGTGTGACTGAAAAGGGGATATCCAATGATACCCAAAAACTAGCAGTTTAAATGGAGAAAATGATGAGAAATCATGGATTTTGATTTTTCCTTTCTGTCAGTTCCTCATCATTTTCAAGCTAGGATCCAACAACCGCCGCCTTCACCACCAGTCACCAGCCAAGGTACCTTGAGCAGCCCCGCGATGCCCGCAGCACCTTCCAAGTGACTCACGTTGGTCTTCACGGCGCCCACATACAGAGAGGAGCTGCGCTGGTCACCCATGGTGTTGCACAGGGCGCCCACCTGTTCTGGGGTTTTTCCCATGGTTTTTCGCGGGACCAAAAGGGACCATCCCAAAAATCTCCCAAATATATGGATTTTAAACATAGAAGTACTTGGAACATCTTGGAACCACCAAGCAGTTTTGATGTCAGGTTGATATGGATCAGGAATCTTCACTGTTGAAATGTTTCTTATGAGTTTCCATCCTGGCAACACAGCGTCTCGATGTATATATGGTATTGACCTATGGACCTATGTGCTCTAAAGCCCTTGTGAGGGTTCTTTTCCTGGAAAGTCACAACAGACCTGCTTTCTCTTTTATTCTTTAAAAAACTGAAAAACCACCATAAACAATGCAGCACATAGCAAAAAACTTCCTGCTGATCCAACAAATGATCCACAAAAGATCCCCAAACAAAGACTAGTTCCACCGGAACTGCTACCATTGACACATGTCCATTGGATGCTTGGTACCAGTTCCGCCGGCCTCGATTGGATCGCCCAATCCAGTGCCAGTGCCGTGGGTTTCGATGTAATCAGTTGCACCTGACCGTAGCACCGTAGCGCAGTGGGCCGTGAAAAACTCGGGAGTCGCTGAAAATAGGCACCTAAAACCAAGGGTTTTATGGT
Source organism: Cladocopium goreaui (assembly GCA_947184155.2). Classification (NCBI taxonomy): domain Eukaryota; class Dinophyceae; order Suessiales; family Symbiodiniaceae; genus Cladocopium; species Cladocopium goreaui. Next base: position 117,694 of record CAMXCT020001082.1, read on the forward strand.
CATTTCCCGAAAAAAACATGCCATGACTTGGTGATAAATCAACCAGGTTCATCATGTTCATCCCAAATCACATGGTTTTTATCATCCCATGAAATATCCCCATGATTTTCCACTAATAATCCCTATTATATCCCTATTATATCCCTATTATATCCTCATTATATCCCCCAAAAAAATGTTGGTCTTCTAATGTTAGTAAAGCAATGTCAGAAATCCCATATGTTGACACCACACTTTAAGGTCTCTGGGGATGATGGATTTACGGCTTGTAAACATCGTGATTTTTCCATAGCTATGTTCGTGTACCAAAGGCTAAATATGGAGGTTTCCATGGCCATGGAGGTACCCCAAAAATGGATAAAGTGTGTTTCATTCATGGAAAATCCCATGGAAAACCATATGGCTGATAAACTTAGGAAACTACCCCCATGACTTTGGAAACATTGGAAACCTGAACATATTTTCCATGGTCAAATCTGAATCACAGATATATAACTTAAACATCACTTAATGATTAATTAAACATGATTAAACTACCCATCCACTTGGCTGGGAATGCTGTCCCCTGGTGGTCGCCTGGGTTCAAGCCAGCTTCCTGCCAGGCCATGAGGATCACCTCCTGCTGCGCCGGGCCGTTGGGCGCCGTCAGGGACGAGCTGCGTCCTGGGCGATTCGAAAATGGACGGAGTGCAGCAAGGGAAGGATCAACTGGGATGAACCTTAAAAAGACTCGGGATTCATCAACATAGACCCTGGCAGTCATCGGGGTTGGAAGATTAGTTTCCATTAAACAATGGCTATTTTCAGGGTCTATGTTAATTTACCAGAGGGTAATCAACATCAATAGGGATTGAAATGGATTGATATGATGATTTGACGAAAACTTGGGAGTCAACCAACAAGAACACCAGGGATAAAAAACCAACAAGAACGATCAAGATATAGACTGTTTTACCGGTTGGTTGATGTGGTTATTTTGAGAAGATCCAGTAGAAACAAATAGTCGAACACCTTTTTAGTTACTTTTAATTATTGTTAGCCAGAGTTTTGGCCACGGCTCTTAGTAGACGTAGGAGGTTAAGCGACAAAAGCATACAAAAGCAAGGATGTAATTGCAAGAAAACAAACGTTGGTTTCGCCAAATCAAATTACAAGTGGGCTTCTGGCATTCACTGAATTGAAATGAAGTTAAAAGCTGGAAACTGAATGAATGGAACCAGTTTTGAATCCCTGGTTGGATTGTGGGGGCTAGCAGGACTCCCAAACAAATAGAATGTTGGTCTACTTAGTCTACTTTCACCTTGGGCTTACCAGTTTCTCAAGTCCAAGAAACCTCCAAGTTTTACGGGACATATCACCAAAGTATCCAAGAAAAGCTGAGAAAAGTCCAGCTTAAGCTTTCCTAAACCAGGGACCTCACCACCTCCGCTGCTTCCAGGGACCGTCTTGGTTGGCTGCTGTGCCACTGATGGCCGCCAGGCCCATGTCTGCCACATCGCTCAGGCGACGGATCAGGATGGTACCAGCACCTGCGGCGCCGAGCATCCTCGTGGGGACCTGACGTTTAGGCATAACCTGGCCCTTTACTGTCACTGGAAGGTTGTAGCAAGTGCAACAACCCACAAAATTCACAAAGATAGAAATCAAATCCCACTACAGTAGTGATCAATGATTTGTTCGGCATCTTTGTGGTGCTTATTTTAAGCACATGCGAGGGTTATCATCCAACAATAACCTGAAAGTGGGAGGATGAACAAAGAAAACTGGAATTCAAGCAACGAAACAAAGCTATCTGTGACTTTGGTGAGTCATCACAGTCATCACAAGTAGCTTATCCACCCCGGTTGTAGGTAGACAAACTCTACTTAGACACCTCATTTATGGCCAGGCAAAAATATGTTCAAATTGGAGAACCCCAAACAATGAATGGTTTAGCCTACCAAACATATTAAAACCATCCAAAGTTGAGATTTAACCACCACCAAACATGGACAATTAAACATGGGAGATACCCAAACAAATAGATGTTGAAAGTTGATACTCGAAAATTCAAAATGACCAAAGACCTACAGTTGCACCGGTCTTAACTCTTTACCCGTACTCGTGTGGAGCTAGTTTTGGGCAGATTCTTGGGTTTCTCAGGCAGCTGCTAAAATGATTATTAGTTATTAGAGATGTTATGAGCTGAGATGTTGAATGACTTGCTCTTGATTGCAATGTTTCACTTTCGACAACACTGCTGTCCGTTTCGCAATTACCAAATGTGAGACAGCAAACAATTCCGACGTTCCAAGCCAAATAAAGGTGGCTTTTGCCACACCGCTTCACTATCCTTCCTGTACCCTGGGGTATACCCTTCAACAATGGCCTTCGCCCCTTGAGTAGCCATCTGCAGTGGCATCAAAGGTCTTACATCTTCCGCCCTCCGAAAGCATCTTGGCCTGTGCCAGTCCATGGTCATCCCTGGAGGGGGTGGTTTTTCAAAGGAACTCATCACAGGTTGCCTGATGTCCAACAAAATGCTGCCCAGAAAACCATAGAAAACCTGAAATTCCAGCCGATCTCATGATCCATAACATTCCATAACCATCATTCACCATCCATAATCCATCATAATCCTCCCCAAGCTTCATGCCATCGAGAAACCTGGCAGCATGCCACAAAGGGTCCCGGCAACAAGTTCATGTTGACGCCCGCAGACACCGACGCGCTGCATCGGTTGCGTCCGATGTTGGCCGCGGCAGTGTCCAGGGCCACGAGCGAAGACGAACACGCGGTGTCCGAGGTGACACCTTGGGTCCAGGGATGGCACGAAGCTACAGATCAGATCACTCATCTAAAGAGAGTACCATGCAATGTTGATGCACCCACTTCGGAGATCTTTTCTAAAATATTGGAGATCTTTGGAGGTAGTTCAACATCGCAATGGAACAAGGGATGTGGAGAAAAAAAAACAGTGGTAGTAAACCCTTGTTTACCCCATTTTGAGTGGTGAAATCTATTGCTATCCCATGGTATCCCACGAGTTCTCCAAGGCGCTGGGTCCGCGGAAGCCGAAGACATAGGCCAGGCGGTTGGAGGAAATGGACATGGAACCGCCCGTTCCACTGAAGGGATTCCTGGTGGCTGCAGTTGGATGAGTTGGTGGTGCATTGCTGTTCCTGAAATGTGGCTAGATGTCATGTCTTCAATGATTTGGAAAGGACTCAGTATGGTTTTGTTATCTTTGCTTATGTTACTATCGTTCAGGTGCGAAACGATGACCCCCAGTGATGGCCTATAGCCTATAGCCTCAACATCATCTAAACATCGGCAGCACCGTGCAGCTGGGATTCATCTTCTCAGTCTCCAAGTTCTTGAAGTGGCCCCAATCCTCGTAGATGGTGACGATTGTTAAATGATTAGATGATTCTTCTCTCAACTGGACACTGCACACACACTGTACACAAAAAATAACTTGAATGTTGCAAAATGTGACGACAACATGATTCGTAAAACGGTCGAAAGCATGTCGAAAGGGTAAAGCTGCAAGCTGAAACAGCGCCGTGCTGAGCATCGTTGTTGCATTCTCCCACAAAGCTGCCAATGTCTTTGTTGGTCAAAGGAGAGGTGTCGCCACCAATTGCCAGCAAACCCTTTGCGGAAGTGAAGGCTTCCTGCACAATCCTAGGCTTTGCGGAATTTCTGCGTGTCTCAATCCGACAGGAATTAATGCGGCAGACCCAATGTATTTCTATCTCTTTGGGGGGAACTTTCAACCCAGTACCACCTTTAGAGCAGTTTACAACCCCAAGCTATGGGTTGGCGGAGGCAAACGCCCAGCCATTGACCAAGCCATGGTCTACGCATGGTTGACGCCAAGAGACTCCAACAGAAGTCTTTGCTGTGGATCCATGCTAGCCGCCTGTCAAGGTTTCCATGCCTGCTATGGCTATAGTATGCTATAGTTCCTGGTTTGAAGCCTCAGAAAATCACATGAAGCCTCAAGATGAACATGAGATTTAGTCCCATACTAACCTGTCAGTTTTCTGGGCTGAGTTCCACTGCGTCACATTGACCAGTATGTAAAGCGAATTTGTTTGAATAATTCCACTCGAAACCCTCTCATATTCACATCGATTTCGAACAAATATGCAAAGATTAGGAAGTAGAACTTTCCCGACAGAATTGGGTTTGTCTGAAAATAGTGTACCCCTACACCCAATGGTTAATGATCATTATCCCTACTAAATGGCTATAATTGGGGGTATACCCCATTTTCAGACATACCCAATTGTAGAATCATCAAAAAAACAGCACCGTGACCCCCATGCCTCAGCCCATCTCAGCCCCTCCCAAGGCACCTCTGCTCCCGAGATGCCAAAGAGCATGGCATCAAAGCAGTCGGCGTTTTGGATGAAGGCCGCATGGCGGACGTACATACCTGGCCAGGTGTGCTGGAATGGGAATGGATGAGACTATATATCTATATGTATATATATATATGTATATATATATGGGAAAATGTCGGATAAGGCAACACACATGGAGATATGATAGTGCGGATATGTAACCAAAATTTGGGGATATGATATGGGATATGGTCATCAAACCATCAGCGGTTCCTTGTACAGCAAAGGGTACCCCTATGGATTGATCAGCATGTGTTGGTTTTAAAACTGATGACACAAGGATGGCTTTCATTCAAAACGTCACATTGGCAAAAACGTCCGGGCAAAGTAAGTAATACATATGTTCAGGTGGTACCCTCTGGTAAACATACACAAAACTATGGAAAGATCCACCATGTTCTAGCTGGGTAAATCCACTATTTCGACTGGGCCATTTTCAATAGCTATGTTAAATGACCAGAGGGTATTATATTCAAATCCCATGAAATCCCATTAGATCTCCATTAAATCCCATTGAAAAAAAAACATAAAATCCCATGAAAAAAAAACATATGGCCACAACATCCCAGAGGGTATTCGTTCCCAGAGAGTCACTTTTAGCGCCCTGCTGCCCAAGATGCGTCCCACTGCATTGGGCGATGGATCGAAGTATTCATCCACATCCCAGCGATCGTAGGGAATCTCTGTCACACCATCTGTCTTCTGCACCTAAGTTCGCACCACTGTGACATGTCATCTCTGGTAAGGAGCCTCCAAGCCATGAATCCAGCTGTGGCTCCATCTCCACAAAAAACAGCACTTGTGTGACCCAATGTTTGACCAATCCATGGATGGGAAGTTGAACCACCCACTACCAAAGCACAGGCCCAAAAAGACGGACCACTACGGTCCAAGTGGGTTGGCCAACCATCTTCCCAAGCTTCCCATTAATTAGTGATGGGAAGCCACGGTGAAACCATCAACCAGCCAAGCCTTATTCCATGTAGTGAGGTACACCCTTCGTAATCCATAAATTTAACAGATATATCTACAGTAAGTTTCCAAACCTTTCTAAGTTTCGAAGTTCCACCCATATCAGCTCGTCAAGGCCAAGCTGCCAGTGCAGTCCAGAAGATTTCTGGATCCTCACCGCCCGCTGGAAATCGGCAGGCGGTGGACAAGGCCGCCAGGGGCCCCCGCTCCGCACCCGCCACTGGTGCTGCGCGCAGCACGGCAGGGGCTGGCGCAGCGGCTGGAGCCAGCTGGGCAGCAGCGTACTTGGCGATGGCCTGTGGCAAATTCCGCCGAATGGTAGGAGTTTCATGGGGGTTCATAGAAATTCTGGGTCTCTTGTGACAAGCCCAGCTGCCCAGAGGCTGATTCCACTGATTACAATAAATACAACTTGATATGTTTGACTGTTTGATCTAGAAGTACATGTGCACCTAGTCTCAGGCGGAATGTTGCCAGACATCAATGCGTTTTTTTCCTGAACACTATTCACTCTCATGGCCATCGGATCCACCATTTGCAACCAAACATGTACATATAAGCATATGATCCTATATGATCCTATATGTACCTCTCAAATATGGGAAGTCTGCTCATTGCGATATCATCTAACTAAGGGGTTGCCATTTCTTTTTTTAGTTGCACAACATCCTGATCAAGGTTGCACCGCACCTGTGGACTGGGATAGTCGAACATCAAGGTGTTCGGCAACTTCAGCCCTGGCAATTGCTTCGCCACCTGAGCTGTCACAAAATCAAAGATGGCTGGCTGGGAAAGCCCGAACGAAATGGAGGTTTTCCATGGGAAACTCATCTGAAAAGATAAGAGATTGTCCAATGCCACATTTGATTTCCATGTGGAAATCTATGTACAGTATCTTGAAAACCCGTTTAGGAAGGTTCATGATGAGGGAATGTGATTAATATTGCATGGATTAGTCACGTTCGACTTGTAGCTATTTGGTAGGATTCGATCAGGGACGATCGGTAATGGAAAAGGGCTTTTTTTGGATCTTCTCGATCTACCCAATGATGGAGACATCCATGTTCGTCCTTGTTTCAGTCTTCAACACATAAAACTGCTGGAATTACCAACTCTTTGAGTGTTGCATAGCGTTGCTGCGTTGCGTGTCACAGGCGCACACATATTCTTCCAGGGTCATCTTTTGGAATCCTACCCTACCCGGAAATTCATGTCGAGTTGGTGTCCATCCAAAAAGATTGTTAGTCAATTGGCATCATCATCCCGCGGTTGAAGATAGTCAGAACAGAATATCTGCTAGTCAGAACCTGACTAAAAGATGCATCGACCTGCCTGATTGCGGAAGTCCACCGCAGAAAGAGAATCCAGACCCGACTCCATCAGAGGAGCATCCTCCTCCAAACTCTCACCTCAGATGACTGGCATACTCTCCAGTAGCTTAACCGTTTGCGAACTGGAAAATCACCATGTTCAATAGGTGATTCATCTTTAAATGAGCAATTTTCCATAGCTATGCTGAAATGCCGGAGAGCAATGGATCACAGTGAAATCCCCAATTCCAATTTTTTGGGCGGCTAAGAAATGGGGGTTGGTCGGTTTTTTGTGCATCCTAGGCCATAGAAATCATAGAATCGAAAGCAATGAGATTGTGGAACATCTGAGATTTTCACAATGCCTGAGGTCAATCATCGATCTTGATGTATCTTGATATGCAGATTTCCTAAAATAGAGGTACCCAAAACAAAATTCACATCTTTCATCATTTTTCCAGCTTATTGGTGATTTATACATGGAGGTTTTCCAAATTGGGGTTACCCACAAATCATCCATGTTATTTTCGGATTGTCCATGACGCATCCAGCTTTTTTTGGGTCCCAACTAAGCTCTGGAACCCCCCCAAAAAACTCGGTGAAAAACAGCAAGTCCGAAAAGTCACCCAACACACCCTGTGCCACGTCCAGGACAATGTTCATCAACTTGCCTGGGACAAAAAGTAGGGAAAGATCTCAATCGATTCCCCTGAAAAAGGGATAAAAATGGTGGATTTCCATCAATTTCCTGATCAATATAAATGTATTTGTATATGTGGCCAATATTGTATAATATATATATATATATAATTATATATATATATACACACACACTATATTTTTGAATATAATTTAATATATCAACATCCAAGATCAACTTCCAGGAGTGGCAGCTCAGATCCTAAGTATCCAACTTTGCAGCACATCAGCTGGCAATCCCTGCAGGGCTTCCAAAGCACCAGCACCAGGGCTGGTCTGGCCACGGGCCTGTCGACTTGCTGGGGACCCTTAAAACGAAGGATCCCCAAGTGACCATTGGGCTTCAAATGGTTTCAAGACTCAAATGGTCTATATATATATATATGAATGTCTATAGCACTTGAGCTTCGCATTACACACACGCAAATGATGTTCATGCGTTCTTCCACGCAAAACTCCTTTTTTCTGCTGGTAGCTGCAAAAGGTGATGGAACTTGACTTGACGAGCACAGCTGTGCACAACAAGATATCAGTGGTGGTGGGGCGGAGGTCGGTCAGCCAAAATTTCTGCAACAATACAGGTGATCAGAAAGAATGAAAATGGCATTCTTGCCTCCACCTTCCTCCTGGTTGCACTTGAGCTTCGCATTACACACACGCAAATGATGTTCATGCGTTCTTCCACGCAAAACTCCTTTTTTCTGCTGGTAGCTGCAAAAGGTGATGGAACTTGACTTGACGAGCACAGCTGTGCACAACAAGATATCAGTTACCACCCTTACTTTTTGGGGGGGATAGGGCCGGGAAGACCCAGAGCTAGCTACCAGCATTCGCGAAAGCTGCAACAAGAGAAAAGGTGTCCACCACTACAACACAATTGGCAAGAGCTTCGGGGAGAAGTTGAGCAAGCAGGAGCACCCGTGACTTCTGTGCAGGCTCCAACTTGTCAAAAATATTTACAGCCCCTAACTCTTGGATGTAATGAAGCATGGTTTTCATATGTAACCAACGCCCCCTCCATTGGAGTTTTTGGATATCTTCTTTCCACAATTGGAAAAGAAAAGTTGCCCCTCCTGGTCGAAGTGATGAAGGGTATACTAATTTGGAAATTCCGCAGGCTCTGGTGAGCACTTGGTCAAATCTTGTTCTAAACAGGGCTGGCGAGAGCGGCCAAAGAAGTTCGTTCTGAGTCATGACACTTAAACACTTCTGCAAGAAAACGATCACGCGCGGCTCTTCGAGCCGGACACTTTGAAAACGAGCTCCCCGCGTTCTGGTCTTTGTTTGAAGCAGCTGGATGAGAACTACACTGTCTAGACCTGTCAGATCGCTCAGTACAAAGTGCTTGACCTTCAAGAAGAAAAGTTCGGCAGGCCGCAGTAAAGCGTAAAAGCCCAACAAAAGCAGCAGAGCTAGGCGGTGCCACTTCCAAGAAATTGAAATGCTCACCATTGCCTCCAAGAGAGGTTTCGGGATTGGAGGATGCATTTGAGATGGGTGTAAGCTTTCCCAAGTAGTTGCCAGTTGCCACGGGCCAGTCATCATTCTCCTCAAGAATGGGAATTTCTGTTGGACCACATTGATTGTTTCCGCAAATGTTCGTCGGCTTGCCCCAGTCTCGTAGAGAACTCGGCCGTATTCTTCCAGCAACTCCGTCACAACTATGGGTGTCTCCCTGGCCAAACTTGCGAAAGGACGAGCTCCGGTCGCACTGGCTTCCTGATTCTGTATCCAGTCCACAAAAGCGTCCAGAAGCTGTCTTCTGAGGGCAGCGGTGGTCTGAAGAACCCTCCCTTGTTCCAAATCGTCTCTGTTGCGAGGCGCAGCGGATGGACGAGGCCCAATCACGGATTGTATTGAAACCGCCAACACCAGCCAAACAAGCTGCTGCCGCAAACAGAAACCACCGGCCGGCAGACCGCGGAGTCTGGGAGAGATCATCTAAAGTGTCCTGAGCTTGTGCCAGGCGCCCTGCTCGCAAGTCTAAGAACCAGCCGGGCAGAGGGGCCCGAGGCAGACGCACGGAGCGTCCTCTGGATGGGTCGTCAGCCCGCAACGCCCATGTGGGGGAATGGATGCCACCAACATAAAGATCTTTGGCAACACAAATTGCACATTCCTGTCTTAAAACCTTGTTCAGTGAAGGGCTGCTACTCCGACCCTTTGCACTAGCACCAAGTGTGACCATGGAATCTTGCATGACTACTACCCTCTGCTGGGCTGGAATGTTGAGCAGGAGAGATCGACGCGCGTGACACTCCAACACATTGATGTGCCCTTCTTTTCGAAATTTATATTTTTTGCACACCTTCCACGGGAGAGTTTCAGAAAGCTGGGTGGCCCATAGGTGACTTACAAACTTACGGGAGCTCCTACAATCCCGCAAAGGTGGAGAAACTCCAGTCTGCACATCAACATGTGAAGCGTCATGAGCTGGGGATTTCTTATGCCACTGTAAAGCATCACACCCTTCAATGACTATGTCTGCAACATGTTCACACATGGGAAACGGATATGCAGCTGAACACGCGGCTTGAAAACCCTCCAGTTTAACATGAGTATGGTCGCCAGTGCAAAGACGCCCCATGGCCCTTAACCATGTATGGGATCCCAATATTCGAGTACCTTTCAAATAGGGGGTTCCAAATCTACATAGGTCCAACCGAATGTCTACACCACCTAAATGCCGGCACCACAACCATGCTGAAAGGAATCTAGTAAAAGCGAACCAGGGGGTCTCTAGAAGGGCAATCCGCCCGGCGCACTTCTGGGCGACCCACAAACAGATGGAAAGGTGCATGTGATAATTTCCAGCCAGAACATCCAAATTAAACAAATCAAAACCCAGGGGCTGCGCGCGACTCCTAAGTTTGGGGCACCGAGCCAATGAAAAGGTTGTACTAGGGGGCCCCAACCAAAGGATCGCAACCCTACCTGCCATACACAGAAAAAGAAGGAGTCGACTCAAATCTTTGTCGAACAGGTCCCACCCCTCTTTCAATTCAATCGGGGGTCCCACTACTAAACCCCTATCCGCAAATGCCTTTGTCATACGAGCACAACCAGAATAGATTTCAATGAAATCAAATCTGAAGGATAATTGTTTGCGGGGTGCTGGAATGAGTCCATCATCAGGTGGGGCCTGCGGCGAAAACTCCCAAAACTTCTGCGCCCATGCTTGCACACCAGGTGCCGATATTTTAACCACCCCACACTCTGCAGACTGCACAAAACGCGGTTCCTGTGGCAGTAGGTCGCCTTCCAAGGCGGGCGGCGCTTGGAACTCAAAATCGTGCGATGCCACGGTCGGGCACACTGGCAACCCTTGCTCTTGAAAAAAAGCACTGATAGGAGGTAAAAGTTTGGTGTGGAAACCTCGGGATTCTGCCCTACGAAACAATTCCTGGGACACACGGTCGCCAACATAACACGAAACCGCCCCCGCCCCTCCAGGCGCTGCGTCAGTTGCGTAAATTGTGGCACTGACTTGACGTCGCAACTGAGCTAAGGCCGTGGGACCCAAAATGCTTAAAAGCTGCAACTCACCTCTGGCCTCCCTAGTGGGTCGAAAGGGGGCGTCTACAGATCCATTAGAAGCCCCAATCCCATAGAGCACATGGATCAAACTAAAGAGACACCGTCTGAATTGGAAACAAAATGTCCAAAACCCCAAAATCTTTTCCACTAAAGTGCGAGTGAGGGCAGAAGATGACGCAGCAAACATCGTGGCCATAGACAGCATGCAAAGACGCTCTCGCTTTGCACCGATTAGGCCGCAAACGCCTTCGACTTGGGCGCCCCAAGCCACAGTGACCGGAACCCTGCGCAATCGCTTCTTAGGGTGATGGGTGAGGCCAGCGGTCTCATAGGCTGTGTCCGCTTGATTACACGACTCTGAATCCCGAAGCGGAACATCCCAAAACTTTTTAGGGGTTAGCTGAAGGTTAAGCTTGTCATCAATGCATACACCCGAAAAGTGACCTAACGGGGCCCTTGGGGTGATTTCCCCAAAACGTAGATGTTCCTCCGGTTTCAAAGCCCCATGAGACGCTAAGAGGTTCTCGTGAGCCATTTGGGCAAAGGCAGGTGCCCAATGATCCCCCATACTAAGACCTTTAAAGCACATGAAGATGGTGTCAGATGGTTTCAAATGCAACCGGGGATGTCTGGACTTCAAATCAGCTAAAGCTTTGGAACCTTCCCACTCCGAAACGGACCACCAGGGACCTACAGGGGTGCTAAGACCACGCTTGTGGGATACTTGGAATTCATGATAGAAATTCTTGAGGTCATCAACACTACCCAACAAATCAAAACCATGAGGAATGACAATACCCAACAAAGAACTAGGGTGTCCCATTTTTGGTCCATGTTGAGGGGGCGGAAGTTCCCGGCTATTTCGGGGTCGTCGGTCTATTATTTGCCTAAGCTCTCCATCAGGCTTTGAAATACAAAACAAACCCGATCTGTCTTGGTTTTCTATTTCGCTCGGAAGAGCTAAGGCAAGCCGATCTACTTGATCCCAGCGCCATCCCAAATGGAGCAATTCACTCCGGGTCGCGGCCGACACAGCATCAGGTGGCATCATCCGCGGCTGCTCCCTGTACTGACCATGCAATAAACAGCTAGGGTCGTGGTATGCCCGGGAGAATTCCTCATCCAGAAAGGGTAAGGGGTTAAAACCTTGCAACTCTTCCGGGAAAGCCACGGAAGATGCCACCGTGGGGACAACAACCGCAGGAGTTGACCTAGATCTCTGATTCTCATGACCCTGATTGGAGCCATAGGGGATATCCTGATCAAAAAACAACGCATGCAAACGTTCTAATTCAGAGGCTGTGTCTTCAACCTTGGAGCCGCACCCTGAGAAGACGTGTCCACCAAGGCGGCTTAGAGAGCGAGCCCTCAACAAAAGATTGTCTACGACAGTGAGTTGAGAAGAGGTTAAGGGGATCCCAAAATGCCAAGGCCCAGATTTGCCAAACACAAAATTCAACCCCGCAATTTGCAAGTTGATCAAAATCTCCTTTGCCCTTCTACGCCGCCACCGCTGGCGCTTACGTCTGGACGCGCCATGAATGGCATTGGAAGGAGTCCATGGAAATGGCACTGGGATTGGAAAAAGCTCTGCGGACCGTGCGTCTGAAGGCCCACTGCAGCGTCGACCAGCATGTACAAACTTCGCAAAATCTGTCCTAGATTTGAGTAATGAATTAAGCAAAAATATTGGCCAATCTTCAAAAGTTCGGGGCCTCATGTTCACATCTGCTGCTGCTCCTCCTGTTCCGCCTTGCGACCACGGCCTTTGCCTTTGTCGCCGCCTTTGTCGGCTCGGGGAAACGCTTTTGGAGCTCCTCGCCTTTTCATCAGCACCTCCTCGTCCTTGAGACGTGCAGTGATTGCTGCCGCCCATGTTGCATGAATCAAGCGACTGTGGGCATGATCCAGGCGAAGCTGCTGCACCGATTGCTCTCGAACCTTCCATTCCTGAAAGGGTGGCAGGCCCAGGTGCGTTAACCTCCATGCTGACTGCCAATTTTGGTCCAGCCTGTACTGCTCCACCGCTGCCAAGGTCAGCATGAGAACGAGCTGGGCTTTGTCGTAGCTCTTGCTCCGCATCAGATTCAAAGCCTTGACAATAGCCCAAACCATATAGCCCAAATCCCGGCTGGATCCAATTGGCATCTCTTCCCGCACAAACCTCTCCATTGTGTCTTGCGTGGGTTGAGTCTGCCCCAGGCAAGCAGCAGCCATGCTTTCGATGGATTTCACGTACGCCATTGGTGTTGCATCCATCCCTTGTCTCAACTTCTCTTGCAAAAGGGTGCCGCGGGCTCCGCTCAACTTCCTGAGCGGATCGTCCTCCTCCTCGTCTGAGCTGTCTCCCAAAGCCAAGCCTACTTTTTTGCGGGACTTGCTCCCTTTTCCCAAGGCCTTCACCAAGGCGAGGCGCAGCATCTGGTCCGTGCTCAGGGCTGACTGACCCTCTTCCAGCAGGGCTACTTCCTCTTCGGTCAGCTCCTCCCCATCTAAGTCTGCAACGTCTTTGGCGGCCGTGACCGCTACACTTCTGGTGCGGGGCGGTGGGCCCGCCAATTGCGCTAGTTGCTGCAAGGGGTCTGCATGGGGTTTGACACTTGAAGCTGCTTTTGCACGAGCCCCAACTGCCAGAGGTGATGAATGGCGTTCCTCTTGCAAACCTTTGACATTGGATTGCAGAGCGCTGACTGCATCGGCCAAGGAAGAAAGCTGAGCCAGCACCATGTCCATGCCAGGTGGCATTTGCATTGGTACGGAAGGAGGCGCCCCCTCGACGGCGGAGAGGTACTCTTCTGGCGTGGGTCCATCTTCGCCTTCTACCCAAGCTTGAGCAGCAGCGATGATCTGTGGGCCATCTGGCCTGGCAACTTCTTCGCCCTCGACGAATTGGATCGTTCCTTCCTCCCATGCCACACGTTTCCGGGTAGCATAGTGCAAGACACCATAGTTGGATTCTTGCACGTCGATGAAGACAACAGCTAGTGTCGGCTCTCCCCCATGACCTTGGCAGCATACATAGGTCCGTTTGACAGGCCCCAACTCTGCGATGAGATCTCCAAGTTGGTTGTTGGCCTCCTCCTCGGCGCTGATTGCTCCATCTGGCAAGCATAGGAGAAGCCCACCAGTCCTTCTAAGAACTGGAACAGCCGCAGCCTGTCTGTCAGGCGTCTGAAACAGAAGCCACTCCCACTCTGACTCAACTGTGGCAAGTCGCAAGTTGTTGGCCTTCCTAGCAGTTAGCGGCTTGAACATGAGCAGCGAAAACTGAGAGAATGCTGGTTCTAGCTCTGGCTCTCAACTCAGGTGTGAAGTGAATGAAAAAATTGCTATGCCTCGCGGCGATATCCTGCAAGTCGGTCCTCACGCACTGGCCACTCAGTGGATCTGGAACCTTCAAGGAGCAACACACCAAGAAGATGCCGCAGCCGTTGGCTACAAATCAATGCAGTGAGGAAGGCGCCAGTGATAATTCCAGATACGTAACACACCAAGCCGAACAAGATCCACTCAGCACCAGTGGGGCTTCGGTAGGCCACTGAAGTTGAAAGAGCCACAAGAAATGGCTCGAGAATCCGGGCCCACATAGGGAATATCAGCCAGAATTTCTGCAACAATACAGGTGATCAGAAAGAATGAAAATGGCATGTCTATCTATATAATGACTTGGATGATTTGGGGCTAGCCCATTTTGGGAAACCTCCATATGGTGTTCAACACACCATGGGTGAGTGGGAAACACTGTCTGAAGGACACATGCAAACTGTCCAGGTGACAGTCTGAAGGAATCTACACGTTCCAGGTGATGTGATATTGACACAAACGTAATTCCCCTCTGAGAATCAAACATGGCAATTGAAAAATCACCATTTATAGATGATGTTTCCGATCAAACCTCCATTTGTACAGGATTTTCAAGTACCATATGTGATTCCCAAGGTGCAATTCGCTCAAATTCATCCCAAATCACACCCTGCCTGCGACTCAACCAGAACCGGCACAACCGTGCCAACTTGCTGCATGAATCGCGCCCAATCAGCACCTTGGACTGTGGACCAACTGGAGTCCATTGGAATTCAACCAATCCCCACCGATCAAAAAAACCTGCGCCGATCCAAATCTTTGAACTGAAAAAGTACTGCCGTAAAGGTCCTTGGATCAGCAAGCCCAATTAATGTGGTGTCTGAAAATATGGGCAATCTGAGCAATTGTAGCCCTACTTTTATCATCTTTTCTCCACTGGTTGACAGGTTGATCATCATTTTCCCCAATTTTCCCCATCTGGTGATCACCAGAACTGGTGCTACGCCGTTGACATCCCAGGGATCCCAAGGCACGGGCGAAGAGCAACGAGGCCGGCAGCGAGGGCTTCGCCAGCACGCGATGGAAGGCGCTGCGCACGTGCTTCGGAGAGATCAGTTTCAGGGCCGAGTCCTTGGTGACCAATGGAGGGGCTTGGGGGAGCCTGGAGGCTCCTGAAAAACATAGTTTTACCGAGTTTTACCCGATAAATTCTGGATGAAGTGGATGTAATTGATGTGGATATATACCTTGGTGATGATGGAGGGGGCACAGCATTCTTGACAGGCAGTGGACATAGTTTTGGCTGATGACAATGGGCAAAAGTCGGTAAAGAACTAACAAATGTACATGCTGAAGCCCCGCGAAATGTTGGAGATGAAATTGGTCAACGGGCAACGAATGTACAGGATTAAAATGATTAAAAGGCCAAAAATGAATAAAACATGATAAAAATGGGGTATCACCAACACGTGAGTGTTCATGCGTAGTTGGGTGACACTGAAAATAGGCCTGAAAGAGGCCACGTTCGGTGTTGGGACAGTGTGTAGATCAGGATCATCTGGACATGATGATTAATTATATGATGTTTTATGAAAACGATCTGACATAATCATGAGTCATAATGTATGGTCACCATCAGTGTCATCAAGTATCTCACTATTAGCTCACTTTCAAGTTTCCATTTGTTGGCCAAACGAAGGTCGAGGGGCCGTGCTAAAGTGTAATACCAACTTCAAAGGCCAGATAGGTCAGACTATAAATGCGCCATACAGGTCCTATGGACCTGGAAGGAAGAGCATAAGACACATAAGGAAGTTGATGACTGTCCTCCAAGTTACATACCCAACTCTCTTGGAGTTGGAACTACTATGTATATTTATATACCTATCATTATCTTTGCCAGTATTATTACATTGTTACCGTATTATTGTTCTTATGCTTTATTATTACAGCCTATATCATCATGATAATGATGTTACATTATCTTACATTATGTAGTATATGTGTGATGATTATATCATATATTATGTGTTATTGTTATTTATTGTTATCATTACTATGCACATAATGGATATAATAATCACACATAATATGATATATACTATTGGATACTATCATTCAATGGATTGGTTTAAGGGAAAATCTTAACCGGAAACCCATGGTTTAATTCCCATCAAATATAGGGCTTTCCGGTTAACATTTTCCCATCATCCAATTCTATGAATCAGACTACAGCCTATATCATCTTGGATACAGCCTGAAGTTGATGCTCCTCCGCTCCAAGGGGTCCAAGCCGCAGATGCGCCGTGTGCTTCGCCCTTGGCCGCCATGCCCACATCGGCCACAGGGCCCCACCTCAGGTGGAACGAGGGGGTGGAACTATGGGGTACCCTCTGGTAAACTAACATAGCTATTGAAAATGGCCATAGAAATAGTGGATTTACCCATTGAAAATGGTGATTTTCAATAGCTATGTTAAATTACCAGAGGGTAATAATTACAGTCAACCATCCACTGGACCTACTGGGCTAAGAATTTTGGATATAGTGATTGTTGAAAGATTTTTTTTGAAAAAAATCAGCTACAATATGCTACAATGAGTGTAGTTTAGCAGCCCAAGATGGGTAATGAGCTACACTTGCTGATGCAGTTTTAGCACAGCAACATTCCACCCACGTGGGGGGAATTCCGAAATTGGAGGACCGCAATCTCCTTTTGCTTTTGTTAAAGCGATCTACTTGCTGCAGGATATCTTCACATAGGTCATAGGTGTGTCTGAAATTCGGGACCCCCCAAATCTTCATCACTTTTCCTACATAAAATTGCCATTTGGAGAGTAAAAATTCCCCCCATTTCCAGACACCCACCTGGTTGATCATCATGAATTCATGGTGGATCATCCCGCCAGATCCACCTGGTGAACCGCCGAGGCGCTGTAAGCTGCTGCAGGGCAGCTTCTCCTGGCGACGCCAGAGGCTCAAGCCATCGAGGTAGGCGTTGGAAGCGGAGTAAGTGATACCCGAGGACCTGACGCGAAAGAATTTAGCGTCAAGCCGGTGAGACTGGCTGAAACATATGCCCGGCCCGGTGAATTTCACATCGAGCCTGAAAATTTCACCCCATTTTTAGTGGAAACTCATCTTCCAAGCCCTATCTGGCAGGGTCGTCATGTTAATTTACTGGAGTGAAAAAACACCCTGTTGCCATTATGGAGGTGTCCACAGTCACGGGCTACCCCTTTATCGCTGGATGGTTTTTTTCATGGAACATCCCAAACTTAAATAGCTGGATGATAACTAGGGCTAACCCCCATGACTTAAGTGGGAAACCTCCATCGAAAAAGTGGGAATGGTCACCTGCTTTTTTGGGCCCCAGGGGGATAAACCTGGCAACTTTTGATGTTTGGGGATGAACCTGCAACCCATAGGGATACCCTCTGGTAATTTAACATAGCTATTGAAAATGGCCATTTATAGTGTATTTTCCCATAAAAAATGGTGATTTTCCATAGTTATGTTAGTTTACCGGAGGGTATCTATCAACCCGTTTTTTCAGGTCTGGTATGGTTTTTTGCCCAGAAAATGCGATGATGAAATGGGGGATATATGGGATATAGGGCTTTGGGGTTGAGGTCCACTGGTCACACTGGTCAAAGGGCAAAGAAACGCTTGGAAAAGTAATTGTGAAACCTGACAGTATCCCAAACAAATCCCATCAACACAGGATGTACGTCCCTATGCACCCATAATATTTCACTGAACATCCTGTCTCTGTAAATCCCAGTATTCCTCATATCACACACTTGAACCATCAGGTTGAACTTGCACTGAGTATTGGCAAATGTGGGGTCCATCAAGTCCACTGAAGCCACAAAAACGAGGTCGCTTGGGTTGGTTAAATCTTGATGATAGAATATACTGTTAATAATGGTTAATATATGGTTATTATATGGTTAATGATGGTTAATAGTAATCTGGTTGGTGGTGCAATTTCACAATCTTGAAACATGATGGAGTGAAAGTCAATGGGGTTGGGATGACATCCCATATATGAAATGGAAAATAAAAAATAAATATTTGAAACCACCAACCAGATAATGATAGAGAGAATTGAATCTAAAGATCAATCATATGACAGATTCCTCTGAAATCTTCATCTATTTTGGTCGATTCTTCTAGGCCCAAGAAATTCGACCTGTTTTGAGTTGAACATTCCAGGCTTCCGCACAAGCCGATCAAGGAAGACACCGATGAGAAGAGGACGAACGAATTCAACTCCTCTGCATCCTTCGTGTCCTCGTCCCAAAAAGAAAGGACAGCCATGGTGGGAAAAAGACTACTGGGTAATTTCTGGGGAGGGTTACGGGAAAGATATTGTTTCATCATGTTTCATTGGTTAAACCATGCTAAAGTATATAGTTAAACCAATATGGCAAACAGTGTTAAACTACACAATTTCACTCCATTTTGATATGTCCAAGTTGTCTTGAAGGTCCGCGTGTTGAATAAACCAATCCGCCAGCAACGCTGCAACAAGGAGACGGAACAGTGTCCCCATTGTCTCGATTAGTGATCGGTGGTTAGAATTCTCAGGAAATCAACAGCTGAAGCGGGTGCCATTGTCAGCCGCCTCCATGCTTTCGCCAAGCATCCATTCCGCTGTGCAAATTCCAAGCTCCGGACACCTTTGGTTTGAACACCGAGCTCATGCCTGGCGCAGTCCCAGGATGAAAATGCCAAGTTGATATCCGTCCAAAGCCTCCAAAACACCCAAAGTACCCAACCATTGAACCAGTTGTTTGCTAGATTGGACTATCCATCTTCCAGCAATTACCACATTATCACAGGTTGTATAAGATTAATCAAAGATTGCTACCACATGCTACCACTTTTTTAAACATAGTTGCTTGCGGTTGCTCGTGAAAATCGTGATTATCACATCATACGCAGCATGGTCCAGATTCCCCCCACCTTCCACTGTGAGTTTGCCAACTTCGCAGAAGTCGATAATGCCAGCAGCATGGACCACATTTTGCAGCGGCACCTCCAATGCTTTGGCTTTCCTCAGTCGTCGTCAAATTGATCCCTCGATCTTTCATGGGATCATCACGCCCTGCGGGGGCTCATTGCACCTCACAACTTCCAACATTGGCCTCGCACTTCTCATGTTTGGGATGCTAGAGCAAAACAAATGCAAGACTCGGGACCCTTCGGGTGGTCCCCAAATATCCCGAAGAATGGAACGAAAAGGTACCTTCGGTACCTTCTTCGAATTTCATTCCAACACATTCCAACTATAGGTCAGTCATCAGCCAGGTTCTGTCACTACAATGGACCATGTGTAGTATCTGCATCACAACACCCACCACCATTCACTTACATCAATTTCCCCAGCGTTCCAGAAAGATCCAACATCCAATCCCAGCATCTTCAGCATGTCCCGCGTCTTCCCGGCATCTGCCACATCGCAAGACCAGGCATGCACCGTGACGCCTGTGGATCCATTGAGGGCATCGAACATGCCCTGCAACTTCTCGTCCCCAGCAGGGGTGCGACCGCTCCTTGACACCAAAATCAACTGCTGGGCGCCCATGTCCACGAGCTCCTGTAGGAGCGGATAAGAAAGCAAAACGAGATGGAGTTGGAGAATTAACCCCGTTAGGGATGAAACATAATCATATTATATAACATTATATACTTATATAACTATGGTTATACATCCATCATCCAACTATAGATTCTAACTGGAACTGCACCCTTCAAGTATTGCATTTTAGACGACAAGGCGATTGGGTGGTTCAACTTGGGCTGCTGTGCTTCCTACCACACTTTGCGGGTGAATTTTCGGGACAGCACGCAGGATGAGGCTGATCAATGTAAAGTGAGAATGTTGATTTGAATACAGTTCAACCACCAATACATGTACTATATATATATTATACATATATCATATATTCTATATATGTATATATGTATATATATATATACACACATAGCTCAGTGGTATTGGCCAGCACTGATCAACGCCCCAAGGTGAACTATTCTTGGATCGTTCCAGGAGCTGGGACCCAGCCACAACGTCCTGCGCGATGGAAAGACCAAGGCCACCGAAGCCGCCACCTCGGGTCATGGGGTCATGGTGAGCCCCAAACTTTTCTGGGGAAACCCCACCGAAATGAGATGAGATCATCAAAGTCTGAAAAATGACTTGAACATTCTAAAAATCGCTGTGTCCAGAAATTATGATCTACCCTCTGGTAATGACTAACAGTTTGCGGCATAGAAAATGGCCCAGTCGAAATAGTGGATTTTCCCATGAAAAATGATGGATCTTTCCATAGCTATGTGAATTTACCAGAGGGTAGTCATGACCAAATCAACCGCAAATCACCACTTTTGCTCCACGGCGTTCGTACCAAGGCGCTGATCATGTGACTTCCTTCAGGCCTGGGAGACCCCCACTTCAGAGAAACAGGAGCAGTCCGCCCCAAATCCGGGTCAAGGAAGGGATATTATCGCAGAATCAATATAAATATATATATATATATATAATGGGTATGCAACAACTGAAAAATGGTTGGCAAAATGCCCAACAACAATGATTTTCACATGAAGAAAAATGGATCGAAAAGTCCTTAAAGTTGATGCTTTGGATGTCAAAATTTGGTCCCCAAATTATTGGATGGTTAAAAAATCGGTGGTCCCGGTTGATGATTGGATAGTGCAACTCGTTGTGTCTTAATATTTTCCATGATACCCCTCAAATAGCAACTATACTTAATGGGAAAATGATGATAATTCCCAAATATCTATAATCCCATATATATCCCTATATATAAATCTTAAAGCCACCAGCATGAGCGCCAATCACCATCTCACCAGTTGTCAGGGGACAACTCTTGTGCGTCGCAGGGACACCTATCTGCTCAGGCGAGAGAAAAGGAAGCCCGTATGTTGGACACTGGGTTGTCCAAAGGTTTGGAATCAGCTACCAATTAACATTGGTAGCGGAGCCTCCAAAGAGGGGTTCCGCGGGTCAGGCGATCCGTGGATTCTTTGAGCGCCATGGCCGGTGCAAGCAGTAGTTCTGCGGATGGAAACACGAAGATGTTTTCTGGTGAGAATGAGGACGGAAAAGAATATCGAAGATGGAAGACATGGGTTATCAACAAACTCCTAACCCTGGATGGGAAAGTGTCTGCGAAGGCACGAGGTGCCTATGTGTATACGCTCCTACAGGGCAAGGCGTTGGAATGTGTTGAGCATCTGGATCCCTCAGAGTATCATGTCGAAGGTGGCGAAACAAAGCTTCTGAAACTTTTAGATGACCGGTTTCCTCAGAAGGAGACGCTGGATGAGAGGTCTGAAGTTCTAACTGAAGTGTTTAGCCTCAAGGCCAATGACGGCGAAACTCTGAAGGTCTGGATTTCCCGTGCAACGGAATGTTTTGACCGGTGCAGCAGGAAGTGCGATGTTGCCTTTCCAGAAGAGGCAAAAGGGTGGCTGATTCTTCACCGCTCAGGCTTGAGCGAGGAGCAGAAGGCCATCGTCCTTGCTCGCAGTGGTGGAGCTATGAAGCGTGAAGCTGTGGGACGCGCCATGCGTTCATGCTATCCAGAATATGTGGTCTCCAAGCGCAAGACTCTTGGGGCTGGTCTCATCGAGGCTGATGCAGCTGAGAATGATGAGATCGATAGCGATCCCATCCTGCAGGAAGTTGAAGCCTTTCTCGCAGAACATGACTCACTGACTCCGGCCGAAGAACCTGAAGAAGTGTTTGAAGAACAAGAAGTTGCTGAGGCCCTAGCGGTTGGATGGAAGGAGAAACACAAGGAGCTCAGTCAGATGCAGCGCTCCCGCCGCTTTGGCGCTGCTCAAGATCTTCGGAAGTCGTACCGTGTGGAGATCGAAGAGCTCAAAAAGAAGACACGTTGTCACAAGTGTCATCAAGTCGGACATTGGTCCCGTGAATGCAGGTCTGGTAAAGGTAAAGGACGTGGATCTGGCTCTGCAAAGCCAGCTGATACAGGTGCAGCTCTGGTGGAACCCTTCCGTGAGGATTTTGTTGCTGCTGTGAGCATTTGCTCATCAACTGACCAGACTGGTAGTACGTTGATGCTGCTTCGTCAACGACGAGCGGAACGTTCCAAAGTCCTTCCTGATGCCAAAGTATGTTGATTCTCTTCCAGATACCTTGACCCTGTCGCCTGTGTCTCCTGAGGTCCTGCTTGTCAGCTCTCCTGGTTATGGAATCATTGATTCTGGGTGTGGCCGCACCATTGTAGGTCGTGAGACACTTGAGGAGTTCAAGCAGCTCTGGAAAGATCGGGGCATTCCAATTCCCGATGTGCAGTATGAATTGAATCATTTCAAATTTGGCAACGGTGAACGAGAGACTTCTGAATCGATGATTCGTGTTCCCGTGGTCATAGCTGGTCGTCAAGGGGTGATTAAGGCGGCAATTATTGTGAAAGGTCGTGCACCGTTGTTGATCTCCAGGAATGCCTTGCAGTCCCTGCAAGCCGTTGTGGATTTTGGCAAAAACGAAATGAAGCTGTTTGCAGACCAAGTGGCCATCCCTCTGCATACCAACGAAGCCGGCCAGTATGTGATTCATGTGATTGGCGATGTTCAGAAGGCCAATGCCGCTGATGAATTTGAGGAAGTCATGATGAACCAGAACGCCCCGCCTGCCTCTGCAGAGGTTCCATCCGACTGCAGTGATGCCAACGTTGAGATAGCGGTCACTCCTGCACCTATCTCCGAGTCATCCCTCGATGCTGATCCAGGACAGCCCAATCCACTGCAAGTGTGGTGCAGACATGACTCATATATCTCTAAGGCAATCACATCGGGTAAACAGGGTCCTCCATGGCAAGCTGTGAAACATAGAAGGGTTATTGATAGCGCCACTGGTAATGTTTTGTTTGATGAGCCGATTAGTACCACCAAGCCCAAAAAATGTTATCATCAAGACATTCCCAAAGAGGTGCTTCATGTTACGACCGAGTTTCATTTTCAGCCACAGGAAAAGATGATCACCACTGAGGCCTTGCCTGTGCACTGCGTGCGTCAATTAGAGTCTCAGGTCAGCCATGCAGCAAAGACACCGTCTACTAAGGTTGATGGTAAGCCACTCCTGGTTGCTGAAGTGTTTTGCCCCCCAAGGTTCTCACCGTTGGTTCAGGGAGTAGGGGGTAGCTGCCGATCTTATGATCTGAAAACTGGCTATGACTTTACGAAGCCACAGACCCGAGATGATGTTGCACGCGAGCTTAGAGAAAACCCACCAGATCTTTTGGTCCTGTGCCCTCCATGCACCGACGAAGGGGGTTGGTTCCACTTGAATGCCTGCACAATGGATCCTCAAGAGTACATGCGCCGTGTTCGGCAAAGCCGCATGTTTGTCAAGTTTTGTTGCAAATTGTTTGAACAACAGATTGCACTTGGAGGACAAGCCATTTTTGAGCATCCATTAGGCTCCAAGATCTGGTCGTATGATGAGGTCAAGCGACTGTGCGACCAATATCATTTGCTGACATGCCACATGTGCCGCTATGGCCTTAGGATTCCCAGAAGTGTGCACCTGATTCGCAAGGGCACCAAACTGCTAGTAAGCCATGCCAGTATGAAATGCTTAGCCAAGCAATGCCCAGGGAGTAAGAGCCCTCAGCACCAATGTCACCAACCGGTGGCAGGATCACATCCCGAGGTAGGATCAATAAGTGCTTTCACCGGTAAGTACACTCCGCAGTTTGTTGAAGCAGTCATGGACACGGTTCCTAGGTTTGTCAGCATGAAGAAAGCCTGTCTGGTCGAAGACGTCGAATGGTCGACCCATCATGTACAGGAAGTTCTTGCCGCAAAGCCTGATTTGTCTTCCGAGAAGACGGATGCCGAGCTTCTCAAAGTGTTGGACAAAGTGCATCGCAATCTAGGACATCCACCAGCTCATGACCTAGTGAGAATTTTGAAGCACGCTCAGGCATCCGACCGAGCCATTAGCCTAGCTCCCAAGCTCGACTGTGCGTTTTGCAAGTCTCAAATCCGACCACATGTTCCGCTACCAGCCAAAGCTTCTCGACCAAGCACTTTCAATCAGTGTATAGGTGTCGATGTGAAGTATCTTCCAGGGTGGAAACCGAATCAACAGATCAAGGCTGTGAACATCGTGGATCAGTCCAGTTGCTATCAGCTTATGATACCAATTTTTGAGCGTGAAACTTCCATGGTTTTGAAGCAGGTGATTTCAGAACACTGGGTGAAGGTTTTTGGACCCCCCAAAGAAGTGGTTTTAGATCAGGCTCAAACCAATCTTGGTGATCCTTTGCAGACCTATCTAGAGTTTCAGGGTTGTCATGTGCATGCGATTGCTGGAGAAGCCCACTGGCAGCTCGGAAAGACTGAGCGACATGGCGGCTGGTTTTGCCGCATACTGGAGAAAACCTTGGCAGAGTTTCCGCCAAGTGATCGCAGTGACTGGGAGGCCTGTGTGACTCATGCACATGTCAAGAATGCAATGATTCAGTCTCATGGATATACCCCATATCAACATGTGTTTGGTAGGAATCCCGATGTCCCAACAGATTTGCTTAGCGAACCCCTGCATGTAGTGCCCGCCACTGCCAGTTTGACTGATGACTCCATGGCCAAAAGTCAGGCAATTAGATCTGCAGCTCGTCTTGCGGTCATCAAAACCCAGGATGACAATGCGTTGCGCCGAGCTTACTCGGCAAGACCGCGTCTTGCCCAGCAGTTCCAAGCCGGTGACCTAGTAGCATATTGGAGGTGTCAAAAATATCAACAGGGTCAAGTGTTGCTTGGAGGTCGATGGTATGGCACTGCTGTTGTAGTTGGAAATGTTGGTAAGAACTATGTAATTGCACATAGGCGCCAAATTTTCCGAGCTGCTCCAGAACAGCTTCGGCCAGCTACTGAGGAAGAACGTGCAGTGGTAACCACCCCTCAAGCTGAATTGCTAGGCATTAAGGACATGATCGAGGGAGGAACTTTCCGTAGCCATCAGTTCATAGATCTGGTCCTGGGTCATTACCCTACCATGGCTGATCCAGTTTTGGGGCCACCGAAGGCTGAGTCTCAGAGCGACAGCTTGCCAGCTCCTTCAGAGTCAGCCCAGAGCTCAAATGCAGCTGAGCCACCAGTGCCCAGCACCAGCAGTGAAGCGCCTGTTCCAGCTCAGCCCGAACCCGATGCCAGTGAAACACCGGACAAGTCACCGGAAGAGGGTCAGAATGAAGTAACTGAACAATCATCAAGTGCTAGCGCTGATTCTAGCTATGGTCCTCTCCGAAGGGTTCGATTAAAAGCTGGCCCACCGGCATTGTATCGACCTCCATCCATGAAGGAAACTGATTTTGCGGAGATCATGCGTGAAATTGTGCCTAAGCTGGTAGAACGTGCCATCGTGGATGAAGCTCCTGATGAATCCATGCACACCAAGCGACAGCTTGAAGATGCTGATGTGTCCGAACAGCCTGCCAGTCAGAAGCCCCGTGTCGAAGAACACGAGACCCTGTCTGTTGAGGACGTGAATCACCTGCAGGAACTTTGGGATGATAACCACTCGTCAGTAGAAGTCCTGATTGCCAACTATATGCAGAAGAAACTTAGCAAAGAAATTCATCCAACCAAGAATAGCCCTGAACTTCAAGCCAAGGTAGATGAATCAAAGCGAGTGGAATGGCAGACCATTCTCGATAAGCATGCGGTGAAAATTCACTATGGCCGCAAAGCTGCCAAAATTCGAGAGCAACATGCCAACAGGTTCATTGGTAGCCGGTTTGTCATCACCAAGAAAGCCACTGAGGAGGATAAACCCATAGATGAATCTGATCCCAGTTCCTATCGTGTGAAAAGCCGTTGGTGTTTGCAGGGTCATCTCGATCCCGACTTAGATAAGAAGGTAGCTGCAGGCATGTTGCAGTCTCCCACCTTGAGCCAAATGGGTAGGATGCTTGTCATGCAAGTTATTTCATCGTTTGGTTGGCAGTTGCAGCTAGGAGATATCAAAGGTGCATTTCTTGAGGCAGGTCCACTTCCCGAAGAATTTACTCCTTTGTTTGCTCATCCACCTCAGGGTGGCATTCCTGGCCTTCCAAGCGATGCAGTCATCGAAGTGACTGGAAACTTGTATGGACAGAATGATGCACCATCTGCGTGGCATCGCACGTTCGATGCCGAAGCCCAACGTTTTGGTTGGGAGCAGTCACGTTTTGACGCCTGCTTGTACTTCCTTCGTGATCCTACAACTAATGGTCTGGTTGGGATAATGGGAGTGCATGTCGATGATACTGCATTGGGGGGTAATGGAGCCTTTTTCGACAATGCTGTGAAGCAACTCAGAAACCGGTTTCCCTATAGAAAGTGGAGAATTGGCAATGGAGAATTTTGTGGTGCTTTCTACAGTCAAGACTCAGTCACTAAGGCTATTTCTATGTCCCAGAAACTGTTTGCCGCAGTGTAGCGGGGATCGTGTCCGAATTTGACTGCGCGGGTTCGCGCGGGTTTGCGCGGGTTTGCGCGGGTTTGCGCGGGTTTGCGCGGGTTCGCGCGGGTTCGCGTTGGTTCGCGCGGATTTGCGCGGGTTTGCGCGGGTTCGCGCGGGTTCGCGCGGGTTTGCGCGGGTTTGTGCGGGTTTGCGCGCGTTCGCCCGGGTTCGTGCGGTTTCGCCCGGGTTCGCGCTGGTTTGTGCGGGTTTGATGATGATGATGATTATTATTTTCATGATTATCATGATTATCATGATGATGAGTCAATGACCACAGCAATCGGTTCCGTCTAATGTCTTACAGGCAATTGCAGAGGCGCAGGTCTGCAAAATTATCACTTATGCCAAAAAACAGTCACTATCCACAAGAGCCTGAGCAAAACCATTCCAGAAGCATTTCTTCTTGATGCTTTGGCACTTTTTGGCTAGCCGGATACACCATTCCTCCGTGAGTACTGAGGGCGGAGGCGATTTTGCCAACTGAATCATTTCCTTCAACCTATCCACCAATGACTTATCATTGAAAAGGTGAAACATGGTTTTGAAGAAGCACACCTGGTCGCAAATAACTGGAATGGTTGAGTCCTTGCCAAGTTGTTACCTCTTTCTCCTGTATCACCATGTGCAAGTATATAGTTTTTTGTAATCATGTTTTTTGGTCTGATTCATTGGTGGAAAAGACTGAATTCTCGTGGCTGTGAGCGGGCGAATTTCCAGCCACTTCGCAGTTCAGAATCATAGTACGAAACCTTGCAGCAACGCTGTCCAGGTCATGGAAGTTTTGGAAACTAGGCACCATCAGGTTTTGTTTGGAAACCAGGTCACATGGTTGTATGGTTACTTTATCTTACCACACCGGTCAAACCCCTGAAGACCTGACCACCGACCACTGCTGCTGGAGTTGCCAGTGCTAGCACCACAGGCAGACATCACAAGGGACACCACAAGCACAAGCACCGCAGACTCGGTCCGTGTCCTCTGTGCTTGTGCTTGTGGTGTCCCTTGTGATGTCTGTGAAGAACCTCAACACGAGTGAACCCTCCTATAGGCCTTGAGATTCGCACTATCTTTGACATTGCTTGCTCAGTTGATATTTATTCATAATGACAATTTCCACAGCTGATGTTTAGAAGAACAAGATATACACACGAGATGAGGGATATGTGATCCCCACTATCCATTTATCCACGTATGTCTTTCCCAAACCAATCCATTGAGCTTCAGCTTCAGCTCAAGCTAGGATCTCCACCTGGCTGCAGCGTAGGCTTAGCTTTGTACAATCGCGATAGGAAGCGTCAGCTTTGGAATGACCAGATTCCAAAGGGATCTCATAGGATCCATGGGGGTAATCGGATAATTGGTATCATGGGTATATCATGGGTATATCATGGTATATCATGGTATATCATGGGATCCATGGGGATAAGTTACATGGATAACTAATATTATATACTAATGGCTGCCAAGGCTTGGTCAGACGCTACGACAGAGTGATGGAAGCCCGACCCGGGATTGTGCTCCATCACGCTCCACCTGTTCCTGGGAAACAATGCAACACATCCATCCATATCAATATCAATTATATATGTGGCATCTAATGCTTCATATACACATATATGATTATATATACATATATATCATTATATAAATATATATATATGTATTGTCATTATTATGTTTATTCTTCAACGTAACTTCAAAAATCTTCCATACTATTACCTTCTTGAGTTTCTGGGCATCAAACCATGATGTCAATTGCTGTCTTGCAAATTGGGCACTGCTTGTCCAGCACCAAATGCCAGCAGAATGGAATCAGCGGCCTGCAACGAAGCCTCTCCACCTGAGGGAAAGGTGGACATCACCGTGAAAAACACGTGAAACGAATAAAATGATGCTGATGATGATGATGATTTTGATGATGATGATGATGATGATGATGATGATGATGCTGGTGGTGGTGGCGGTGGTGGTGGTGGTGATGGGATGGTGGCGGTGATGGTGATGGTGGCGGCGGTGGTGGTGGTGGAAAACGATGAGGACGATGATGATGTGGCGACGACAATGATGACAACGATGACGTCAATGACGATGACGATGAGGGTGAGGATGACGATGAGGACGAGGATGATGGTGGTGGTGGTGGTGTGGTGGTTGGTGGGTGGACTTTTGGACAAGGGCCACAAGTGTAGAGCATTGAGTAGAAACCTGGTGCTCCAGGGATGACAGTGTACAGGCACAACAAAAGATCAAAAAGGACGAGCAAAGACAAAGAGAGTCGCAACACCAACCCTCTTGCGAAGAAAAAGAGCACATCAAGTCATATTAAGTCCCTGGCTGCTGCGGAAGATAATGCTTTGCTCAACAGATCCAACACCCGATAGCTTCATGGGCAGAACCTGTCATGAAGGATAAGCGATTGAGCCTTGCCTAAAAGCAATTCTGTTCTTTCAACAGTGACAAGCACAGAGTTCAGACATACTGCTGGTCATTCGTTGAAGGGAAATTCGCCAGTGTCACCGGCCTTGTTACTGGTGAAGTCAATGGAGAGGCGGTTCTCGAAGCTCGCAGGTGTGTCCGCCTCTATGGAACATGATTTCCCAGGTTCCCAGAGTTTGATCTCACTTGATGTCTAGAAAAAGTCACTTGATGTCCTAGGATATGACAACTTGATGCTAGGCAGCTGATGAGGTCCACACAGCTCGTTGAAAGTTTCCTGCGCTGCAGCATACTCTGAGCGGAGGTAATTGGAAACCTGGAGCAGGAGCTCAAGCTCAAGGTGCTTCAGAGTCAAACAAAGAGCAAACGACGAGGCGGGGCTGTAGGGCCGACAAATTTTTCGTAATCTCCGGCCCGGACAAGAAAAATAAAACGACCCGACAAATAAAGTCGGAATGGTGCCGACGAAAAGGGGCTGTAATTTTTGGGTCTCATATCATTCTCGTGTGCACCTTTTTGAAGAGTTGGCCGCGCCCTGCATCTGCTTTGAGATGGGACGTGCCCGGCATCTGCTCACAACTAGTAGAAGTGGGTCCCAGCTCTCATGGATCATCAGCCTATGATGTGAACCCTGCTTCAACTGTATGCTCGATCAACTGCGACCTGATTGTTAAACAAAACAAACATACGCATCGCAGATAGGAAAAATCACCACATAATTTCCTAAGCTGGCATATGAGCAGATTCCTCGCCCTAATCAGCATATTCCTCGCGTTTGCGCCGACCCTGGAGCATGTTGGTCTGGGCCTGAGTGTTGGTGAGATTCCTCTTACGTGAGGTGTACTTGAAGTCGGCTCTTCCAGGAGTATGCTCATATTTGAGGCTGAAGCCATCCTTTTGCACCAAAAGCCGTTGCTGTTGGGAATGCTTTAGGCAAGCTTCGTTGAAGAGAACGGCAGTGCTAAGGCTTGCTGCTTGTCTTTTGGGCAGATCCAATGAGCAGTTCTCTGCCACTTCCGTCATGCCATCAATGAAGAGACTCATCATAGCGCCTGTGATGGCTGTATCCTGAACAGTTGCCTCAACCCAAGCCCAGCGTTCTGAATCCCAAGACCACAGCTTGATTTTCCCGTCCCCTAAAACTTCTACTTGGGTCAAGCCCGACCAAGTCAGGTGCTTCTTGGTCTTTGTGCGCCAAAATGATGGGCACAGAATGTCAGGGACAATGCCCAGCTGCTGGAAGGCGGTCTGTAATGCTTGGCCGTGCCCAGCATCGCGAGCTTGCAATACCTGGACAACTCTTTGAATGAAGCGGCCAACATGTCCTTCGGCTTGCCGAAGCTCACTCAAAAGCAAATCAGCCATCGGAACTGCTGGCGCAGGCTTGCTTGCTGCGGCTAGCCGATCTTTGATATCAGCTTTGGCCCAGTCAGGTTCTGCGTCGGCCCAAACGCCACGCAACTCATTGCCCACTGCTTCATCGTTGTTCGCAGTTGGCCGTGTATGCTGTTCCTCTTCATGGCTCGCAGTAGCTGGCTCCTGCAGGTGTTTCTCTTCAAAATGCTTGCGCAGACTTTCCACGTTTGAGAAATGAATCGGTTTTCGGCTAGCGTTCTTGCAATGTTTGCAACCCACCCATCCCTGGCTTGTTGGGTGCTCACGGAGACCAAGCACAAAGAGCTGCATGATCTCTCGGGTGCCCAGACCTTGGTACCAGCTTGAGCTTTCGAGAAGCTGAATCAATCCGGTGCACTCATCCGCTGTTGGCAACTCAGTATCCAAAGGCATTACCTCGGCAGCTCCCGTAGATACGGCTGCTGGAGAACTGCTCTGGCCCGTGCTCTCATCCAGCTTGGCTGCAATGGACTGGGCCGTGCCCTGATCCAATTGTGCAGCCTCAGCAGCAGCATTGATCACCTGCACCTGGAGGTCGGAACTCTTGAAGCCATGCTGCCACTTCCATGCCCTGGTGGCAGCAAACAAAGTGGTCCCAGCATACATCATGTGGCCATCAACATGAAACCGGTTGCCTGCTGAGTCTGCAAAATTGTTCATTTTTCTCTCCTTGGTCTCGTGCATCAAGTAGATGGGTCCATACTGACTGCACTGACTCCAACCGGGTTGGGGTTCCCTGCCCAGGTCCTCTGTGAGCAAAGCAAACAGGTGCTTACAGAACCGCATGTACCCCGTTCCAGTCAACTCTTGCGAGGTTGTCTGCATGCAGTGCTTGATGGCTCGGAGGAGCAAAGGGTGGTTTTTCGGACAATTCAAAATGATGCCCTGGAAGATATGATCTTTGTCTCTTCCAATTGCCATGATGAGGGGCTGGGCCGTGCCCTGTCCCCTGTGCTGGGCCGTGCCCTGCACAGCCAGCTGGGCCGTGCCCTGCTGGCTAATGGCATCCATGGTTTCATTCCAGGGGCGATAGAGCGCGCACTTTATGTCCAAGTAATGGCCACCCTCAAGAAACAATTTGATGTATCTCCACATGTCCGCCCTGTGCGCCCCTTTGTCGTAGCTCCGGTACAGTTGCAGCAAACGTTGACCACCGAACGCCTGGATGTCTTCCTCGCATTGGTCATCGTTGACGAACACACGCCGAAGGTGCGGAGCAAAACGAGCTTTGTTGTTCGCTGCTGGCTCGTGGTCGGCCTGATATGTCTGCAGCAGTACGCCTGGCGGAGGCTCCAACAGAGGCTCAATGCACCTCCAATCCAAGACTGGATTGCCATAGATCTGCGCTGCACGCCGCAGGTCCAAGAAGGTTCGCGCATTGAGCAGCAATCGGGCGCACAGGGTTTCATCCAGCCTGAAACGACAAGATAAATAACAGGGATAAAATAAATGATATGGACACTCAAAGGGATACTTGCAGAGGGACTTGACACAGCGAACATCTGATGACACTTGTGCTTCACCATGAAGGTTACAACAGAAAAGTAGCCAAATCAAAAATGGCATCAGATTTTTAAAAAAACACATAATGAAAATTATAATCGTCTAAGTTACATCTGGTCTTCCTTCTTGATGTTCCACCCAGCGCAAATGATCACAGCAATGCATCCGTCTGGCTGTCCCTGCAGAAGCTCCTCCGACACAGATTTGATGATGAGCCGCATTGCTGCCGCTGCTTTCAATCTGTTAAAGTGCATCCCTTTGGTATTGTATGAATCAGGGCACAAATCCAAGATCGTCTGGCTTGTTTCACGGAGGTTGTAGCCCTTCCTGTGATCCTGCAGCACTGCCCACGATCGGTTGGGGACGCTTCTCTCCGCTGGGACGCAACCGCACACCACAGGCGTGTCGTCGGACGGCAGGCCAGTGGCTTCTGACAGATATTTCTGGAACAATTCCATGATGGTTTTTCCCGTTGAACCCTCTTTCACCAGAGAACCGCCGCAGCTAATCACCATCACGCATTGGGTCTCTGTGTCCACCACACTGCCTGCTCCCACGAGACTGGAAGTTGGCAAAAGGCCATAGGCAGTGGAATCGGAGAGACAAAACAAAGTGGAGTTAGGCCGCGCCATACTCCTCGGTTGCCCTTTGCTGCAAGCTAGCAGTAGGCGTTCTGCACACACATGGAGAAAGTGTTGAGCAGTACTTGTACTCGGGAGTTCAAACAATGGTGTAGGTGGACATGCTTAGTTTTGAAGATGTTGAACAAGGTTGAGTAATGTCGAACTGTGAATGCTGATTTCGAACAGCGTAGAAAGTGGTTACAGTGCTCAGTGCCATTGAAAGCTAATTGTATGCCCAGCTCACACAGTAGATGCACCATTGATGCCATATTGTACCGTGTCCGTGATTGAAGATAGAGAGTAGTCTGCGCTTTTCAAGACAGATCTAATGTTGGTTTTGCCAAGTTAGGATGTACTTTTATCACGGATTACGTTAGAATCAATTCAGTTACACTTCTGGTTCCTGTGGAGACTGTAAACGTCTACATTCACATAATTTGAACATTTAATACTTTCAGAATTGATGTTAGCTGTCCAAACTGCCACTGCGAGCCATGAACGAAGTTGGCGTCAATTTACGTTGGCAGAAATAATGGGTGTTGACGGAAAATATTCGCTTCTAATGAAAACGTGAAGGCAGCCTGGCAGTCTGGTGTTTCTAACGATGTCAATCTAACAATGTCAACGCAGCTGGCCTCCTGAGCAGCCTGCCGCGCATGCATGAGGCGAAGAGGTCACCCAGCAGGGACCTGACGTAAGTTTCTTGCAGTTTGGCTGCAAGCAAGGACCGCATGGCTATGGGTCCGCCAGGAATGAGACATGTTTCCTCTGAGACTTCAGGCCCTGTCAACTTC
The DNA here is from genome assembly GCA_947184155.2 of Cladocopium goreaui. NCBI lineage: Eukaryota > Dinophyceae > Suessiales > Symbiodiniaceae > Cladocopium > Cladocopium goreaui. Next base: position 151,164 of record CAMXCT020001082.1, read on the forward strand.
CAAGACAGTAACAAATCGTAGATCCATTTTGATAGATCCATCGTAGATCCATTTTGATCGTAACGTCCCATGGTAATAAGGTAGAGGTAACATCGATGATCCATTTTGAGTTGCAACAAATTTCAATGAAATCTTCTCTGCCTCAGAGTCAAGTCTCTGGATTTCTTCTTCGGCCCCCCATGTGTACGTGAAAGCAAGAAGTTATACCAAAAGCTATTGTTGAAATGGAAAGAGACAGTACGGTTGCGGCACGGGACGCTACGGGCGCTGAAAGGAACGCTAAGGGCACGGTACGGGACTCTAAGGGCGAGAAAAGGGAAACACAGCCGATGTGCGCCGAAAGGGAGGCTGATGATGATGATGATGATGACGACAATGATGACAATGATTAGGGCAATGACGATGACGATGACGATGAGGGTGAGGATGACGATGAGGACGAGGATGATGGTGGTGGTGGTGGTGTGGTGGTTGGTGGGTGGACTTTTGGACAAGGGCCACAAGTGTAGAACCATGTGCGAACAAACTAGCAGAGCAGCTGCGCATGAACCGTTGAGGTGCAACATGTGACACAACGCCAAAAGGCACAAGTCACATGGAAGCAAGCAGGCGTTTTTTGTCTGTGCGGGAAGATGGGGAGTGAAACTGCAGAAGCATGCAAACATGAAGAAGCTCAAGGCTCGGCTGCCGTCTCAAACGTAGCTTGCAAGGCACTGATGGCTGGTAAAGTATCTTGGTCCTCCGACAAAGCCCTGGCTAAGGAAGTTAGCGCATCTAGCCGCTGTGCCAACAACGAATCCCCTCTGCACCAGTTTGGCAACGAAGACTGGTTGAAATGGCGGTAATTGAAGCGAACATAAGTAAGCTGACTCAAGAGCGACCACCATTCAAGGGCCATGTTGTTCGCAGCATCTGGGTAGAAATCTCCCGCGTTGGCCCAGAGCCGCTCGACAGCCACAGTTCCTGTTTGAACTGGAATAGATGCTGTTTGCAAGTGGGATGCAATTGACCGCCAATTCCAAAGGCCTTCAAGACCGGTTCCAGAGCCGATGAGTTTCAATTGCTTCCGGATCTTCTTGGTCAGGACAACTGACCTACCACTTCTCCAAGGTCCTGCCTTGTGACCGCGTCTGATTCCACGTCGACGGGTCATGCTTTTTTTGCCTGTCGCATACCATTTATTCAATTTGGTAAGTTCGAGGCAAAACTCTTTGGGGCTACCCCACCCGTGCCCCTTGACATTTGCATGCAACTCGACCTGCAGCCGTCGAGCGATGCGTGCTAGAGTTCCTCGAGGAGGGAAAGCACCAAAGAGTTGCTGCCATTCAGGAGCGACCCCCACAGTGGAATGGCCCATCCAGAGCTTGAGGTTGGCTAGCGAGTCTTCACTTTCTGCCATCAATGGATCAAATTTTGCTTTTGGCAATCTGACTGCCTGGGTCAACATCTTTTTTTCGACTGAGCCTAGTTGGGGTGGCCTTTCCTCGTCCACAGCGGACTTTTGTTGCTGCAGGGGAGCGGATAAACGGTTCACGCAATCAATGAAGTCGAAGAGAAAGTCTTGGCCATCATTCGAGTGGCAGCTGACTAGGGCACGCATTTTGATGATTCGATGTTGTGGGTCAGCAGTAATGATGGTAGGAACCTTCAAGAATGGATCGACGGTCTTTTTTCTCACTGGCCCTTTTGGGGTGTCACCTTCTGTTTCCACCCTAAGGGCTTCAAAAGCTTTGTGGCAAAGGCGGGTGAGGCCCAAGCGATGCGCCCGATAGTTGTCCGTGCTGAGGAAGACAGGAACGGCATCTTCGAGCGCATAGCCATGCTCAAGGAATGTCGTGATCATGTCCTGAAAGATTGGCGCTAAAACTTCCTGGATCTTTCTCAGGGATTCACGCGAGACAGGAACAAACGGTACTAGCAAACTGCCATCGAGTCCACAAATTCCCAGAACTGCAGTAAACGCTTCTTGGCCTTCAGGCACGCGAATGATCTTGGCAAGGTCAAAATTCCCATCAACGCGAATGCCTTTGGAATTGTGCAAGAACTGTTTTTGCTGCATGTTTTTGCACATTAGTTCCATGTGGGGAGCCAAACCTTTGAGCAGAAGCCCGCGAAGAATTCCATCGTGAGGGACAGAGCAAAGCTGCCACGCCAGACTATATGGTTCGTGGCCTTCACGTTTCAACCGCATGGCCTCTGCAAGGGCATGTGCGGCGTAGGTGGAAACGATATGTCTCCGCACTGACCTGACGTTGAAAGTCTCATACAGATTCTGGGCGATGTGAAAAAAGAATGGCTTGGTGAAGTATACCGGAGCTTCTCGTGGCAATTTGCAGACCAAAGCTTCTGGAAAACGAGCTTTGATATCTGCTACTGTAGGGACAAAGTAAGTCTGCGTAGCCGCAGGTGGCAACTTTCGCACATCCTGGAGAGGGACATGGTCCATGAGAAGTTGCCCATGGCGGCAGGTTGAACATCTGTAGGCTTGGGCAACAAATGGACGTGGCAGGGGCAAATCCAGAAGAAAGCTTACATCCGTCCTTCGGTTTTCTGGAAGGACTTTGTGCGTGAAGCCATATTTGGCTGCCCATGCGACATGTTCCTTGGCTTGGGAAGGCTCAATCACCACGGACTTCTGTGAAACTTGCGAAAAGTGCTCTGCCTCAGCTGGAACCTCGCCACTGAAACCACTTTCATGCAAGGGCAAGGGTGGGTTTACTGGAGGCACTTGCATGCCCAATGCTTCCAAAACAGCAGATCCATTCTTCAGGGTCAGCAGGAAGTCGAGACGAAGATGCTGCAATTCATCTGCCCGCACGGTGTGAACAGCTCCAAGTACACGACAGTTGGCACGTTGTCTGTGAGGTTTCATCTCGGCAACGTCTGCCCGGAAAACTCGGTGGCACATGAAAGTGTCCAGGATGTGAACCTCCACACCACACCAATTGGCTTGCAGGCCTCTCCGTGGCCTGAGCTGGTCGCCTCCCAAGGCACCATGCGACCCGAAGGCTGTGTCTGCGTCCAAGGCAAACAAGCTCATTGCTGACAAGGCCAGTCGCAAGTCTCTGACCTGGCCAATTCGCAGCCGCTTGGCCGTTTGTGCCTGTGCGTCTGTCAGCTCTGAGAATCTACAATCTCTCGGTGGATCTTCCTTCTTGGCCATTGACTCGATGCCCCGTTTCCGTTTCTGGGTCATTCGGGCCGGTCTGGCCTGAACCGAAGCTGGTGCATGGATGGAATTCACCTTCTTGTCTTCTCGAGGTTTCCTCGGTAGCCTCTCCGTCCATGTTGAAGCAGACATGATCCCTTTGGAGGTTGCAGCGGCTGCAGGTGACATGAAACAAAATAAGGGATTGAAAATCACTGTTTGAAGCAAGAGAGATGATGAGAGATGCCAGCGGCAAAGAATTCAAGAACACAAGAACTGGAGCAAACAACATTTTGCCAGCTTTGACAGCACTCAACGCTGCGAATTGCTCTAAGCATCTATGCTTGAATATGGTTAATTAGCACACGCTCTGAAACAATCCACTCCCCTGGTCGGATTGGCATTGGGAAGCTACGACGTGTGAAAACTAGGATCCCAGGCTTTTTACAGAATGCTAGGCAACTGAACGCTTAGCGCTCAAAACTGAACGCTTAGCGCTCAAGCAAAGAAATCTCGGTTCAGACGCAATGTCTCGCAGGCCGCTCTTGCATTGTCATCGGCTTGAACTTGCTGCCACGTCAAGCCCTTGTATTGGTCCTTGTGGTTGCCCTTCTTGTTCCGGTCCTTCTTTTGAAGCAATCCATGGTTGGTCAAAACACCGGCTTGCTCAGTGACCAGTGCTGAGAAGTTCTGCAATTTCCTGAATGGCCCCTTGCTGCGCAATTTGTTGCTGATCTGGGACGCAGGAAGGAAGTCCGCGCATCCGCGGCAATGCTGCAGGATTGCCTTCTTCAACGCGTCCGAAGAGCTAGGTGCTTCTGGTCGGTCCTCTTCCGGATGTTGTGCATTTTGAAATTCCTCCGCCAGAGGGTTGCGATTGCGATCAGGATACTCTGCGCCAGCCGTTGATGTTGCACCTTGCACAAAGCGGTAGTAGCCGGCGTGGAGCTCGAGCGATCTGAGCCAACAGCGGACTCCGCACATGAGTTCATGTGGAGAAATTTTCACGCGTTTGGAGTCGGCCAAGTCGTGCTTGTTGAGTTTCGCAAGGCTTTGAACCATGCGCATCGTCGGCAAGGCAGACCGGAGGATGTCATTCTTGGCAAACAGAATTTTCATCAGGAACCATTTGCAAGTCTTGTTTTTCGCGGACTTGCGCTTTTCTATCCAAAGTTTGATGGCGTTCAGGATTGTTCGAAGAAGACCAAGAGCGACCCCATCGCAGTACACAAAGGAAGGGCAATGATAAGGGCCTTGGAACATGAAGTCATGAGTGGCCTGCCACAATCCAAAGGAGAGACTACAATTGATATCTTCGTCTTGTGGGCTGCTATCAGGCATGATGGAGAAAGAGATGCGCTTGAAGAATGCTTGCGGTGTCATTTTCATGCACCATTCCACTGCCTCATATTGCCCAAGCATTTTGAGCTGGAAGCGGTACTGCCGCAAGTGGATCATGCCGACTCCAGTCATCACATCATCTCGCTCGCCCTGGGTCCATGTACAAAGCTTTGATCTGCTGAGCATGTGGCTGGCTGATTGCTGTGGATCAGCCCATGGTGTTGGCAAAGCTGTGATGATTTCATCGGTGCTCGCTGACACCCGTTTGTGGCTGAGGATACATGCCCTGACGCCTTTGAAGGTCGCTTCCACCATGTACACGGCATTCTTCTTGATGCAGTCGGGAGCGAATTTGGACCGAAGCACCAAATCCTGGAAAGAGGGACAACAAAACACTGGCAAAAAAGATTGGCAAGGTTGCCCTAGCATCATGACCGAAACATATTGTCAAAAAAATCAAAGCTGGCCCCCATGCATCGCCAAGGCGCATTGGTCAACTCACTCATGAAGGATTTGCGGGCAGAGGCTGAACCGGCAGCCATGACTGCTTTATCTGTGCCGATGGTGTGGCACGAGGGCTTCAAGTTGAGTTCGAGCGGAACCTGTGGAGCGGCTGCATCCATGGGTTTTTTCAGCTCCAGCTCTGCCATGTGTTCCAGAACCGCGGCCCGCACGACCTTTTGCTCATTGTCAAGCATAGGCCGCCCAAAATGCGTGGCTGCTGCAGCAAGATACTCCGCAAGCGTGTTGTGAGTGGTGGACTTGACAAACGCTGCTGCGGCTTCTTCGAAGCTATGAGAATCCTGCTCAGCTTGCTGCTGCTCCGGCTGGCTTGTGTGTTTTGCTCTTCTGGCCTTCTTCCTGGCACTCTTTTCGTCTAGAATGTCAGAAAGGTCATCTTGAGGCTCAGGCTCAAGAATGGTGGCCAAAACGTCCAAGCCAGGAGGAGGCGGGTCAGAACCCAAGCGGCTTGTGTGATGCTCGAGCCACGTCAAGTTGCTGTGGATGAGGAGGAGGAAGGTTTCCGGGTGTAACCCATTTTTTAAGCACAAGGCTTTGGCGGCCTCAATGTGTGGGAGTGGAGCCATACCAGAGATGGAGAAATCATAGCGCATGGCCAGCTCGCGGTGAGTGCGCTTGTCTGCCACCATAGCGTCCAGGAGATTGTGCATGGTCTTCTCAATGGTCGCCTCATCGCTGAAGCCATCAAATAGATCGGGTGGGAAGGTTGCCTTGGCGAATTCCTGGATCGTCTCCGCAGACATCACCTTGTCGCAAAAAGCTTCAGCCGGGTCCCTATCCGATTTCAAGGCAGCTGCAACGGTGGCATCCGGCAGGCTGAAACCAAAGTCCGCGTCTTGCACAATGTGTTCGTCATGCGGAGTGGACAGCTGGGAATTTGGAAGGTCTTGTGTTCCTGGGGATCTTTCAGCTTCAAGATGCATTGGACCCGCTTGAGAGGGCTGAGTTGCTGGCACTTCTTTCTGCGTAGCCACATGAACCGCAGGGGCACAAATGCACCGGCAGGTCGGACATGTGACACTAGCCTCCCAATTTCGTAGCTTGCACAACCTGCGGCAACAATCCTGATGCATCATGTGTCCACATTCTAAGTCCAGCCGGATCTCACCCTCCTCAAACTCTAGGGTGCACACTGCGCACGCCATAGCTGGAGAGAATGTTCAACTAAGGAGCGGCGCCAAAGTACAAATCCGTAGTTCATATTGTCATGTGGTAGCGTATCTGCTCATGGATATTGAAACATGCTTTGACTCATGGACTACCATGTCACCATGTCTATAGATTCCAGGACCTAAACTTTCTGAGCCAGGAGCAGTGCACCATTATTGACTCAACTGAGTTCGTGATGTGGGGCTGGGCCGTGCCCTGTCCCCGACGCTGGGCCGTGCCCTGTACTGCCTGCTGGGCCGTGCCCTGCTGGCGAATGGCATCCATGCTCGCGTTACGCGCAGGCGCCGAAAGGGAGGGTACCGGCATTGAGAGGGAAAAGGAAAGAGATGCGTCGGATAAACAAAGGGAGGCTACGGGAGCGGATAGGAAGACTCTTATTGCGGAATGTCGTGATGAGGGGCTGGGCCGTGCCCTGTCCCCGACGCTGGGCCGTGCCCTGTACTGCCTGCTGGGCCGTGCCCTGCTGGCGAATGGCATCCATGCTCGCGTTACGCGCAGGCGCCGAAAGGGAGGGTACCGGCATTGAGAGGGAAAAGGGAAGAGATGCGTCGGATAAACAAAGGGAGGCTACGGGAGCGGATAGGAAGACTCTTATTGCGGAATGTCAAGCTATGAGCGCGTCCACCAGGGACCATCACATGGCTGTCTGGTAGCATGAAACTAAGGCGCGGTGCCTGAACGATCATCTTCACAACATTATTCCTGTACTCTGGCGCAAGATCAGGCTTGAGCAACACGCGGCACGGATGAACGTACTTGAATGTACAATATACCAGGTACCAATCTTCTTTTCTGCTGCTTCTTGCAAAGTTTTCATCAATCGATCGATATTTGTCTTTCCCACCTGTGCCTGTGCCTCATGCATCAACTGGCTGGCAACCAAACTGCCTTGGGAGCGTGGGATCGCCTGGCAAGGCGAGCCGACGTGGGCCCCAAATGTTGCAAAGAAGCAAACGATGCAAGCAAGCGCACATCCTCAGGAGCTGCTCTTTCTGCGGCACCTGACATGCGAAACCCACAAACACAGCCAACAGCTTCTTGCAAGAGTGTGGTCAAGAAATGATGCTCAGAACAGAACGGGGCCTAGCGATGGGTCCTGACCAGGCACTGAGTCTGCAGCTGGATCCTCAGGGAGCAAAAGAATGAGTGTCATTCTGCAACTACGTTTACGCAGCGTTTACAGAACAGTGACCAGAACACAGCACTCAAGTGCGTACGGTACGTCAAATCCAGCAGTGAAGCAGTGAAAAATCCAACAGCTGGCAACGACCCTCTGCCCAAGTCTGATGTGGTTCGCTGGAAATTGGGGAATGTACACTGCCAGTCACCTAGAGGCTGTTCTGACATGCCAGGTCGCATGTTCAGCTGGAACACAGTGATTGATGACTGGAACACCTTCCTCCAAAGCTCTGCCACTTTGAAAGCATTGACGGACATGGCTTTCACACACTGAAAATGAATAAGCGTTGACTAGGAAAGGTGTGTCTAGACGTTTAGAAATTGCATGGTTGAATTTGCTTGCTGAAAAGGAAAGGCGACTTTGCTTGCTGAAAAGGAAAGGCGACTTTGCTTGCTGAAAGTGAATGTCTGGCTGTGTGGCCTAGTGACAGAGGCCAACCACTTGCTGTGAGCCTATATACGTATAGTCCTTGGGAAAATCGACTTGGAATTGGCAGGTTGAAACTAACATGCCACTTTCAGCAAACTCAAAAAAAATCGAAAAATGGAAACTAGGAAATATGTGGTAAATATATCATCCAGATTGTTGAGAGAAATTGTCTTGATAATATAATGTTTCTTTTTATGGTTCTTTAGAGAGGTATCACTGTTCTGAAGTAACTGTTATTGTTCAGGAATACCTGTGGTGGTGTCGTCGTACCCTCTTTATTCAGGGGTCATCGGATCTGGCCAACGCTGGTCAAGTAGCTTGTCACGTCCACCGACGAAAAAAGAACACAAAGACAGGCAAGCATGTGTGTATGTCTGTATGCGCGAAAAGAATCCGTGCGAACCGGTGCGAACCGGTGCGAACCGGTGCGAACCGGTGCGAACCGGTGCGAACCGGTGCGCATCAAATACCGGACGCGCGCGATGTTACAATGCAGACTTTTCACCCAGAGACTCTTCACCCAGAAACTCTTCTTGCACATACTTTTCACCCATATACTTTTTGCCCAGAGAGTACTTTTCACCCAGAGACTCTTCACCTAGAAACTCTTCTTGCACATACTTTTCACCCATATACTTCTCACCCAGAGACTCTGCACCCAGAAACCCTTCTTGCACATACTTTTCACCCAGAGACTCTTCACCCAGAAACTCTTCTTGCACATCAGTTCGCCCATACACTTTTCACCCAGAGATTCTTCACCCAGAAACTCTCCTTGCACAAACTTTTCACCCAGAGACTCTTCTTGCACATACTTTTCGCCCATATACTTTTCACCCAGAGACTCTTCACCCAGAAACTCTTCTTGCACATACATTTCACCCATATACTTTTACCCAGAGATTCTTCACCCGGAAACTCTCCTTGCACAGACTTTTCACCCAGAGACTCTTCACCCAGAAACTCTTCTTGCACATACTTTTCACCCATATACTTTTCACCCAGAGACTCTTCACCCAGAAACTCTTGTTGCACATACTTTTCACCCATATACTTTTCACCCAGAGACTCTTCACCCCAGAAACTCTTCTCGCACATACTTTTCACCCATATACTTTTCACCCAGAGACTCTTCACCCAGAAACTCTTCTCGCACAGACTTTTCACTCAGAGACTCTTCACCCAGAAACTCTTCTTGCACATACTTTTCACCCATATACTTTTCACCCAGAGACTCTTCACCCAGAAACTCTTCTTGCACATACTTTTCACCAATATACTGTTCAAATCTTTTCACCCAGAGACTCTTCACCCAGAAACTCTTCTTGCACAGACTTTTCACCCAGAGACTCTTCACCCAGAAACTCTTCTTGCACAAACTTTTCACCCATATACTTTGCACCTAGAGACTCTTCACCCAGAAACTCTTCTTGCACATATAGTGGTCCCACATCGGAGCCTCAATTTTTCCATTGTGTTTCCATCCCATCAATTTCCGTCATTTTACTCTTATTTTACTTGGCATCATTTTGGTCCCACATCAGAGCCGCAATTTTTCCAATATGTTTTCCATTGTTTTTCTCCACTTCTTCATCTTCATCATAGTCCCTCGATTTTTCCATTGCTTTTCCATCGCTAATGGTCTCACATAGAAGCCACATTTTTTTCATGTTTTTCCATTGCTTTTCCATAGTTTTACTCGACATCATTTTCCCCTCCATTCCAGTCTCCCCAGTGTTTTTTTCACAGTTTTTCCTCCAGTTTTACTCAATCGTCCCATATTTTACGCTATCAATTTATCCTTCCATTTCATCAATTTTTCCAGTGTTTTGCCATGGTGTTACTCGATTTCTCCATCATTACCCTTCTATTATCTCAGTGTGTCTAACGCTTACCCAAATGCACCTTCCACAATCCCTACAGTTGCACCGTATAAACGGTTTTGCTCGTTTTTTCCATGGTTTTTTTTCTGTGCTTCTACTCCATAGTGGTCACACATCGAAACTGCAATTTTTCCATTGCTTTTCCATTGTTTCACGCGGGCTTTACACGATAATGGTCCCACATCGGAGCCTCAATTTTACTTGGCATCATTTTACCCTCTCCCTATTCTTTCCACCGTTTCGCCTCGCGTTTTAATCAATTTTCCAAGCGTTCTACTCAAATTGTCCATTGCTTTCCCATTTTTTTTCCATTGTTTTATGTCAAAGTCCTTCCTTTTTTCCATGGTTTTTCTCATCATTTTCCCCTCCTTTCCCATTTTTTCCCATTGTTTTATGTCCTATTCCCTCATTTTTTCTATTATTTGTCTCATCATTTTCCCCTCCATTGCAATCTGCCCAGATGCACCTCGGAGGGCGGACCAGGGGGGAATCGATACACCAACGTCACCCAATTGCCACCTGGTACATAACCCTAAAAAAGTTTAACTGCGTCCACCTTTTTTACCACCTATTTTCCTCATTTTTGTCCGATTTCGGACGCTCTGCCCCCAGACCCCCTTAACTCACTTTGTTCGCAAAAATAACTTCGCCTAGCCTAGCGGCTGGCTTTCGTGAAATTATGATTTTCTCCTGAATTTTACCCGGTTGATTTCAAGGAACCTTCCAAATATGGTGGTAACCCACCAAATATGGCGGTAAAGCCTGTCCCTGGAAATGTTGAAAGAAAACGATTTCGGAACGGTTCCATTTCGGCCCTCTTTTCACCATACGTTTCACCGCTGAAAAGGGGTTCCCACGTCGGCACCTGCCAGAGTCGAGTGTACCACACGAAATGGCGCATGTCGCATCAAAACAAAAAAATCAAAAAACGTTGATTTCAAAAAGCAACATTAAATTTTCACTTTTTTCCGTTCGTCTTTCATTTTTGACCAAATAAATTGAACATTTTATTTTTGTGCGCAGTTCACTTGACAATTTCTGCAGGTCTGAGACACTGTTTTTCACGTGTGGAACAAAACGGAGCATTCGCCCCTTTGGGCTATGAGTTTGGCACTGAAGATCTCGAAGGGGAACAGGTTGAATGTCAGGTGGTGCCGGGGTGGACGGTGGGTTCGAAGAGAAATCAGGCAAATGGGGGAACCCGCCCGCCCTCCTCTTTGAAATGTAAAAGGCAAGTTCACTTGAATTTGCATGACATGCAATTCACTGCAGAAACAAGATTCTGTCACATGCGACGGTCATTTATTTCTGTGCGCCGTTCACGTGACAATTGCTGCAGGGTTGAGACACTTTTTTTCACCTGGGGAACACAACAGAGCATTCGCCCTTTTGCCCCACTTTTTTCTCATGAATGCAACGCGATGTTCAACAGCGAAAAAAACCTGTGCAAACTCATCCTTGCACCACCCTGCAGCTAGAAGTTCATGTGCCATGCCAGGTGAGGGCTTGTGAGCATTGTTGGAATACGATGGCACTCGGGCAAACCAACATTTGGCTTCGACGCGACTTCCAGTTCTTCTAAAATTCCGCAATACAAATCAAATGTAACGTTTTTTGAAGATCCTTTCATCATACAGAACTTCGTACCCTCATTGTCAACGTAAAGTGTACTGCTTCTGAGTTCTAACCTTTTGAACCACAACCAGTACGCAAGCACCGCACAAAAAGTTTCCCCCTCGAAAATGATTTGTTGCTTGTTGAACTCTCCAAGAGACTCACGCTGCTCACTGGGAAAAGCACATGAGAAAAAAAAATGCTTCCTGATTGTTGATCAATGAGGGTACCACCAAGTCCGCAAACTAGTAACTAGGTCCTTTGACTCACGCTCATATCACGCATTGTAAAAACAACAACAGGCAACTTATTGCCCCATCAAAGTGCTCTTGCTTTTCCAGACTGCATCAATTTTACGAAAAAAAAACGCGAGGACGGGATCTCGTGCTCTGCAAGCTTTGTTCTTCTTCTACATGCTGCATCCTTGTCTTACCGCTGAGCTGCGTTTCAGTGTAAGAATGAGTGCACACTTTTGACAGCAGCCAATGGCAGTACCTGCGCTTGAAAGAAATCCCAAGTCCCAGTCTCCGCACAGAATGCTCGGACATCTATCAGTCTGATCTTGTGATGCAGTCTCAAACCCAACCTCCGTGACGCTGCAGCAATAAGAGGGACGTCCTGAGCTCGAAGAGGTCCAACCAACCAGTCTTCATCACGCTCCTCTGTTGGGCACCAAACTTCAGCATCAATCTCATTGTCCCTACAGCTGCACAATCTCGCTCCACATGCTTCCTCCACATGCAAGTTGGCCTTTGAGGTCATCAACGCTGGTGTGAATTTCAAAGGCGGCATACTAGTAGTTTAAATTTCACTCACAAGGTCTGGTCCTTCCACCAGCTCGTTTACAACCTTTTTGCAGTAATTCCATCCAGAAATATGGCCAAACAATCCACCGGATAGCCAACACTTAAAGCTTGCTTCGCAAATCATCAAGCTCCCATTGCAGACCGAAACTGGCCCAGCATCAAATTCACCATGAATTGTTCGTTCCACACACTCCACTTTTTGTGTTGTGCTCCACTCACGCTCATCAAACCCTAAATTTCACTTCGTGGATGACTTTGTGCTCCGCATGCACCGCACGTTGCTGCCTGGAGACCTGCTATCACACCGCTCTCAATCCAAACCGTCACAAGACGGTCACAAAGCCTCCGCGCCAGACTTCCCTCGTGGAAGATGTAAAAACGAAGCTTTCGGCGAGACTTACCACTATGAGCTGAAGGCGATTGATCGTTGAGACCTTGACCACGAAGTCACCTGTCTTCCAATTTCACCGTGGGAAATCTCGCACAGGAATGCAAGTGAGTTGAGAAACATCCGCAACTACTGCAAACTGAAATGAAATTGGCAACATCCACAACTGAATGCCAAACCAAACTGAAATGAATGCAAGCAAGTGCAAACCAATTTGTACTCCCTGCTGGATCGTCTAAGCTCGTGTTGGACCTCGTGAGACTAAAAAGATAGCAAAAAGAAATCATACAGATACAATCGAAAATCCTATACACAAGATGGTGGTAGGGTTTTTTTTCCATCCATCGCCTCTTGGCTTTCGCCAAGTCGATCATAACGCTGATCATGAAACGAATTAATTGCAACAACTGGGTCGTGTTACAACAGCCTTCACGGCGGCATCAAGTGAACCCAATCGTAACTGGCATAAGGACCGACTACACAGTCCTGTAAGGCAGTCACAATGCCGTAGCAAAAACACAGAACAAAAAAAAAACAAAACAAAAGCAAAAAACAAGCAAAACAACAACAACATCCCAAACGCACAAGACGGTGGCAGGAAAAAAGAAACACAAAAGCCAAGCATCAGGTTAAAGTGCACATCCCCCGGTCAGATATGCGTACTGTATCTACCAACGCAAATCAACAAAAACCAAGCAACAGCGAAACAACAAAAACGGGGCCAGAGTCAAAGCAACCAACACAAAACAGCCACCAATCGCAATGATGGAAACGGAGAGGAGCCATCATTCCGATATCAACTACATGCAAAACTTGTGCAAAAAGCTCAATTAGCAGACAGCAATCGAAGTTTGTTGTCACCAAAAATCTTGGCAAGTCATCATCATCAGGTTGCAAAAGCAATCCGGAATGCACCAATAATGAATCTATCTAACACTGTCGAACCAAGACAGAATTAGGAGACAGCTAGTTGTCACTGACATAATCTGAAACAATGGCAAATTTGTTAGTGGTGAAATATGCGGGACAGAAGCGGAATGATGTTGTCAGAGGCTTGCTTGTCTTTTTCAGTGACCGATTCGGAAGTCCATGTCAGCCCGCTGCTCATTAATGGCGGCCACTTAGTTGCCCTCATGGCTCAGTTGGTATGACGTCACTCTTGTGGCGTTGACAGACTGCCGGTGGTGGTTCGATTCCCCGCTGGTCCGTGAGTAAGACTCAAGACCGTAGACCCGCCGAAAGGCAACGGGCTCGGACAAAAAAAAAATAATGGCGGCCACTTGAGTGAGAGAAGGTGTAATAACCTTGAAGACAACCCGCGTCGCTCCCAGTGGGGCGAAGCTCATCATCACAGCAGGCTGAATGAGGTCATTGCTAGCTCTTGATCGTAGCACTTAAACTGTTACGTTGAGCGTACTCAGTGTCGAGATCCGCCCGACCGGACGGCTTTCTGAATATTTTGGAAGAGTCCGCACCCCACGTTCAAAGCGTGGCGTGACATTCCTGCTGATAGGGTTGTCGTGAATGCAGCAGACTTCCAGTCTGTGGCAAAGCAAAGTGTTATGGACGGACAGCTGGAACTCATGACGCGTGAGATTTTGTCATTCACTGCTTGTTTGGGTCGTGCTGAAGTGATTTACAGGTGTGACAATGAGCCAACTATGCGGCAGCTTCTCAAATATGTTGTCTCTACACGGTTGAGCATGAGTTTCCTGTTACACCTCCCTGCATACCTGCATGGAAACTCACGGGTGGAAAATGTGATAGGTAGCCTTCGAGCTCTTGCTTCAATCCTCATGCAATCGGTGAAGAAGCGCACAGGCACAGAGTTTTCCACAAACCATGCGTTCTGGACATGGGCACATAGACATGCAGCCTGGCTGATCAATTGCTCCATTTGAGTTTGTCCACAAGAACTACACAGGCATCCATTGCACAGTTTGCAGAACCAGTGTTGGGATACTTGTGGGAGCAAAGCGGCGTCGAGCCTTGTTTTTGGGCAAAGTTGATGGCCAAGACAATTTTCTTTTGTACTCTGGAAGTCATTTGGTTTGACTCGAAGCATCAGAAGGATTGACTCTGACTGGAAGATTCATTTGGCATTCTTTTCAGCTTTCCGTTGCACAGCTGGGAGTACAAATCTGAGTTTGGTGGCCGTGTTGTGCCTAGAAAAAGTGTACACTCTCAGTTAGTGCTTGGAGCTGCATTTCCAGCATCTGCAAAGGAAGCTCCTCCTGCGTCTGATGCTGGTTGAACTTCATCTCCACTCCCCACAATCTCACTCTCCTGTTATTGTCTCTGCATCAGCAAAGCTCACCCCAGGTGGGGCTTCATCTTCAACCGCAAGCAAATCACGGCGATCGTCATGAGAGCTCATGTCAACTCTCTCTTTGACTCTTCACACAGTTCTTCTCTGGCCTTTTCATGTACATCTTCAGCTTCTGCATCATGGAATGCACTGGGTTCTGTCTCCCCTTGAGGAAGCTTAAATCCCCCCATCTTTCCTGAGCTTGTAGGTCCTTTGGATTTGGCGCATCTTCCACAGACACCACGTGCCGCTCCAACAACTCGAGCGCATGGTGATGATGAAGATGCTGACATTGATGAGTATCAGGTAGAGCGTCTCAAGAATGAGGACCCCTTTTTTTTGTCCGAGCCCATTGCCTTTCGGCGGGTCTACGGTCTTGAGTCTTACTCACGGACCAGCGGGGAATCGAACCACCACCGGCAGTCTGTCAGCGCCACAAGAGTGACGCCATACCAACTGAGCCATGAGGGCGACTGTCTCAAGAATGAGGACCCCAAGGGCCAGACTTCATATACAGCCCATGTGAATGCAGTATGGGACTGACCAAGACTTGGAGCAACCAGATGATCCAATAGACTTGTGGGCCAATGAGGACTCACTGCACATCAAGGATGTCCCAGAAGATCTTTGGAGTGACTGCAACATGGAGCGTCAGCCTGATGAATCACCTGAGTGGGTTGACATGCTTGCCAATGAAGTGGAAATTTCACGTTTGCTGGCAATGGAAGTTTTGATCAAGGAGGAGCACTTTCCTGATAGCGTTCAGGACTCTTTGACAACGAAGTTTGTGCATGACTGGCGTGCAAAGGGCTATGAGTTGATGAACTTGCTGCCAATGGTCTACTTGCAGAAAGGCGTGGTTGTGAAAGCCAAGCATCACAGTATGTCTTAGCAACAGTGGATGTCAGATGCCTTCTTATGTGTGCCACGGTCGAAACCTTATGCAGTGCCATAGCCCAAAATTTGCCAGGGCAAAGATAAGATGCCAAAGCTTGGTACTGTTACTGGTTTCGGACTTTCACAACAGTATTATATAGTTTCGAGTCCCCGTGAGTCTCGCTTTGTCCTTGTGTCAATACGTTTTGCGTCCGAGGCGTGGCCTCGGCCAGGTCTCGCCGAGCCTCGAAGCGCCTCGATTGCAGCTCTGGATATACCACCGCTTTCATCAACGGAACAGAAAAGGAAAAATTGTAATGATCAAGACAAGCAAGTGCATGGGGCTAGCTTTGGGTTCGTTTTTGGCACCTGAAACTGAGATGATTTTTGGAGACGGAGTTGGGGGCCTCCCTTATTTTTCGACCCTCCGGAGCCCCAAATCATTGAAAAACACACTTTCCTGCCTTTCTTCAAATCTTTCTCTTCTCTCTGCCTCTTCCCTGCTCTGCTTTTCATCTGTCCATATTGTCGGAAGTTTGACTTCTAAACCTTCGACCATCTGCAAGAGTGCTCACCATTGCATGCAGTTCTGCCTCACAAGATGAAAGTTGCGTCCTTGAAGTTCCAAACATGAAAAATCCGTTTTCCAAATGAATGCCAGCGCTAGTGCTCCTTCTGTGCTCTTTGTTTGAACTCTAGTCAGAATCGCTTGCGCTTTCCAGCACGCAATATGAGGTTTTCGTGTTCTTCCATTTTCCTTGGCTACCTTCAAGATTCTAAAATGACAACTGCATGGGTCGAGATGCCTTCGAAGATGTCACTGTGGAATGTGCCATCCTTGCTGATAGCTCCTTTGACGCTGCTGCGCTGAATAGAAGATCAAGTCTGTCCCTCGCCAAATAGAACAATCCTCCAAGTGCAGACCTAGGCATACAGGAGCCCAACTGCAGACCTGTAGGCATAGGTCACAGACATCACGGGAAACCAAGCTCGAAGACACATCAGGAAGTTGTATTGAGGCATCACAACCTTTATGCTGTAGCGCACTGGGCCAAAGTGGCCTTCGAAGTTCTCAACAAGCTGGTTAATGTCTGTTCCGGGGACTAGAGCAAGTCCTTGATCAACTTTCACCAGCTTCCTTTTCCACTTCCTTCACCTTCCAAAACTGACGAGCTCATTGCAAACTTTGCTTGCAACTTGGGCAGAAATTACTCTTCTCAAAGCTTGCGAGTGCTAACGAACAAGACGTCGCCCACGTGCAAAATCAACGCTGATTGATCATTTCTGTAGAGGCAAGGCTGTTCAGTGCACCACTCATAGGCCAATGTACCAGAGAAATAGTTGGTAGCTGTGCTGCCTAGAATTTTAGGCCGCAGCTGGCGCAAAGAGACCGCCTCAAGGCAAGCCTCGAAGCTTCAGAGTTGGGAAATTGCAGCAAAACAAAAAATTTAAGGATGACTAAGATGATTTTGCATGATAGGTGCAGCAGTTCGTATGACCTGGCAGCCAGTTTTCGTGGCAGGCGCAGTACTTTGGATAGGTGGAGCAGAAAAATCGCAAAACGAATTGGCACGAGGGTGTGAGCGCAGCACTGATCTTCCATTTTTGGAGGAAGTCTCGCAGAAGTCGTTCGTCCTTGATGTTGTCATAGATAGATAGATAGATAGATAGATAGACAGATAGATAGATAGATAGATAGATACATAGATACATAGATACATAGGTAGATAGATAGACAGATAAGTAAGATAGATAGATAGATAGATAGATAAATAGATAGATAGATAGACTAGACAGATAGATAGATAGACTAGACAGAGAGATAGATAGATAGATAGATAGATAGACTAGATAGATAGATAGATAGATAGATATAGATATAGATATAGATAGATAGATAGAGAGAGATAGATAGATAGATAGATAGATAGACTAGACAGAGAGATAGAGAGATAGATAGATAGATAGACAGACAGACAGACAGACTAGACAGACAGACAGACAGACAGATAGATAGACTAGATAGATAGATAGATAGAGAGAGAGAGAGATAGATAGATAGATAGATAGATTGATAGATAGATAGATAGATAGAGAGAGAGAGAGAGATAGATAGATAGATAGATAGACAGATAGATAGACAGATAGATAGATAGATAGATAGATACTGGGGAGGCTCCTTTTTGCGCGCCTGCTTTTTCTTACGTTTTGAGACCAAAAAAAGGGCCCCTTCTTTGTCATACTTGTACAAGAAAGGCTCCTTGCTACAAGGGAGGCCCCCACCGTGTCCAAAACGTTTGTTGATTTCAGGTGCTCAAAACGAAGCCTCTTGGACATGGCGAGGTGCTCTTCCTAAAGTGACAGAAAGATCAGCAAATGTGGAAACACGTTGCCAAATTTTGAAGGGTGCAAACTTTTTCAGGTGGGAAACAGAACCTCATTGTTTCTTATTCACACTTCCGAAAGTTGCACCTTTACACTTGCTTTTTCTCTATCTGTTTTTTTAGACCCCCGAAACAAAGATGAAAGTGCAGATGCTCCAAAGAATCAGCTTTTTTTCTCAATCATTGTTTGGAGGAGGTGCAGGGAACGTTTTTTTTTCCGTCCAACGCCTTCATGGCTTCCGCCAGGTCGTTACACACGTTCAATCGCAGCAAAAAGATGAATTGTAATTATCATGCAAGGCTGTCTACTTGTCGATAGCCACAAAAGTACTGGTAGTGGACCTGTACGCAGTCCAGCGAGCTGTCCCAGCAAGAAACCAAACAAACACAAAGCACAACCAGAAACAAAGGAAACCAAACAAACAAACAAACAAAAAACAACCAAAAAACACAACCACAACCAAACTAAAACAAACAAAACACAGAGAAGTGGGATCGCTACCAGCATTGGGAATTCATGCATGATGACATCTTGTGTGTCATTATGAGAATGGCCCCTAACAAAAAGCAAAACAAAGAAACCACAGAAAAACACAAGGGGCCAGGTCAGAGGTTGTAAAAAGCAACAAAGCTCCATGCGGAAACCAGGGATCCCCCCGGCCAGGATCCCCGAGATCACAGAGAGCAGCCGTTCAGGCACGACATTCACCCTGGCACTTCGAAGCAAACACCGACAACGCCGGGTCGCAACGAGAGTGGTGAGAAACGAAAAACCGGTGAGACAGGAAGGTGAGACATGGTCTAATGACAGCACTAGCTACGGCACTCAGGGCGCACTCAGTGAGTCCAGCAAAGTTCATGCGCCTCGGTCCCTAAAGTCTGACTTGCGACAGTGATGACAAAACACAGCCTGTACAACTTCTCGTCAAACACTTCTCGTTAAACAAAGAAGCAGCCAGGCTTGCTGAAGCCCCGCAAAGCTTTGCACTTTTTTTCCGTCCAACGCCATGTGGCTTCCGCCAGGTCGTTCAACAGCTATCCAAGCCTGTTGCAAATGAGATTAATTATTGAATTTACGCAGGGGCCGATGCTGTAGTGGCCGCAAAAGTAAACTGGAAGAGGACCGATACATAGTCCAAAGGCTTCGTCACGTTCCAGAGAACAAAACAGAGAACAAAAACCGAAAAACAAAGAACCAGAAGCAAACAAAAACACACAAAAGAAAAGCAACCACAAGGCCACAAAGCCGTGACGTGACAGGTTCCAGTTTATGGGTGAAACAGATCTGTTGAGGCGAGAGTTGATAGCTTGTAATCATCTCGGCGCATGCAGATGACAACTTGTGTGTCATGTTGACAGGCCCATA
Source organism: Cladocopium goreaui (assembly GCA_947184155.2). Taxonomy (NCBI): domain Eukaryota; class Dinophyceae; order Suessiales; family Symbiodiniaceae; genus Cladocopium; species Cladocopium goreaui. Next base: position 170,579 of record CAMXCT020001082.1, read on the forward strand.
AAATTAAACAACAACAAACAAACAAGACGAAATCACCATGGGCCACTTGAAGGGTGCGGGAAGCAACAAGGCTCAATGCGGAAACCAGAGATCCCCCCAGCCAGGATCCCCGAGATCACAACGAGCGCCTTCACGGCATGACATTACACCCTGACACTTTGAAGCAAACACCGACAACCCCGGGTCACAACAAAGTGGTGAGAAGCTACCGCCGTGAAACAGGAGGGTGAAACGTGATCTAAGGTGAAAAAGACGGCGCGGTAACAGCCCTCAGGTACCCTCAGAGTCCGCTCAGTACTGCTTTTCCAATCATCATATTGCACCGGTATTGTGAGTAGCACCACTATGCGAGTGCTCTTGCAATGCAGCTTCGTGATATGGGAGATTATACCCATAAATGGGAGTTGCAGTGCACTCTGGCGGTGTATACCGCTTTCAAAATTGAATCCAATGCGATCGAGTTCGCGAAGGGCGAGCTCAACAACATGGATGCAGGCTTGCAAGCGTTGCGCAGCTCGAGCGGTCAACTTAGCAGGTGTTGAAACCAACTGCATTAAATGCGGTCAGGTGATTATGGTAGCTGGCTCAGTTACCTTGGTGTAGGAATACGAGCGTTTTTCTCTGCCCAAGGACCAGGTCTATCCTCAAAGTGTTCAAACGAGGTTCTGGACAGGCAACTTGTGTCAGCTGTGTTAAGGTCCTCAGTCCGGTAGTGTTGTACGCTCGCATGCATGAGCTGTAGCTGTCGACTAATCACTTCACGTTCTGTAACATTGGCACGGGCTTCTACTCGAATGCGCAGACTTCTTATGCAACAGCAGGCTGTGCGAATGTCTCTGCAGTCTTGCTCGTTGATAACACCTGCAAGGAGTTCTGTTTGCTGCAATACGGCGTGGGGGTCTTCCAAAGTTCTGAGAGTATTCGTCAGTCTGTGCACATAGTCCTGCAAAAGGAGGAGATCCTGTGCCTCATTGTGAGTCTGGGGTTCTTGAGGCAGGCATACTACTTCACTTGATTGCACTGAGCTCATATGGTCAGGTGGCATTCACGCAATGCAGGTACTGGATTGCCTGAGCAAGACAGCAACGGGCGCCATGGCTTGATGTACTTTGACATCGCACTAAACTACCATGCAACAATTAAGGTAGCACAACATGAACAAATACAAATTAAAAACCCAGAACAGGATTAAGATACCCGCCCCCTACCGCCTCCCTTCCCCGATTGGCTCCGACATGCTGACAGCATAGGCAATTGTAGCAGGTGGCAATCAACCATGAGTACCCCATGGTGACAACCCCGCTCAACCTGAGGCAAGTTACACGCTAAATGCATGGATGATAAATTTGGGGTCTCTGCGTCACTTCATGTGGCTCACTGGAACTGCTCGTGTGAGGCAGCGCGAGGCTCTCTACTGCTACTAGCACCACTGTCTGCAGCAGCGGCGGGGGGTGGATCACTGCTTGCCGCTGGTTTCATCATTTGGGCGATAAGCGGGTGGGTTTGTTTGTCACGCAGGATTCGCGTCATTTCGCGAGCGAATGCCGCAGGGTCATCCACTAGTGCTTTCGCTTCCGCCAGTGGCCTATCAAGGACAATGGCAATGAGCATTTCACCTCCATCTTTGTGGATTATAGTTGGTCGGCCGGCTTGGATCTCGGCGAGGATTGCCACTGCCTTGTTTTCACACACAGTGCGTTCCCATTCTTCCAGAGCTCTTTGCGCTAGGGTGTCCGTCTGCGGTGGGGCTTTTAGGGCAGCCGGTGTCCCTAGTGTTCTTATGAAGGGGCTATCAGGGGGAACGGGGGATGGGAAGTGCTGAATGGCCGCTACTGCACGTTGCACGTCATTTGTTTGTACATCATAGGCGACCCGATGGCTCAGTTGGTATGGCGTTGGTCTTGCCAGCGCTGACAGACTGCCGGTGGTGGTTCGAATCCCTGCTGGTCCACTCGGGAGTCTCAAGTGCGACCCGCCGAAAGGCAACGGGCGCCGACCACAAAAAACATTTGTTTGTACATCATATGACGTGGTTGTTTTTTTGCTTATGGCAGGTTGCGAAAATTCAGGCTTACAACCACTAACCGCGTGCGTGCGCGTCGACCTACGCTTGGGTCCGTGCAGCAGCGGCGATGCCGATAAATAAACTTGCAAACACACGCAAGTCAAAAACCAACTCAATTCCAAAGCTTGACCTCGCTCTCACCTTTTTCTCGCACACACACGAAACAACCAAAGAAAGTTGTCAGGCTACTTGCCACTGTACTTGTTGTGCTTTCTCTCTTAGTTTCTGTCGTGCAACATGCTTGAACCAGGCACGTGCATACATGCACATTGTTCTCCAGAGTTTGTTGCAAATTCCAGCTGAAGCAAAAACGAAAATAAACTCATCCACATCCACATGCATTTGCATATGTTGCAAATGCATCATTCCAGTATTCTGCAAAACGACGCCAGTCCAGAAATAAACGCTTCTCTCCAAAAACATCATCATGCAAAACGGTTTGAAATAAAGTGCAGTTTGGAAGTTGTTGTTGTCGAGCAAATACGTCATGGGAGGCAAAACAAATTCCAAACGATTTCCAAAAACATCATTCTCACATTCAACGTCCACAAACACATTCTCCAAAAAGGTTGTTCTCCACGAAAACGTTCTCAACCGTCAATGAAACTTGTCCAGACATGATGGCATCATGCAGCTTTCCAGAAAATACCAAAAACAATGACTTGTACCTCGTCCGTAGGCGAGACTTGGCAAAAACAAATCTCATCACATCAGCCAGCTATTTGGATACAAATTCCAGAGTAAAATGCAGCATGCATTCCAGTCCAAACATAGTCACAGCACACCGGGTATATCCATATACTTTCATACCCCCTCTTGCTGTGACGTTGCAAGAATACATTGACCATGCAGTATGTATCAGCTTGTCCAGAAAGTCCACCTCAAAGGGTATAGTATCCAGACCGTTGCATCAAAAATACGTATGAAGTACTGTTGAATTCAATCAGATTGCCAGCCCGATCCCGTTCCAGTTGCAGTGAACTCTAAAAACCTCGTTATAGACAGTGCCACGTGCAGTGATTGCATTGAATTGTATCATCTCGAATTGCACTGTATATCCAAAAATCACTCCAGCAAAACCAGAAGTCCAGAATTTCAGACTGACATAGATCTGACAAAGATACATTGATTTATGCAGTCATCGCTGCATCATCATCATGCAAAAAATTATCAGCATGCACATGGAAACACCAGGCTAGGGCTTCTTGTCGAAGTCCACACTCATCAACTCCCTGCGGTACGCCGTCATTGCATACAAAAACACATCCACTCTCATCTTCTTGAGGAAAGCGGCAAGATCTGGAGCTTGCGACTTGGGCGTAGCTGTGATCTTGGGTGTATAGTGTGCCAAAATCCACTTTGCATATTGCCCGGCCTCATCATCGTGGTTGAAGACCTTCAGAATGAATTCATGGTAGGACATTTCTTTGTCCCTCCATTTCTTCAGCTTGATCTTCGTGCTGGCCCACGACTTGATGCCTTGCACATGCACTGGAAATGGCACTGCGGGGTCCATGTCACTGGACTGATAGCTGGGGTACCAACTCTTGTCATTCCAATCCGTTGCATTGTGCTGAATTGTGGTTGGAATTCCCCACAGGTGATTCGGGAACCACGGCGGTGAGACGTCTGCAGGAATATACTCAAAGCCAAAGAGTTCGTCGTCATCCTCAAAAACATCTCGATTCCTCTTAAAGCTTTCATCCATGCGTCCACCAGTGCCGTCCCCATCAACTTCTTCCGGTACCTCTTCAATCTTCGGAGTCGAATTCCTGGCTGCTTTGTTGGGCCCGCTTGCCTTCGGAATAGGCAGCTGTTTCGCTGCTGAATTCTCTGGTGCAGGAGCAGAAGCCTTTGCTGGTGGAAACACTGCTTCTGTCCCCATAGCGGCAGCTGAATGTTCTGGAAACCCAGACTTAGGCATTGCAGTGGCAGCAGGTGGAAGATTAATTGGCGGTGTGCCTTGCTGGACATTCCCAAAGATCTGCAAAACAGGCGGATCAGCCTTCGGTGCAGTTGGAATTGCGGCCCACGGGTCATCGTCAGGGTCATAGTTCATCTTGGGTGGTCGCCCAGACGATGCAGGCGGGTTCACACTCTTTGGAGGCGGTCCATTCCCCTTCGATCCTGGCCATTGTCCTGCGGCCTTCTGTGCATTCCATTCAGCCTGACGCGGGTCAGGAGCATGCTTATGTTCTAATTGGTGCAAAGACAGAGTCTGTGTCATCATCTGGTTGCGCTCTGCCTTGCGCATCAATTCCCTCAAAAGCTCCATTTCCACTCCAGTCATATCGGTCCCAGGGTAGCATTCCATGCCAGCTGAATTCGGCGGTGGTGGAGGTCGATTGGCCATGGCTCTAAGGCGCAATTAGGCGATTAATTACTGAAACTGTTTCAACCCTCACACACACCCGAAAAAGAAAAGAGTCCGGCCAAGCACTGAACCTGAGAGGTTTCAACTGTCGTGTCACCTGAAGTTTTCCTTTCTGACATCTTTGATGTCGCGCGTCAGAACATGTGTTGTGACACCTCTGCAGTGAATTCCCTCTCCGTGCTTGAACGCAAAACCAAAATTAACATCAACTGTTCTGTGCTTCACAAGACTGCTGTGTTTTACATCAACTGCCGTCTGTTTCGTTTGTTTCACATCAAGTGAACATCAAAAAAAAACTTGCAAACGACATGCACTCCCAAAAGACTGTGCTTCACATCAACTGCCGTTTGTCTTGTTTGCGTTTGACATCAACTGCAGTGTTCCACAAGACTGCCGTGCTTCACATCAACTGCCATTTGTCTGTTTGTTTAAATTTGGTTGAAATAAAGCACATGCCAAAAACGCAAATAAAGTTGTTCCGTGCAGGTTTGAAAATAACATGCAAAAACGTGCAAACATTCCCAAACCTACAGTTACCAATCTAGAAAACATCTTCAGCATACCTGTCCCCCTCTTAAACTGTGCGCTGTCCGGAGACAGGACATGCCAAAAAAAACTTTCATACCATTTGTTTACATGAATTCCTATGGAAGTTCATGCCTTGGCTCTTTGTCTGAAAAGTCATGCTGCTCGGCGTGCAGCTCTCACAGCTGCTAAGATTCCCTTAGCAAGTTCCTTGGTATAGGATCCTGTTCGGACCCAATTGACATCCATTACGCCAGCATGCTTTTCACATGTGCACGATCCAAAACGTTTGGTCAAAACATTACAAAAACCTGAAAATGAGCTTCGAAAAACAAGACATTTCCCTACAGGCAAACCATTGTCCGCTTTGCATCCAGTTTGGCAAAGAAACACTTCTGATTCAAATTCTAAACCACAGTGCTTCAAAACATGCTTGGTTTCATCTCTCTTCCAAATGTTATTGTTCCTTGGGAGTTCAAATGATCTCGAATTCCCCAGAGTCAAATACTTAGGCACAGCTTTCATGATGCCTTCCCATGCAACATCGGCTTCACTCACACCTCCAGCTCCAAAATTCTTCAACGGTGAGCCTGAGCTACATGGCGTAGAGGCATGCACATGAATCCAGCGATACCCAAGTTGAGCTTGGACCTCTACAAACTGCTTCACTCGTGCAAACATTGCATCGGTCTCAACCTCCTTCACAACTCCAACATAGGGCATTCGAGCAACTCGACATGCATCACGAAGAGCTGAATTCGTGCCACAGCACACTTCCACAAACGCAATCTCCTGTTTGTTGGACACAACATCATTGATCAGCAGAAGGTCATTGACTGACCGAAGTGACCGAAGATCCCTGGCAGGTACTTCCACAGCCTCAAAACCCAAGCTTGCACGATGACGTAGGAAGTCTCTCGTGCTCAAGCACTTCGTGAACAGGTCAGCAACATTCTCAGTCCCTGCTCGGTGCTCGATCTCAAGTTCTCCAGAAGCCATCTTGGATTTCATCCATGCCAAACGAATCTCCACATGCCTGCTTCTCTTCGGAATATCCTGACCAACAAGCAATTGCAATGCAGAAGAGCTATCAGATTCGAGCAAAATCTTTGGCACACTCCTCGGTTGCATCTCTCCCAAACCAACATAGACCCTCTGACAGAATTGGCTGAAAGCCACACTTTCTTGAGATACAGCTTGCAGTGCATAGAGCTCGGCTTCGCAAGACGAAAGTGAAACTGACTGTTGTTGGCGTGCAATGGATCGCACAAGTCCACCTTCGCAGAAAACCACACCACCTGTAATCCCCTTTCTGCCATTGAATCTATATGGTGCAAAGGAAGCATCTGAAAAAGAATGCAGAATGCAATGTCGTGCAGCTCCAATCATAAGTTCCTCATACTTTGGCGATGGAAGCCGCAGACAAGTTCCCACATCTCCATGCAAAAAAACGTAGCAAAGCTTTGATTGCCATTTCAGTACCATGCGTAGGAGCAGCTTGCTGTGAGCCTATCAGGCTAAGAAACAATTTCAGATCATGCCGTGACTGTGCCATCCATAACAGCTTGCCAAGTGCTCTCCGAAACCTCGAGTAAGCTGCAGCCGTCAACGGCTGTTGCATGCTTTTGTCCGTCAAGGCTCTTTCAAGCACTGCTGCAACATCAGGCACGGTGTTGGATCCCTTGTTCACACTGAATTCCACAAAGGTTGTATCCAGAAACTTTGGGTCAACACCAATTGACAATGAATCATCCGTTGCTCCCCGTTGAATTCTTCTCCCAATAAAAGTCAGTGCACCTCCACCTTGCTCGGCGGGTAGGATTACGCCAGTCTCTTTCAACGGGACTGCTTTCCCAATTGCTTTCTCAACCAGCTTCTCACTACGTGCAGTTTGACAACAAAGAAGAAGATCATCAACATAGGCTACCAACAATGCAGTTTCTCCATGCACAATACCCTGGTAAATGCAAGGTTCAACTTCATCCGAAACAAGGCCAACTCCTCGAATGGAGTCACTGAGTAAATTCAACCAATGCAGTGACGCATCTCGAAGACCATTCAGCGCTTTGTATAGCAAGAGATATGCAGGAGAACCATCCATCATAGAGACAGATAACGGTAGCTTGAGGACGATGACAAGACCACGAGGTAGAGGAGAATGCATGAATGCGTGTGAGACATCAAGACCTTTAAGTCGTAGAGCTCGTCTCGAAGCCAGTGACAACACGAAATGCAAGCCCTCAATGCTTGGAGTGGGGCTAGAAATTCCTAATTTTCGTGCAGAGACACCTTTGTTGATGTCTTTGGCTACGATCCTAACTCTGACCCTTGTCTCACTCTTGTATGCTGACACCCAACGGCTTGGGATCACACGCATGCTTGGGTTCTTTTTCTTCAATGCATCAACCTCTGCTTGGCCTATCACCTTTCCTGCTCCGCATTTCTCCAAATTGGCAATCTCTTCCTTCATACCTTCAAAGCCTAGATCAGCATTAAGTTGCATTAACGAGCTGTCATCAATCACCTCATCGGGTTTCCACACCAAAACATTAGTGCCACCTAGCTTCACCTTCACGCAAGTATGGTCACGTTCTGGCATGAACTTGATTGAATTCAACTCATCATCAAACAACTCGGGGCTTGTTGCAACTGCCCGCTCTGGTCCAGCTTCCAGGCTCCACAAAACTGGTCCTACTGATTGACATGCATCATCCATTAAAAGCTAATCGAGAGTCATGGGTTGCCCGGAGGCTCTCTCACGCTCCATCTCAGCTTCTAATTCTTCTACCGGTTGCTCAGCTTCTCTTTTAGTTCCTCCAGTCTCTTCCACATCCATTTCAACCTGACCTTCTGTCGTACCGCCAGCCGGAGCTGGGTCTTGCTCAGTATCAACCTCCATATCCTCAAAGTGCACTTGCAACCTTTCCCTACTCACCTCAACACTCTCTGGACTACCCACTGCAACACTTGGTGAATTCTCAGCATCAAATGCCGCTCTTCTCCGCTTGCAGTCGGCATTGTGTCGAATTCCAGGGGCTACCATTCCAGAGTCACATGCTGGGCATCTTGGTGTTTTGGGAAAAACTCTAACTTCAGGCATAGAGTCTGCTGGTGAAGTTGCAGGCGATGTTGGGACAACTGAAGGTGACTTAGACACAACAGCGGGTGTCTTTGGTTCTGCTTTCGCTGTTGCCGGTGTTGGCAAAGGTGGTTGATGGGCAATTTTGATACCAGTGGAACGTTTTGGCACAGGAGTTTCACTTGGTCGCTTCTTTGGCATTGGCCTCGTAGTGTTGTCAGGTTCCTTCATTTCCCTAACAAGTTCACTGGGAGCTCCATCTGGGTATTCAACGATATCATCGCGTGCATCGCGCGGTTGTCGCGGTGGTTCAAGTGGAGGCCTATCACCTACTGACCGTGCAGGTGTTGGTGCAATTGCTGCTGGGGGCGCGTTTGGAGGCGCTTGCATATGCACATCTTGACTCTCCGCAACTTGAACATCTGCACCTTCAACTTCCACAAACAATTGGTCACCTATCATGTGTTTCCATGCAATGGGTGTGATCGGTCTCACATTCCGTGCAACAAAACGTTTCAAAACCAACTCTCCATCAATTCGCAATGCACCCTGAACCACAGGACCTGTGTCTAAACCTGAATGCACAAAACATGCTTCAATGCTCCTCGTCTCGTTTGGTGACTGTGCACGAAGACTGTCTGGCAAATCAGCTAACACTGTTGAACCGAACATTGCAAAACTTGGTTTTGACAACTTCCGTTGCGTTGAGTATTCAAGAGGTGAAAAATCTGACCCATGTGCATTTGAAAAATGATTGTGACTCAATGCAATATACGTGCAAACATCTGACAAACCACGTGCAGAAAAGTTCACATCAGCACCACCATCATTCATCTCAGCTCGAAGAACAGCCAACGACTCCTTCAACCTTCTGACTGCTCGCTCGGCTCCACCATTGGATTGGTGCTGTTGAGGGCGTGCACGACGCACCATGAATGTGTACTTCTCCGAACTTGTCCCTACTAATTCTGAAACCGCTCTTTCCGCATCCGTATGCAACACCACTGAACTTGTTGAAGATGATAACCCAAAGTGGTCTAACCATTTGCAGACCTGGCTTTTGACCTTCCTTGCATCAGTGGCTGTTGTAACTACGAATCCAATGCAGTTAGTAGCTAATTCCGTAAGGACTAAGATTTTTATGGTATTCTCTGACTCTTCACCAACTACTTCTCCACGTGTTGTTAAGAATGCAAAGTCCGCCTGGACCTCAGTCTCCAACGAACCCTCCTTTCTCCTTCTGTGATGAAAAGTAGATTTCCCACGCGCACAGATCGTGCATCTTGGGTCATAAGGAACGTGTCCTTGAAGACGATGTCGCTCTAAGTCAGATGCAGCCGCACGTGAACGTGGATTTAAACTGTTGCTACTTGCAGCAAAAATTTCTGGAATAGGATGAGGAGGTTCCAAACCCTTGGAAACAGTCAATTGGGATTCTGAAGACCATGCTGGTTCTAATTTGATCCATGGGCATCCTGCATAGTAAATGCAACCCTCAACTGTCCTACCAGTCTTCACATCTTTGACATGGAACCCATCAGGTCCTTGATTGAATTCCCAACCACATTCACACAACGTCGTCGTAGACATGATGTTGTGACTAATTCCACCTACCAAACATTTCAACTTGGCAGATTTGTAGTCAGGTACCCAATCCTTGTCTCTACCAGTGCGAAAACCGACCCAAACAGTGATTGTTGCAGTAGCGTCGATGTCAACCTTACTTCCATTGGCAGCACGAAATTGCTCATGTTTCATGTCAGCTACCCATGCACCATATGCACTCACGGAAGAAGTTGCCATGACAGTGGCAGATGCACCTGAATCCAGTAACCACCAAAACTCTGACTGTCCATCATTCCAGAATTCTGACAAAAGTGGATCCAAAACTGGCATGTACCTACGGAGTTCATGCGAAACTGAAACAGTGTCATGCACATTCAAAAACGTTGAGGTTGCAGTTCTGTTTAAAACAACTCTGCTGTTGACATCGGAAACCAACCCTTGGGAAAACTCTGCAGCATCACCTGTGGAACCTTCGCCTTGCAAACCCAAAAACCATGGTTCATGCAGATTTGGAGGTGTCGTGCAACTGGATTCTTGTTGAAGAAGTCCGCAGAGGAATCCTGAGTCCTCAGTTCCTGCACCACAACCAAACCAGCCAAAGTTGAGATCCCACAAACAGTGGCGTTCGTCACTGTCTTCATCACTGCTGCTAAAATCAATTTCATCTCCCAAATTCCCAGGTTGATCAAAAACAACTGAACATGCATCTGTTTCAGTAAAAACGAGTTCTGGATCATCAAAAAACTGTGCAGGCAAAATTTCTGAAAACGGTGGCAAACTCTCGAAAAGATGTGTCATCTTCTGCAACATCTGTTGGTGTCTGTCCATCGCTCTTCCTAACTGCCAATCCTGAAACTCACAGTTGTCACATTGGCACATAGGTGGCCCTACATTAAAAGGACATGACAAACCAATGGCAGAAACCACGCAAACACTATCTCCCCAAGAGCTATGACTGTTACTGCTGCCAAGCTCATCCATTGCCTCTTGCAAAACTAAACCTGTGGAAATTTCCCCAAAAATTCTTCCAATTAAGGGGCTCAAAACCAATGACTGAATTTCACTGTTCTCGGGTCGCTGACTACTGCTTGCATATTCTTGCTGGGATTCTTGACCAGTCCAG